>VZTE01002784.1:830282-843009 GCA_013397775.1 Eulacestoma nigropectus | reverse complement strand
CCCCCCCAGTTAGTCTAATTTGCTTTTGGTGTTACTTTGTCTATTTATTTTTAGAGCCATTAGAATTTATGCTTTTTATTGAAATTGAAAATGCAAGAAAAATTGCATTATCACCTAATTCTCAGGTAAACCTTCATCTGTTTATATGCTACCAGCCACATTTACAGGTTATGAGCCCCAGGCATCTTGAAACTTAGCAGCCAAAGACTTAGGTGATCATGTTTGAAGAAAAAAGTAACAATTTGTTCTTCCATAAGACACAGATATATGAGCCACATTTTTGTGCTGCATTTCAGGTACATTAATTTCTTATGTATTTGTAGGCTGCATTTAGCATCTCCCAGGCCATGTCAAAGACGATTATTTTTAAGTGTCTAATCTTCTTTAGCTTACCATGGCTTTGATGCTGCTGGAGAGATTTAGAGAGTGGTTCAGTATTGTCACATACGTGTTATGTACACATATGTGTATGTGTGTCTTATTGTACACAAGTACGTGTTAAATATGAAGGAATGTCTTAGACTACTAAAATAAAAGAAATGCTGTTCTTAAACTGAGCAGTCATGGACCTTGGAAACTCAGAGATCTAAAAAACAGAAAAGATAAAAAAACTTCTCTAGGAAAGACTGTACAGATATATTAGATCAAAAGTGCGTAATGCAAAGAAAAGTGCAAAGAGAAGAATATGGCACATGAAAAATATAGGATTTATTTGAACTGCTAAGAAAACAACAGGAATATGTTTGAAATAGATTTCAGCATAAAGCTTCAACACACTAATGCCTCTAAACTGAAAAAATATGGTCAACGCATCTCTTGATAAAAATAAGAGAATTAATACCTCATCAATACCTTTGGATTAAAATGCCATGTAATATATATATTTCACCATCTGAAATTGTAAAAATATACATTAATGGGTGCAAAAAACCTGTCTGATAATTTGATGAAGAGAGCAGAGGTGGATTCAGATAGGTCATCTTTAATGCTCTTTAGTTTTACTAGAATAAGATGCTTTGGGGAAGAAATATACATTTCATAAAGTTATATCTGTTTCAGTGCAGTCTTCATGTGGATGGTTCCCCTGAGATCCAAAGGAAGGAGAAAGAGGTAAGAAACCAATGAATCATCTTCTAAATTTATTTTTATAAAGTTGCTTAAAGCATCAAAACTGCAAATGTTTGCTTTCATGTTTAATTACATTTCACCAAGGATATTGAAGCCATATGTCTCACAATAAGAAATTTAACCACCTCAATATGGCATTGGAAGGAATAATTTTGAAGAGAGAACAGAACTCGTAGTAACCATTTCTGTTAATTTTCAGAAGTGTTTGAAAATAATATTTATATTCTCATTTTTGGAGAAGTTGTGAAATGATCCTTAGGCATGAAAGCTTGAAGAAACACCACAGTTTGTATAACAATATAGTAAAAATGTCCTAGAAATGATCCTCCACCCCTCATAAAAATGCTTCATGGAAACCAAAGCACCAAGAAAGGGCATTACCCCAAAGCAGGAGAATATTTATAATTTAATTTTCTCCTCTATTTCTGCTTTTGTAACAGTCTGCAGAAATAAGCAACTCTCACAGAAGAACAATTGATTTTTCATTCTGCTTATTAATTGCTAAAGCTTGTATGAATTCACTAAAAATATTAATAAGAAAAGTTATTATAACCAATTCATTGCTCTTTTTTAGAGATTTGAAGAAACATTTTGAGCAAACATGCTTCTGATGAGCTTGATTGGTTAAAAAAACCACCCCAGTTCTTCTTCCAAAAAACCTTTGAAGCACAATATTGAAAGAGAGAGCATATTTTGAGAAATTACTTTTAAAAAATATTAGAATTAAATTATCATTTTACAAGATATGGTATATTATTTTCTTAATTTTCAAAGTTTAAATATTATTTATATTTTTTTTCAAACCTTGTTCCTGTTTAAAAAAAAAAAAAGGACCATTTTTTTTTTCTTGAAAAACAAAAATTTTGAATTTTGAGATGCTTTAGTTGTCATAGAAGAGTTTCTAACCATAAGTTTATGGATAGCTGGTGTTACTGTTCCCTTAGCTTCCTCTCCAGTCAAGGGTTATAGATAAGAACTGTCCATTTTACATGAGAGGATGAATGTCTTGTGAGTTACTTCCAGAAGAGATAGAGGAAACCTACAATACTAACTTAAACCATTTGTTAATTTACTAAAAGCTTTTAATCAGGTAACTCACACTGGTGATGTGGGAGAAGTGCGTCTAATTGTCTGTTAGAAAACAATGGCAACAGCAAATTCTTCATTTTTGTCAATGTCAAAACCAAAAAATTGAATGACCTTGTTAGACTAGAAGGAAAACGAGCTTATGCTATAATTTTTAGCTAATATGTCTTTCCTGATGGTCAAAGAGAAAAATTACGGGTTTTATTTCCTCTGATAAAACAACTGAAATGTACAGACCCAAAATCAATGGACTCTCTACACTGGGGCCAAGTAAACTCATGCAGGTTAAAATTTTCTGGACTTCTAAGTCTAACGGGAATCCATAAAGTAATCAGGGTTTCTTAACCTCTTAGAAGCCAAGTTATACCTGTTACATGATTGCAATAATAGGAGTACAAGGCTATCAAAAGATATAATATGAAATACTGAAAAATCTGTTGTCTGGAAAGGAACGAAAACCCTCTTGCCTAGTTTTGAAAACCAGTTCTTGAAAGTTGAGAAAATGGTGGCACTGTCATCTGTATTGTACTATCTGGAAAATGCAGTGGAGTAGAAGTCACTCGTTGCTTAGTTATAATAATGGAAGACATTAAAAAAAAATCATGTTTTTAAACACTCTGGAAACAAAGTCTAAGTCTTTCTGCAGCTTGGAGTAATTTACAAACATATTGTTAAACACAAACCTTGGATAATCTTGAATTATTGGAAAAATAGAGCTCTGAGGCTGGTTTTTCGGGCTAAGTGTTAGTTTTTATTATGATCAGTCCTCTGAAAACCTGATATGCACTGCAATAAAGTGGTGTCCTTTCCACTTGCACTGTGGAATACCAAAAGTCAAAGTATTGTGCTGGAATGCTCATGTTATTCTCCAGTTAAGCCCTTCGTGGGGTGTTTATTGAAGATATTTGTATTGGATACTACAGGCAATGTTCTCTTTTCTTCCATCTGTGAATTGCAGATGTTGCCTATTTTGCTTTTCAGTGTACCATTCTGCTTTTGGGAAATAAGAATACAGAGCATTTCTGGCTTTATGAGAGAAAGCAGAGTTTTCCAGTAAATGAACAGCACATTGGAAAAAAATAGTATTTCACTTTCTCAATGGATAAGCACCAAGCTCTTTCCAAAATTATAGCTTAAATTCACAGAATGTCTTTAAGTTTGCAGAGTGGCTGCTTGCCCAAAAGCCATGTTGAGGCAATGCCAAATGCCAGAGTACTTATATACTTTGAAATAAAGTCCATGTTCAGCTGACTGCTGCTCTTTATTTCCATATTTACTTCCAGTTTAAGCCAACAGAAAGATGGTCTGAAATAAATTTGGGACCTCGACAATTTGAACGCGTCTGAAAAATTGCATTGATCATATGTAATGGATTTATTCACATGCTCTTACAGCTGTAGAAATGCATTTTGGATATCACCTCCTGGTTAGGTGGAAAACTTGAGCTGAAACATTTTATTTTGGGAAGAACATACTTTAGTTGAAGATACCATTTAACAGCATTGTTAAAAGTCCTTGATGCATATCTCCTGCCAGACTGGCCTAGACATCTGTCAAAGGGTTTGCCCAGTGCCTATGAAAACGAGTGGAAATAATCTCATTGATTTCAGTAGGTTTTGCTGGTTGACTTCCCCACCCTGTTGTTCAGTACACGTTCACTTCTGCTTCAGGCACTTCTTCTCCTTGCCACATACTTTAACTTTTCTCTATCCCTCCTATACAACAGGGAAACAAGAAAGGAGTGTTAAAACAGGCTGGTGAGCTAGGAACAGAAATGGAGCATTCAGTGGCCTAGTGTTCAGCTGTGGAAATGCATTGTGATTGAGCAGAGCGGAGTAATTTGAGTAAGTGGCTATGCCCATGGAAAAGCATACAGTAGTGCTTTTTACCTCTTAGGAAAGGTTTGTAAAACAAACTATTCTGGATTTTTGGCAGTTCAATAGGATTTTGCCATAAACTTTATTCATAATTTCCTCTGCAGTGAATGAAGAGCCTGGAAATAGCCTTTCTTATTGCCAAAAATACGTGACTATTAGTGTGTGGATGTAGTAGACTGAACAACATGTACATTAAAGATTAAATTTAATTCCTAATGAAAACCTAGCTGTACTTGACTGTGATCACTTGGCCTTTACTCGGTGAGGATTGCTAATGATTTCCATAGAAATCACACTTCCACTGGTCCAGCATCGTAAAAGAGAGGGATTACCCAATACTTTATCACAAACAAGGCTTTAGCACAGGTTGAGGAAAAACAGCTGGGATTTTTCTGTTCTTGATTAGACAATCTTGAGACGAACCTGACTGGAAAAGGGAAGGAAAGTGCTCTTGAGGAGCAGAAGAGATCATAGAATACTTTGAGTTGAAAGTGACCTTCAAAGTTCATCTTGTCCAAGCCCCCTGCAATGAGCAGAGACATCTTCAACCGCAATAAGCAGGGATATCAAAGATTGCTCAGAGCCCCATCCAATCTGACCTTACCTATTTTCAGGGATGGGCCATCTATTACTGTTCTGGGCAACCTCTTCCACTGTTTTACCACCTTCATAGTAAAAAAACTTACTTCTTATATCTAACCTAAATAGATCCTCTTTCAGTTTAAAACCATTACCCCTTTTCCTATCACTACATGCTCTTGTCAAAAGACTCTCTCCAGCTCTTTCTTAGGCCCCCTTAAGGTGCTGAAAGTCTGACATATGAGTGTTATACATTAGAAGGCAGTTACTCCATGCTTTATAGTTGTAGGTTTGGCCGAGGAAGGGAACAAGATAAATCACAATGGTAAAAATTATAGTTTCACTAGGACCATAAAATAATTTTTTAAAAAAGTTTGCCTAGAACTCAGCTGAATAATAAAGCCTTTTCCATATGGATGCTGGAAATGGGTTTGATAATGGCTGACACAAGAAGACAACCACTAAAAGTTATGTTTTATATAACACTAAAGTCCATATAACACTAAAGTGCTATGTGAATTGAAGGGAATTTGCTTAAAAATCTCTGATTATTAACCATTATAGAGTGTAAATTGGCCTAATTCCAATATTTTGCAAAATTAAAGCAGGCTTCAAAGAACTTCTTCTGTGCAGTTAACAAAAAACTTTGAGATTTTTGTATAGAATACAATGGATGATTTTATTTTGCATAATTACTCTACTGGAAGAATAGCTGGTTTTGGTTTGGAACTCATTGAAATAAACCCCCCTATGTTAGGGCTGGACCCGCTTCTTAGTCACTTCTACAGAACTGAGATTTCTTTTCAAGTGTGATCAATTGGCAGTCTTTGATGTTATGATTAATTAAACATCTCATCCAGACCCTCTTAACCTTCAGTTAATCTTAGGATGTTGATGGAGAGTTGCTATGAAACCACTGGGATTACACATTTTCTTTGTGCATAAAACACAAAGCAGAGTTACAAGGCTGAGGATATTAGGTATTTTTTTCTGTACAAATAGACAGATCAGTAATGTTTGTCTATAGATATTGATGATATAGTACAAAAGTTCAACCTTCTCTGAATTCCATTTTTATGCATGCAAAACACAATAAATAAAAACTCATCCAAATTGAACAAGAAAGGATCATACTTTTTGTTTCTTAATTCCAGAAATGTCCCATTTTGTTTTGTAAACCAGATGTTCTCTTAAAGTGAAAGAGTCCAGAACTTGGTGTTGGTACCTGGATGTGGCAACTGCTTTTTTTTTTTTTTGTAACTAAAGACATAAAATAACCAATAATTAAGAATAAAATGTTGTAATCTTCTGTGTTAGGGTCAGTTCCATGGGGAAATTACATCTGAAAACAAAAGGGAAAACCTCTACCCTGAAAGATTTATAAGTCCTCCTCTATCCCTTCCCCATGTTTGAATAACAGGATGTGGCAGCATGTAGAAATCATTTGTTTCCACCCTTTCCCCATCTGCTTTTCAATCTGATGCAGCAATATACTTCAGAGTAGGAAAATATGTCTATCAAAGAGAGCCCAAAAGAGTTCTGTTAACCTGGCGACTGTTATAAGGATTGAAGCAAAAGGACCGTGAGAAAACGCTTCACTATCTATATGGGTATTTAAAGTTCCTTGTTTTGCTTTGCTTGTGTCCACAGCTTTTGCTTTGCCTATTAAATTGCCTTTATCTCAACCCATGAGTTATCCAGCTTTTACCCTTCTGTTTTTCTCCCCTATTCTGCTGTGGGTGGGAGTGGATGGCTTAGTTGATGGCTGGGGTTAAACCACGGCAAAGGTCCATTCAGGTCATGGGCACTATGGCTGACTGGAGTTACAGCTAACCACAGTTTTGCTTTCCTAATCTTTCAAAAACTTTCGCATTTTTCCTTTCAACATTCTATAAGCATTATAACTCTAAATATGGTTCTCATGTGACTGATTGTCTGTCTTGTTTATGTTTTTCTGTATATCTTCTTATCTGGGCTTGCATAGACCTTTAAAGAATTTTTCCGTTCCTCCATGACACAAAGCCTCATCATATGTTTGAAGTGGATAAATAATATTAGCATATTTCTTTAGAAAAATGCAAAGTTCATTTTATTAACTTTGACGTGGCCATTGTTGAAGAGGGAAGTTATTTTTATTTCTTCCCAGTCTCATGGACCCTGATTTATTTTCTGGTTTACTGGAATGCACCCTTGGACATAAACTACAGTAGTATGTGGAAAACCTGATCTTTTCTGAAAAATGATACATAGCTGATTTGTCTCTGGTTAATGCAATTTTCCATCAAATCTTGAAGTATGTAAAAATATGATGTTTCATAGTGACAAGAGGATGGATTTTTCTGACCTGCTCAAATATATGAGGTATACATTCCACTGAAAATAAAATAAAACCCCAAGCCTCTTAATGAAAATCAAAGCATGATAATGATCCATTTTTAACTCATGTTAATGCTTATTCCATTCATTTATCTCATAGTTTTTTCTATTATTTTAGGGCTAAGATTATCCTTCTTTTCATGAGCAGCTGATAAAAGTGATCATGTCAAAGGAATGTAGAGGTAGGAGCATTTACTCAAAGACACAAAGATGATAGCAAGGCAGGGAAATATTAGGCAAGAAAACAAAGATGTGAAATTGCTGAAGAGAAAACCTCTATCAACTGGCAATTGTATACTTCATCTAATATTGATGCCTTTGTGCTTCACTCATGATTTTTAACAAGCAATTTCTTTACAATATGGACAGGAAATAAGTCCCTTTACTACATAAATCAATGAGAAATCAGGTAGGGAGAAGTAATTTCTGCATTACATATTCTTGATATACTTGGATGAGGGGGAAAGGCACAATCTGTCCAGAAGACAAATCCTTCTTGGTGTCAGGTGTAGAATTGTAAAATAATTTAGGTTGGAAGGGTCTGCCACAGATCATCCATGCTCAGAAGCCTGTAGGTGTTTGGCATGCAGCTGGCAGGAGAAAGAAGAACCCCACCCCAGTTCCCATCCCCTTCTCTCCAGCCCCTAGAGTTCTGTAGCCGCTCTTGGTATGATCAAACTCACTCTGGCAGTGTCATGAGTAGCCATGCTGGTGGTCAGAGAAGGATGAACACCCAAAGGCATCCGCACTCTTTCTCTACCACCCTACATCTGGGTTCCTGGTAAGAAACACATCTGCAGGACCACAGGTCTAGAACAGTGCCTCCATTCCCTGTAGCAGGAGTCAAAAGCCAAACCAAATAAAGCATTCTTCTGTAGCTAACACAGGTTTATTTCTTGAGAAAAGCTCCAAATCATAGGGTGACTTAATTTAAATGATATTTTCTTCAGTACTTTTTCATCTTCTATCCTGCTTCCTATATGCACAATATCTGATATGCTGCAAAAGAGGTGTTGTGCAAATATGCCCTTTCCATCAGGGGAATATGATCTTTCTAACTAAGTTAATACCCTTCAACAATCTTTGAAGATGCGTTCTGGGTGCAATAGCTTACTATATATATATAAGTCTTTGTGTGAGCTGCTCTTTTAAGAGTGTTGTGAAAGTTACTAGATTTACAAGGGGAAGAACTGACACATGCCCACATGGCATTTGACACACTTTTATGTAAGGAAAAATCTGAACATTCAGCTTATTTTCAACATGCCAAGAACTTTGATATCTTCATGCAAAATAACAAGAAAGAAATAAAAAATAAATTAGTGCAGAAGAATCAACATATTTGTTTGCTCTCTTTTTGGCCTAGAAGTTGACTTAAATCATCTTTTCCCATTCTTTTTCCATTATAGAAGTTCTATGTGTACACACGTCTCCAAATTTGTTTTTGACATTCATGGTACTCACATATGGCAGTCATTAACTGCTGCAAAAATGTACCACAGCTGATTTAATTATTTTTCTAGAACATTATTTGAGGAATTCAGGTATAAGCACACGTTCTTAGAGACACACTCTATACTTTGTATCACCTTCTACTGAGGATAGTACATACTGAATTTTGGAAGTAACATTATATACCTGTCATGACTGGCTAAAACACATCTGATTCTTTTCTCAATGGAAAAATTAAAGGCAGACTCAGTATTTTGCAAGCAGACAGATTAAGCTGTAGCCTTGCTAAGAAAATCAGTGAAATATATCAAGCTCAGAAAACTGGAGGGATCTTTATATTTCCTGATTTCAAAATCAGTTCACTGGTACACTATGCCATCAAGAAATGTTCTTGGTGTCTTTTGGCATCAACCATTACTGAATACAGGTTGAAATATAGTCCATCTCTCTGGATTGTCACCCACAAGATTCTACTTTTCTATAACCAGTTTTAAACAACTTGGTCCACCTTTATTGGTAAAGGTCACTTAATTTTTACACAGTTTTTGAATCAGACCAGTTTTCATGACTTCTACTTTTCTTCCCTTCCAATGACATCATCCTTCCTCAGCAAGATCCTCAGGATTACTCTTGCCTGTCCTAGTCTCCTACTTGTCCATATATCTCCTTTTCTCCCTGCACCTGATCTGTGCCGACCTGGAATTGAGGAACACTCTTCATCTGATGCCATGAGATCCTTGGCTAGACTCTAACTCCTCTCTAACTCATGGAAAATCACAACTATGTAAACAGAAATCAACACTGTAAATAACTCTCCAACGCCAATGGGAACTGTCGACATGATCAGTCCTTTAGCTAAATAATTTTTTCTGGGTAGAGGTTAATGGATACGGAGCAGCAGATTCCAGCCTTATATTTTTGGCAAGTAGGATTTAGACAAATGTGAAATCAAATAATGCCTGTATTGATATGGTGTCTCATTATGAAGAATTTCCTTTGTCAAATTTTTGCAAAAGTTGAAGATATAAGGTCCATATTACTGAAGTGAGGTAAGGACACTTTTAAACTTCAATTCACTTGCCTCTATAAATCTGAACATTAGCTCTCTAGTGTAATCTTGCTGTTTGGGCTCTCTGTGTATTTGTCAGAGAGTGAGAGGTAATTCCATGCTTAATGAGAGATACCACAATTTTCTTTCCTTCTGTACTTCCTTTCCATAAAGGTTGTGTCCGTACTGACTTGAACAAAACTGAAGGGCTGTCATAGTGAAGCTTAATGAAAGAGCATTTCTGGATTTTGATGTCCTCTCAATGTCATTGTCATTTTGTTGGAGGGGAAATTTATTTATGCCTGTTGGACACATTTATTTATTAATGTCACATTTTCAAAATGGCACCTTTCACTATTTTTTTCCTCACAATTTTTTTCTCTATTCCAATTAGTTCTAATGTATGGAAAAATACAGACAATTCTAGAAAACAGATAGTTTGACTTTTCACTTACCATCATTAGTACGCCTAAAATACTACATATATATCTATCTATATATAGGTAGATATTTCTCTCTGTATCTATCCTTGATATTTGTTCAACAAAACTAGTTTTTATGATTACTAAGTGAAAATGAATGTTAATAATGTCCCCGAAAATTCCTGGAAACTGGAAGAAATTTTTATCCCCTTTAGGGCTGGTGATATAGTTCTCTGAGTTTATAAAATACTTTGTTAGGCCAGTTTACACTTTGAAACTCCCACTTTGTTGCCAAAAGTTATAAAAATAGTTCTCAGTGTAATGTCAATGATTTCATTCACAGCAGCAGTGCAAGAGAACACCCACAGCTCAGGAGGGCCACTTCATGCAAAATGAGGTCTTTGAAGAAAGTACATAGATTGACAGAAGATTTGTGTGCTTGGAGAGGTGGTGTGTGCTGGGTTGAGGAAAAGCTGCTCCACCCTGAATGTCAGCTGTGGTGAGCATTTTATCCAAAGCTGCCTTTTGCAAGAAAAAAAAAAATTAGTCAACTAGCCTGTTATTCTAGAAAAGAATCTGCATGACTGAGGAGCAGTGTGCATATGAAACATTTTACCACTCATTGATAATTGGTAGGGCATGAGGTAGTGTAGAATGTATATGTATGTCTGTGTATGTATGTATTTTTTATCTATATATTTCTTTTTACCATATAGTGTGTTAATTAGCAAATTGTGCTACATATTAGAAAAGATGCAATTATATCTGGAAAGCTGAATGATTTACAAGGGGATTTCTCCAAAAAGCCCCTGGAGTTTAAATAATAAAAAGGAAATTCTGAATTCACCCCAAGTTAAGTACAGATTATGGTTTCACTAGTATATCACTATCAATCATGTCATGAAGCATGTTATGCAGAGAAGGCATGACTTGTTTGTGTCTCTTCAGTTGCTTTGTCTATTTACTCGGAGTATCACTGATGTTATGACCTGAAATATGCTGAAAACAACAGAAATCACAAATCAGCAACTTTCTAGTTTCTTTTGACAAGCTGTTGCATATTACCTCACTTTTTCACTGAAATCTGCATGCTTTGAGTTAGCTTAAAAAAAAAAAAAAAAAATCCTTACTGCTCCTCTGGGTCAGCCAGGAAGCAGAAGTCAGTGTCTAGCTTTCCTGAGGGTACTGCTATTTATCTTACAGTTTTAAAAATATGTCCAAAAAAACCCCTTCTTTACAGCACTCCTCAAAACATGCCTGTTGAAACTTTGATTTAGATTTAAATTTCAAACTTAATCTAAAAGCAAACTTAATGCTGGCAGAAAAGCACAACTGCAAGTTTTCCATTGTTCCTGAAAAACAGATTTTGTTTTCCTTAAAAGGCTGCACATGTACATACGGAGAAGAGTTCAGGACTTTTACAGGCAACAAGAACATAATCAAAACTACAAAGGAGGCAGGACACTATGTGTCCTTGAGAGGTGTTTGTGCTCTGTCTTTAGTGGCACAGCTCATTCTGGAGTGGGGCTGTGTGTTGCTTTCAAGGCCCCAGCATCCGTCCTTGCAGTGAGCATGGACGTAGTCATAGTACCTCACGGAGCAATATGGCATGCTGGAATAGGATTTATGGAGGAGCTCAGCTCATATTTTATCCTTGCTGTTTCCTAACATATTCAGACTTTACTTTTTTTTCTGTGAGCACACAGAGATTTGTCAGTCATTCACAGGACAGTAAATCTTTGGCTTTTGTAAGGCATGTTCTGCTCTCATCTCCACACCTGTCTCCTCTGAGGCCTCAGTGGACTCACGAAGGGACTTAATTGCATATACTGCAGGTTGTACTTAGCATAAATTGTAAGGCCAGATGCAATAGAAATAGACAGTAGGAGACATATTTCCTAAATAAGCAGGCCCTCTGCTTGCCTTACACATTTGCCTTAGACAATAAGACTGATGCAGATTTACCCACACACTTTACAATGAAGAATTTCGATGCTTGTCCCAAAGAAGAGTAGGAACAGTATGAAGGAAATAGTGATATTATCTGTAACCTTTCTTATGTTATATGCTCACAGGCAATGTAGGGCAATTGAAACAGAAGGAAAAGAAATATCCAAAAGTAGGATGTGGTTGACATTAGTCATATTCAGCAATACTGTGGGAGTTATTTTGCAGATTGCAGTGGTCACAGTCTCAAGGGCTGATTATAGAAGAGGAGCAAGAAGGAGAAAGAAGGGGAGACATCACTAATGTAGCAAACACAGAGATGAAGTGGGCCAAGACAAGCCAAACAGATTTTTTGTACACTTCTGGTCATAGAGAAGAAATTTCTGTTTCAAAAGTAAGAGGAAAACAGTAAATTATTAAACAATGGACTGAGACTGTGGAGCCTCACTCTTTTGCTTACTCCCTTGATTAAAGGTTTTGAAGTACTTAAAAAATCTCTGAAACACTGCCCCATATCTGTGTGCTCTAAAGAGCCTGGATATACACCTGTATAGCCTGTATATCCTTGCTTCTGCTGATTATCCAAGAATCTGTTGCTGAGAGTGAATGCTAGATCTGTATATATAAAAGTGTATAAGAATAACCCTTTTGTTCTAATTTATTAGCAAAATAAATACAATAGCAGGAGCAAAAATAGGAAGCAGTGAGGATTCCCAGCAGATTCACACAGTGGGAGGACTTGCTTAGAAGTTGCTTATGGTGTTTCATAAGTTATTTGCAAAGCTTTGCATGCTATTTGTGCTATATGCTGG
>VZTE01002784.1:732042-830216 GCA_013397775.1 Eulacestoma nigropectus | reverse complement strand
TTTTTTTTTTTTTTTAATTGACTTTACAGAGGCTTTGTTTCTGTATGTATTTCTTTGGTGACCATGCCTGTTTAAGCAATATATTCCATCTCTCTGCCACACCTTGCAGAACCTCAGAATAAACTATTTGTAGGGCTGTTTTCTAAAGTGAATTGAGAAGATGATTCAGCTGAAGAAAAACAATTTTTCTTCCCGGCTAAATACATTCTTCATTCCAGTTCAAATTACAGTTCATTAACCAGCTCTGCTTATGTAGCCCTGAGTGACATGCAAAGAAGAAATGTGCTACATGGGCAAAAGCAACTCAAGCTCTCTAAGGCCATAAATACATAGCATAGCCCCAAAATTCACCCCGTTTCCCTTGCTATTCATTGCTTGCTAATCCTGTGCACTGGCACTGAAATTAGGCAGATTGGTGACAAGAGGAAGCTGGAAACCAGCTGAAAAAGTAATGGACTGTTCCTGATTCAGCTTCACTGAGTTGTAAAGTATGTGTCTGTGTAGTTTCATTGTAGGACAGGCTACATTTAAGACTTAGTGTTAGACTTTGACATCTATGGATTTTCATACTCAGAAATTGTACATCCATCACCTTCTTTCTCTCATTCTTGTCTGAATAAGGATATAAAATATTAACCCCCAAGTTGCAGGATTTATGCAGTTTTGAACCTGCCGTAAATTATGCATAATGTATCCTGAAAGTCCCTACAGACTAGAAGTTTTGCCTTATTTGACAAATGAAGTAATCTTGGTTTCAGGCAAAAATAAGAGGCTATTAGAGATGGCAGAGTTATATAAATATTGTCTGTGGCCTCTTCCACACAGAAATGCAGAAATACAGAAAAAAAATCTGACTGGAATTGCATGTGTTCTTTAGTCAAGAAACCAAGTAGTTACTGTGTGTTATGATGTCAGAAACACAATATTGATGGTGAAGAACCAATAATAACCTACCTCATGAACATGGATTGCTTTCTTGGTATTAAAAAAAAGTAAGAAAAAAAGGGCAGCCTGTGTGGTTTCTTTTTCTAAGGAAAATGAATTCCTTGCACTTCCAGTATTTCCTAGTGTTCAGCCTGTCTCATGATTTAAAGCCATTAAATGTTGTATTTGTTACAGTAATGTTAAAATATTTTATTCTTTCTCTCTTCAAATAAACCATGCATGTATTTCAGCAGTTATTTTTCTGTCTCTTCTCACAAGTGCAGTTCTTTGGCATTTCCATGCAGGCCATTTTCTTCAGATCAGTTCCTCTGCTCTCTTCTAAACTTTCTGCAATTGCCTTCTGCAGTTAATTTCGTGTTTTATCTAATCTTCCACTCCCAATTGTGTTTTATCTCCAGCCTAACATCCTTTCTGCCTTGAATAGAAAGATTCCTCAACACATATTTTTCCAACTGTGCCTCTGTTTATATATACATGATGTTTTCTTGTAACAACATGTGCTCAGCTTTGATAGTTGAACCATATCTCTTCCTATGCTTTTTTTAAGAATTCATATGACCACATTTTATTCCCAATATATATTTCATGTGTCTGAGTCTTCTTTCACAAAGTGCATTTACCCCAAAGTGCATTTATTGAATTTCAGTTTAAATTTCCTGAGCATGTTGTCAATTTGTGAACATTTCAAATTCTGTCTCTCTTCTCTGGAATACTGGATTGCCTATGTTTAGTTAGTTTTACGTTCCCAAATTCAGCAGACACTTTCCCCGTTTTACAATCTCTGCAAATAACAAAAAAATATGAATGGTTTCATAAGACAACAGAATGGTGGTCTTCATTTAATGATTTGCTGCTTAGACAGTGTTATTCCACTTATAAAAAGAATGATTAATTAGTCTGGAGACTTGTATTTTCATGAGGATTGATACATAAATGGAAAACATAAGCACATATTTCTCATGTAGTATCTTAATACTGACGTAGAAAAATGTTCTTTAGACCTGGTGGGACAACACATTCATCTTCTGGTCCATGGCATGTCCAGTGACTTGTCAGCAGTGATCTCCAACATACAGTAGGAGTGGCTTTAAGCCATGCATTTTATTTGTTTGTTTTGGCAATTAGAATATCATCTGCACATCAAAGACACTTTATCACTGTTTGAATTTTCCAAGCTGAAATGTGTGGGTAGATATTTAGAGCCAAACCGAAAATGATCCTGCTTTTAAAGACTGCGTAATACAAAGTCTATTCCAGTAAATTGTTCTTTGGAAAAATGTGGTTTTAAGTTGTGTTTACTTTCGAGACTCTGATCTGCAGGAATGTGATCTTCTCATATACCTCATGACAGTTCAACTTTGTTTAATGCATGATAGGATGTTAATCTCCATCAAAATGTATACCCAAAGTTCTTAATCAGCCAGGGCAGTGACAGAAAGCACGCGTCATGGTTTTGCCAGCACAGCAGCAAGTAAAAGAAAAAGTATTCTCATGGTCTCAGGAGAAACCTGCCACGGGGGTAAGGATGAATGTATATTGTAAAGACTGGCAACTTGAACAGAAGAAGTTGTGTTCCTGCCTGAGTTAGAGATGGTTCTAAGATGCTACAGAAATGGGTACCTGGACAGGCCTGGATACTTCATGCCTTCCCCAGAAGACGGTGAAATTGATTTTCAGGTCGAGGCTCTGCTTTCCCTTTTGTCTCCCTTTCCTTATTCCACTGATATTTTCAGAAGCGGCTAAGAACCATGTGTGATTTCCGATGGGATTTCAAACTGTCATCACCTTCCCACTACAGGGACCTTTCTCAAGCTAAAATTCAAGTTATTGCAGGAGGTGGGGCTCTATCTTACTCTTTTCCAGCTGTATTGTACTACAAGACGTGTAACAGCATCTTACCATCACCCTGCAAGCACAGACAGGCCTTGGTCTGCTCAGATTTCAGAAAGTCTGATCCATATTCCTGCAGATTTTTGGTCCCAAGTCTCATTCTCATAAATCCATGAAATTAATTTAAATTACTTAAAACGTGTTTTTTGTTATTAAATAAATGAAAAAAAGAGACATCTGTTCCCCAAAATAATTTTAGAGAAGAAAACTGAAGTGGAAAAAAACAAACCTTTAGTTTTTTCAGACTGTTCTCATACATTTTCTTCTAATCCAAGTGAAAAAAAAAACGCACATAAAAAGTCAAATATCACTTTGTTTAGAGAAAGAGACATGTTTTGAAGTGTTCTTTCCTTTTTGGAAATGGGAGGAAAAATGAAATAAGAGCTAATGAAAAAACACAGTTAAAAAGTTGCCTTAGTTAGACAAATAATGCTAACCATTGTCTGTGGTAATTTTTTTTAAATTTTTTTTAAATTTTTTTGGAAAAGCTTTGCTGTCTGTTAAATTCATTACAATGAAACAATTGTGACTCTTAAAACAACATTTTACCACTCTTTTACTTGAACATGGATGGACAGTACTGTTGTTCATTTCAGCAGTAAAACGTTTTCTCAGGTGTGTTGGTCAAGCAACAGTGCAGAAAGCCATAATGTGGGGAAAACTTAGGGTAGGCATGTCTCCTGACATTTTTTAAACCTCAAAATTTCCCTTAAAGGAAATACAGGCATAGATGGTAACGGGTATCCTATAAGAATGAAATGATGTTGGTGAAACGTAAGTCATTGTCTTAAAAAAAACCATTACTAGTTACATTTTTCTTTTTTTCAGTTTTTTCAGTTGAAGCCAATTTTTACCACAACATTATTATTTGTCTGAAGTAGAAAGAAAGAAAGGTCTGTTTCACGTCTGTAGCGGCCTTAAATTGTCTTCTGTGTCTGAAAAAATTTTGCGTCTTAAGTTGCTATGTACCCATATTTATTAAATAAAGAAAAGGAAATCCATTAATTGAAGACACATTTCACTAATACTGCATTTAACTTGAAATCTAGCTTATAAGTGAATGAAGGAAATATTTTTTCCTCTACTGTTCAAACTTTACCCTGAAGCTGCAGCCAGGATATTTGCTCTCAGTCAGGAGTAAGCATTGTCAGTTCAGCTGCAGCCTGTGACTTCTTAAACTGTACGCTGGCGACTTATGACAAATGTAGAGTAGCAAGCAGGTCACAACTGAAAGCAAGGAATCTAACCTCATCAATGAGTAGTTACCCACGCCTTCTGACGGCAAGGATTCAGACTGAAACTGAAGACAGGAAATCCTCAGTGATTTAAGATTTATCAAATGGCAGATGGCTGAATTTGGAAAGCTCTAGATTTTAAAGCTTGATCTTATTGGTCTTTAGCTTTAGCTTCCTAATGCCATCATTCCTTGCCAAACCACCCAGGTTAGTATTGAACTAAGGAACATAACTACAATGCAGTTTTGATTTGGTTTTGGTAATTATACAAGATTTCTCAAAGAAAAAAAATAGTTGTATCAGGTAGTTGTGAGTTTATCCAACTTCAGTTGAGCATAAGGTTTAATTCAGACAAGAATTAGCTCAATAACATACTATGCCTCTGGATTTTAAAACAGCAGACCTAGAAGAATGGTTCCACCTGAACTGATAAAGCTAATGTTCTTAGTTTTAGAGGAGCACTGAGCAAGGAGGCAATCTGGCAAGAAAATCTAACTGGACAGCAAGAAGTGTATCAGGAAAAAGGAGAGAATTTACAAGAAATGAGGGTATGAGTCTTTGAAGTCGGGATGCCACAGTATAACTTGAGAAGTACAAAAAAGAAAATTGCCAATTAAACTTCACAAAACTGTTAAAATACCATTCTGGAGGTCATCTTACCATAAAAATGATTGACCACTTCCCCTGACACAGTGAAGGTGATAGATAGTAAAGTAACTTAGTAGCAACCCCCAGATTAGCTGAACATTTGACTCAGTTTTTGAGAGGAAGTATAACATTGACTGGGAGGATAACACTGGGAGAGAGGAGTGAAAGCGTGACAGGCATGGTAAGCGATGGGAAAAAGGGCAGTACTGAAACCCACCACATTCATCTTCCTGGGGAATGTCAGCTCCAGGATTCACAGTGAAGGTTCACATCAAATTTCAGTCTGGCTGCAGGTACATATAGCAGATATACAGAGAGAGAGCATCATATTAGATTTAAAAGCAGTAGTAATGCTTATAAATGGAAAAGGTAAGGAAGTGATCCAGGCAGCTGCATTTGCTCTCACGGGTTATTTCTTTCTGAGCAGCATGAAAAAATTTAGGAAACATCTTGAAAAGGAGAGTAATTAAAACATAAATGTTAAAGGGGAGTGTTGTAACGAGCAATGTAGATTTAGCAGAGTTGTATTACCAGACTAATTTGATAACTTTCTCTGATATGAGAGCTTATTTTCTAGGCAAGGAAATGTAATGGATTTTCTCTGTCTGGATTTCTCCAGCACATTAGATAGGGTGTTCCTTGAAAAATTACTAGTTAGGTGGAATTGATGTGGATAAGCACAGGAATTTTGAGGTAGACGATGAGCTGGCTGAAGAGAAGATAACCACATAGCATTTTGAGATTTCAAGGCCACTTTCTTATGGCTCACCTTTCAGTATTTCCATTGGCAAACAAATGATAGAACACTTATATGCAGGAGACATATTCCTTGTAAAAGAATTCATTGGGAGGATGTTGAAACTGCAACAGCTAGAAAGAAGCCGTGGCTAAAGTGGAAGTTCACATGCACAGAAACCAGTAACAAGAATTTCCTATGTAGGAGTTTGACACTTATCAGAGTACAGTAACGGGTTCAAACGTGCAATGATCCGCCAGCAACACGCAGCTTCTGACTTAGTCATGTATCACATAAGGTACATGAAGCAGAGTATCAATGTCAAGCACTGTGAAGCACTAAGAAGGTCACATTTCACGTCCTGTGCTCAGGTGTGGTTAATGTCTTTTAAAGTACATGAGGTCAAATTAAAATGGTTTAGCAAAGGACCGCTAGTGTTACTTGAAGGCATGGGCAGCCTGGGCAAGGAGCAGACAAAAGAAACTTGGCTTACATGGGAGAATGAAGGCAGGAATGGGACAGAGTTTTTCTTCATACAAACTACAGTGGGTAGAACTACATGAGTTGAATGAACCATGTCAGTGTAAGTGAAGATGGTCAGGCTGTGAATTAAGATAGGCTGAGTAACAGAAAAGATTCTGCCTCCAGAAGGAGGAGGTTCTTGATAGCCTTCTAACACAAAAAGGGAGAATGGCTGTCTTGTTGCAAGGTGACACTTTACAGATTCCTGAAAGGTCCTGAGCAACACCACAGTGTGTTGCTCAACAAGGCTGAATTCAGCCTCAGTTTAGAGCATTTCCCCATGCCTTCAGACCCCGAAACTTCCGCAGATTTTGGTGCAGATTTACATTAATCTGCTGTATCAAAGTTTAAAAACCATTTCCATAAACTGAAGTCATCCACTAGGGAGAAAATGGAATTTCTGTAATCCTTTCCAGCCTTTTGCTAAATCTTTTCCTAAATAATTATTTTCATTTTTTTTTCCTAAGGATCTTAAAAAAGTCAGTACTGGAACAGGCCTGATAATAATTAGGGAATTAGCAGAGTGTTATCTGAGGAGCTGCTAGTTTACGCAAGACTATGAAAATATTTATAAGTTAATGTTGGGTTTGGGAAGACATATTTTTGAATTTTGAATAAAAAAAAAGAAATGTGAGGAAGAAGGTGTTTTTTTAAAATACTTAGAAGACACCTTCTGAACAGAAAAGGGAGCTAAAAATAGTCACAGTTATTAGAGTGCACTGGAACTGCTTCAATGTTTTCTTTATAAAACAGTGTTTGAATAATCTTTGAAGTTAACAATATAAGGCATTGATCTATTTTAGTTCTTTGTAGGAAAGAGAAGCATAATACTACTTTTGAAATCTCACATTTAACTAACTCAGACAATCCTGCAAACACTGATGCCAATTCATGTGCACTTTCTGTTTTCAAAAGTATTTTCTTCTTCTTCATTGGAATGAAATTATAAATTTTCAAACATTTCCCCCAGCATTTGCAAACCCAAGACTTTGCAGATCCAGTATGGGCATGTCCTGTGCAAAATATATCTCTGAACTTTCAGTCTATGAGGTGCTATGAATATTGTTTTCCTCAGTGCTAAAAAGAACATTATGGTAGTGAAGGAATTTTGACTTCAGTCTGTGGAAAAATGTTTGGTTTTGACATTTCAACAACATTCATTAAAACACAGAAGTCTCCATTTTTTTTAAAGATCCACAGATTTTATCAAAATTTGTTGAATAAGCATTGGAGATCTGTAATCTGGCAAATAAACACTACTGAGGCACATGGGACACACGTGCTTGTCACACTCTGCTATTACAATGCTTCCTGTGCGGCTTTTGGCTTAGGTCAGCCCAAGTCGCCCAGGTAATCCAAAATCTGTGATTGGAGAAACAGCATGGGTCCAGTGACTTTTCCTGTTTGGGGCAACCTTAACAATCCGTTCAATTGTGATTCCATACCACTGGAGTAGTATCAATGACAAAGATTGCTGATTATGCTCCATTTACTGCTCTGGAAGTAGAAATTTTAATTTTTTATTGCTCTGTCAGCTGAAATGTCTTTACACTTGCAATGGAATAAAGTTCCAACTACTGTTTTCTGTGAACAGGCAGAGTATCTTTTTGTCTGAATTCTGAGAAAACAAAGAATAAAATAAATTATTTAAATTGGCACCCAAGTGCACAGTTAGAATCCCAGACATTCAACTGCATAAAGGTGCTGCAAATTAGAGGATATTCACTAAGTCACTGTAAATTGCACTGTCTTGCTGACTGCAATGAAAGTATTCCAACTGATATTATCCCAGGATCTGGATAACTCAAAGCATGTAATATATGCACCTTTATAAACTTAACATATGTACTAAGTATTTAATTCTAAGTTTGAGAAAGTCTTATTGTTTTTTGTTGTCATTTGTTTGCAAGTGAATGAGACATAGATACAAGTAGTTGACTGATGGGTGCCTGTAGGATGCATTGCATCTCTGCAAAGCTGATGTGATCAATTGTCGGTTTTAAATAATCACTGAAGGTTACTCTTTTCTAGTTTTAGTTAGTTTCTTTTTATTTATGCTTTCTTGATTCATTGCAGTGTGAGTACACAAGCAGGCATGGACTAAAATGAAGCAATTTTCTCTTTTAGGAGCTTTTGAACTCATATCAAGACTGCAATACCTGAATACCTGTTTTGCTGGAAACTTTGTTCTGATGGCTCAGATGTGGCATGGGAATGAACCTGTCTTAGGGTTTAAAGCTACAAACTGGTAAACACTCAGCATCTGTTTATCCTGTGTTTGACATATACAGGAAAAATTAATTATTTAGGTATTTCCCTCTTTTTGAATTGGATTTTTACTGCTTCTTTAAGCAATATTTATAAAGAAGATTTTGAGACTTTTTCAAGTGTGAAAATCTATTTGGGAGCTATGGCAAACTAATATCAACTCTTTTCCAGGGTCTCTGTGCTAAAATCTCTGTCATCTGGTGCTTTGCCAGTTGTTTCAATGGCCCCAGAATCAACTTTTGCCTTACAGTTCACAGAACTGGGAAGACCTGAAGTCCTCGTATGGCGAGCAAGCTGGTAGAAACCTTAATTTAAGCAACAATTTCAATTCCTTTAACATGCAATGAAAAAAACTCAAAGATCATTTTTCCATTTCTTTCACATGTTTAATACTAAATTGGGTAAAAATTTGCTGTGTGCTTTTCAGTCCAGTAAGTTCTCAAAGTTGGGTACTGCATTGCATTCACTTTCTGCTCCTTCTCTCAAGAAACTCTCTCAGGTTCTTTGAGGTTTTATGAGGGAGTTACAGCTCAGACTAATAAATGTTTGTAAGAAGTCAACAGAGATTCAAGTGGTAGATAAATTGTTGACAGTCATGATGCTCTCTGTGAGAAGAAAGGGAATAAATCCATATAGTCAAGACGGCATCTGCTGATGGCAGTTTCTTGAGGGAGCAACATTTTTTATAAAATGAAACCAACTGGGGGCTGTGTTCACGGTGTGCTACTGGAGTTCAGTTCTCACTGTCCGTATAATCCAGGGGCTGGATTAAGAATAATCTGACAAAAAAACTCCCAAGTTGTTGTTTTTAACCTGGATCATTTTCCCAGACTGAGTCACCAAGCAGCTGCATAGGCCATTGCAGCAATACAGAAGCAGCTGCAGGGCAGATATGAGTGAGGGAGGGGGGAGGAGGGAGGAGGAACCTGGGAGCAATAAAGCAGGTACTGCTGTTTAGTGGAGATGTTACTCACGCTCTAGCTCTTAGGAAGGGAAAGGAATGTCTGCCTGGAAAGGCCTGGCAGGGTACACTGCCCCCTGACATGCCCTGGAAACCTGTGTTTCTGTGATTCAGTCAGTAGTCTCCATTGACTGCACTGAGTTTGCCTATCTCCTCAGTAATGGACACCCTCTTCAAAACAACTGCAATGAAGATAAGAAGAGCCTGAATTTCATACCTAATGTTTAAAAAGCCACACTTGCATCTATAACCTGAATCTAAAGGTGAAACCTCCCCTTTGACTTGTGGCCCTTCATTCTTGCCAGTATTAATGGGCTGGAGTTTTATGCTTGTAAATATGGTATAACAGCGATTAGTAGAACACTAAGGAAGGCTTGCTGGATATATAAATTTTATAATCCTGCCCCTAGTTTCTTGATCCATTGTGTAGGTGCTGGAAAAGTGTCCGCCATTTGTACTCTGATGCAAAAAAGCTCAAAAAAACAAAAGCTCAAAGCGTCTAACAAAAAGGAGATGGGCATTCACTCTCAGAGCCATCTCTATACAGAATATCTCAAAACTGAAGGGACCTATAAGGATCATTGAGTCCACTATTTCATCTTTCAACTCCAGCTCTCATCTTTAGAAATTTTGATATTCTCCAGTGAGACTTGGAATATCTTCCATCAGAAACCCAGTTTCAAGAAAATACGATGCTTTGCCATATTGCAATCAGCACTCAATGAAGGAAGTTTGCTCCATATGCAGAGAGGAGGCTGTGAAGCTTAATTTGTGGTAGTGTCAATTACTTAATTTATTATCTTAAGTAAGGTACAATGATGATAGTTGCAACACTCGAAATGCAGGTTAAACATAAAGAAAAATTTTCATTTCAGGAAGGATGTAGCATCTCTCTTGTTGAGATTTTCAAGAATGCATACAAAATCCTGACTGCTATTGTGTTAGCTATAATTCCACTTTAAGCAGGAGATTGGATTGTGTCATGTCTAGAGATCTCTTCCAGGCAACATTTCTATGGTCTTTCAATATGTTACTTTGCCTCCGATTGCCTCATTTCTCTGACAGTATCTGAACATATTTTTCAGCACCTGCCATAATAATTGGTCTTAATAATTTTGGAGATCTTGATGTTACTGTACTCCATAATAAATATGATATTTAAAAATTTTTTTTGGAAATTTTACCATATTTAACAGTTCTCTAGCAGTTTTTAATCCACCCATGAGTTTTTGAAATACTATTTGTACAGTAAAATTTGTGTCCTGCCTTATTGCTGGCATACTGTGCGTCTGAAATCCATGAGGTCTTCATCATGTTGAAGAACTGTAGTCTGAGGAAATAAATATGAATATTTTTACAAAAAATCTGTCTGTAAAACCTCTCACCTTGAACACTTCAATGGTGTTTTTCTCTACTCACAAGCTTTGGAAATGCTTTTTGAAATACTATTTGCACATTAAAATATTTGCACTTTGAAATCTACTATGCAAATATTTCCTTTCATAAAATCAAGAAAATAGAATGTTAAATATGTGCAGGAATAGTTGCCAGATGGCCAGAGCAATGGTCTGGAGCTACTAAATGGAAAACATTCTTCTTTATTAGTTTAAGGCAAACACGTATCTGTTAGGCACAGCCCTATGTCAGGTATTTAGCCATAAAATACCTCCAAATTCCCCAGGAGACAGTCAGGAAATAACCTTTAATCCTATTGAGCTGAGACACGTCTGTGGTTAGGTGGAGAGAGCAATGTACCTTCCTCTCTTTCCTATTTCTGCAATCTAAAGCACAGCACAGTTCCAGAGGGTGGGGAGGTAATACCTCTGTATATTTAGTCTCGGATTCTCTGGCTTTCTCTTCTAATTTATGGCACCCTTATGTAAGGACAAGTTAGTAAAATTTTTAGTTTATTCCTCTTTCTTCTTCTTTCTTGATTATTTTGTCCTAAACTTTCAATTGGCTACCTTGAAGCTATATCAAGAGAAAGCAATGACATAGAAATAATCATGACATTATTGATCTAATTTACTTATATTTTAGATCAATGTACATTTTATTTATATTAACTTGCTGTCAACCATGCCAAGTCCTTATAAAATGTTCAAAACAGATCATGTGCCTTAGTAAAAAATGGAACATTCAGATATCTTTTTCAACCTCTTTAGATGGAGATAATTTAAAATATTTTTCAAAAGCACAGATAATTTTTATGGTGCACCATATATTAACATGGATTTTTTATAGCATGAGTCACTGAAGAAAAATGATCAAAAACTGCTGTGCCCCACTTGTGAGCTACTGAGGACTGTTCATGCACTGTGTAGTGCTTTATTGAAGAGAATGTCACAAGTAACTAAGGCAGCACAAGTGTAATGATATAAGTGATTATTTATGTACAGTTACTTTGCAGTGAGTTGGTACAGTAAAAATATTACTGCACAAATTAAGTTGCAATATTCCTTGGAGGAAATCAGCATTGCAGATGATTCAGTTTTCTTCTAAAATCAGCAGTTCATAAACCCCTCCAAAGTGTCTATTTTGAATTTAGAGGTTAGCCTGTCTTCTCTGAAGGTTCACATAATTTGTTTCTCTTAAGAAGAGCATTATTACTTTTCCCCTCTCTTTTTTTCAGAGCTGCCTCCCAGCCATCTGGACCCTGCACTACTCCAAAAACAGATTCTGCCTTTGCTAATCTTCAGTAGGTTTTATCATCTGTAAAGTTAACTCTAGATGTATAATTGTTTTGCAGTAGGTACCTATTTATTGGAGGACTGAAATTAGACCAAAATCTGCTCTGAAAATGAAGATGCAAATGAAGATGTGGTTGCAATTTGTGCTAGCTTTAATCAAACAACCCCAGGAAAAAATATAACAGTTCAGGTTTCAGCATAGACTAACCTCCCAATGGACTTGGACTGACTGCAAAAATCATTGGCAACAGGCGATATTCATGCGTGCTTGCAGGAACCTGGGCAGTATGGAGTTAATGCATTGCTATGCCTCAAACACCAATGGCCAATCAAGTGGGTAAGTTAGAACAGGATGTGACTGAAAAAGGGGACAGTACAGAGGTAAAGCAGCAACTTTTTGGGGCCAGGTTCCCCTCTCCTGTTCATGGTGACTGCACAACATAAAGGACAGTGCAAGCACAGAAGTGGGGTCAAGAAGTGGACATGAACTGTATAGTGAAGTCAATCCAGTAGAGGGGGATCGACACCACCGAAAGACCCTCAAAGCCCCACAGCCCATTTACAAAAAGGTCCAGAAAAACAGACTGCTCATGCTCACTCATTTACAAGAAGAGCAAGAAATCTAATCCGAGGACAAGGAAAACTTGTCTCCAGGACCCTGGACCCCCACCAACAGGATCGATGCTGGACCCAAGACTGGTGATCTTCTTTCCTCTCCTATCTGATCTCTCTTTCACACTCTGCTTCTTGCCTCTATCCTTTTATTCTTTTATTTCTCTTACTATTAGAAGATAAGGGCAAAACCAATTTCCATGCCAAGTGTGTGGTTTTTCAATAAAACATAGTGACTTGGTATTTCGGCACCCTTTCGGAACTCTTTTGGCTTCTGCCATTTTTTTTTGACAATGGGTATCTCTGCATCTTGGTTACTCCATTCCGTGTAGGAGAATGCAACATTTTTACTGGTTTCATAGCCACAATCATCTTTTTATTGCAGGGGCATCCTTAACCTCAGAGTAGTACTGTTTTTATAAACTTAGAGAAATACTGCTTGTGGGTGGAAGATGATATTTGCATACTGATGCCTTAGGTTCTAGCTTTTATATTTTTAAATCCTGTTCTGCCTAGTGTGTAACTCTGAAATTTCTTGTAGCCTGTTATCTGCTGCTCTCTTATGCCAGATAGACATAACAAAGCCTCTCTGAGCTTGTTGTTCAAGGACACTTAGGCTGTCCTAGGCCCTAAAGGTGTAAACTAGAGCCTCTAGAAAGGTGAAGAAATTGGAGAAATTACATCATCAGCTAAAGTTTTAAGTGATGAATTTATGCTGATATGCAGATGAACCAAACCTATAAAAGTGTGAAGAACTCGTGACTCGTCGTCCATCTTGGGGTCCAGCTTGGATGCAGCCTTTGGCTACTCAAGGTGTACCTTTGAAGGCCTTCCAAATAAATATCCACCTTTATTTCCTTATTCCTGTCTAGTCTCTGTTTCTAGGCAGCCCGACAAGACATCAATACGTGTAACGTTTCTGTCAGGTCATTTCCATAGAAGCTTCTCACAGTACTGGATGAGCCCAGTGATTGAAGCACAGGTTAAAGAAAAAAGGAAAACAATTCTACAAATCTCTTTGTTTCTACTTTGTGATAGGCCATTTAAATCAACTGATGAATACAAGTTGGTGTATGAAAATTTGTTTATCAATTTTCATTGATAAGCACTTTACCTGCTAATTGCCATTTTTGAGGGTTACTTTGCTGATTTACCTTCCTCCTTTGGAGCTTCCAGCCATCTGAACCTTCTTCACACACCTCAGGCGGAGGTTTCTGCCCCAACATTTAGAAGACAGAGACATAAACAGTTCATTTATAGACATGGTCTGAGAGAGGGTAGGCAGGAATGGATGCATAAGTAAACCTCCTTCAGGCATTTCTAAATAGGGAATTCTCTTTAGCAACAGAAGGAAATCTCTTTTCCTTTTTGGCAGTTCATTTCCACTCCCCTCTCCAGATGTTTATGTACCTTGGGCTGAATATTGAATTGACAATTTGTGTGACTGAACTCAGAGTTAGCAGAAAAAAACACCAATAAAATTAATTTGAGAGAAAGAAAAATAAATATTTGATTGGTCTTACAATGAAAAATAGATAGCCTTCCTCTGAAACGTGGGAACTGAGTACTCTTTCCAGTGGCTGTTCTCCAGAGTTTAGTACCTTTGCACATTTATCTAATTACAGTACCAAACCCTGCTAATTTCTAACCCTGGATGAAATGAAGTATTTAATTATCATCTTAGAAATCAGAAATTTACATCTTCTGAGGCTGGCTATACTATGGCAACAGTAATAGAAAAGAAATAACTTATGCATTTAATATTCAATTAAAACAGTGCTTTATTAATTTTTTTATAAGGCTGCTAAGTAAAAAGAACCAGGGTCATGCATTTAGAATGCATCTATCTAATTCATGCCGTATTCATTACTTTCACAACACAAGTTTACTTACTGGGATTACTAATTCACTAGTAAAATAGAAATAAAGAAATACAAATAGATGTAGACAAATACCACAAATAGGAAGTCCTCACAAAGTTTTAACACAGGCAGTTGTCAACACTGACACTAAAAAAGGTTTTCTGTTGGCTTTTTTAGATATTCAAACAAGAGGAAAAGCCACTGAGGACAAATAAATGAAATGAGGAAAACTAGAACATTGGCAGCCACAACAAAGGCCATTAGAGTCTACAGATGGCACAGGGAGGTGAAAAAGGCTGGTGTAGAATTGCAATATCACTTCTGTATAAACTGAGTCCCAGAGCTGAGTGATCTGCTCCGTGATTACACTCAAAAGGAACAGGAAGTCAGAAGGTGATTTTAACAACCCAGCTTAAAGTGCATTCCCTGACGCTGACTTCATCCTGTACTACAGGCTGCCGTGGTCCCTGTGGCTTAACTCTAGCCCTTGGCTGTTTTCTCATGTCTCTGATGCTTTTGTCATCAGCAAGTCTTGCACTCAAGGATGTACCAAGTGAAAGGGCGTTGAAGAGGAAGAATATGAGAAGCAGCAGCTTGTGTGCTACTGGTACGTCTGAGACAGTTGGACAGTCCCCAGCCTTTTAAAGGTGGACATGGACAGAAAGTCTGTTACAATACCAATGTAAGTTCCTGGGGGTTTAGAACAATGGAAAATTCAAATACATTAATGAAACCTCTTGGCTCATCCAGGCATAAGTTTTTTAAACTGTTTTATTAGCATATTTATCTCTTAACATTTGCTTTTAGGGCACAAAGTTCAGAAAATGAAAGAAGGAAACTAATCTGTTTTTGTCTGCCTGTTGTGCTAAAGAAGGACCAGGCAGGTCTTTGCTACCTCCATGAAATAGATTCCATGATCTCTGCAGATAGCCTGCTACAGGACTTTGCTCCACTGAGAGAATTACGAAGTCATTTCCTAAATCAAATCCTATGGATTGCCAGTAGAGCTGGTTGTCATCCTTACAGTACCATTACCGTGTCTTCCTTTTCTCCCTTCTCTTCCGTCTGCCCCCTAGTTTGTCCCTCTCTCCACAAAGAAAAAACCTAGTTCCTTCTCAGTTTTGTCAAACTTTGTTTGTTTTTTAAAAACCAATTAACCAATAATTTCCCTCCATGTCTCATTACTCCATACTTTTTAATGAATCACAGAATCTGCCTTTTTTTAAAAAAGGAAAATCATATTTGTTACTAATTTTTTTAAATATTAGTGACCTTCTGCATCCTAATCTGCCACTCTTCTGCCTAGTCATACACCTAATTCCTTCAATGTATTTTCCAGCCTCTCAGCTTGGTGTAACCCACCAACTTCATAGAAATATATTTTTCTTTTCCTAGTATTTCAGGAAGCTGTTAACCAAACCCAGTACATGTATTTATGGGATCCTAATAGAAATGTATCGAGCACTTCAGGAAAAATCATGGCTAATGTCTTTGAGAATCACTTCTCAAACATGTACATCTTGTGATGATTTCCTCTATTCCACATTTCCTTGGCTTGCATATGGAAATGTCACCACAACAGTGTCAAAAAGTCAATAGAGACTTAAGGCCAAACAATACCATGTGTTGGCTTTCCTTTACCATCCACTATGAGAGACAGGAGAATTATTTCAGTGGCTGAAAAGCATAATGGCAAATATGGGAGCACAATGTAATAATGTATATGACATTCTTCATGTTGTGTTCTGCCATGTCATTAGAGGTCTGGGGATGGCTGTTGTCCACATTTCTTAGACATATGGTTTTATTTAACTATAGTAAATCAGCAATTTCAACTGGAGGGCATATATTCCTAAAGAGGAGTAGCCTAATGCTATTGCCTAGGCTGCAGGAGAAGCCTTTATCCAGTTAATCCTTGTCATGAATGGGAGGCTGCATATGATATTATGCAATTTTTGTCCAACACACCTTCTACAAATGAAATCATAAAAGGGTTTCCATGCCATGAGTGCAGAACTAGACAAAAATTCACCATGCAGATTACAGTAAGAAAAAAAATAGTAATGACTGGGCACTGTTCTAGAGGATGGGAAGGCAGCATTGTTTCACAGTTGCAGCTAAGAAAAAGTGAACCTCTGAAGCTTTTGAAGCTACAGTAAATTTTAAACTAGAAATTAATTTAAAAAACCCTTGTCATTATCATAGATAATCTTCTGTTTTCTCAGTGTCTACATTATCTACATTATCCTGTCTTGGAAATAATGAGGATTTTCTGAAGGTGCTTCACACAAAAACTAGGATTTTGGGCCAGCAGTTTTTACTATTTTATATAAAATTTTCACTGAAATAATTGTTCTGTGCAAATTTATGTTGTTGCATTGTTCATGAGCCAAACATTTTTCATTTTACTATGTGTTTTCCTGCTTCCTCATCTACCTCCCAAAGTGTTACAGCATCTCTACTATTCTCTTCAAGAAAAAGAAAATGTAAGACAGGTAATAAGCCAAAAGTCAGCAAAAAGGAGGTCATAAACCTTAAAATATTTTAAAATTTAGCTAAATAGGATCACACTAATGTGTGAACATCTGCTACTTGTTCCAGAAGTACACTCATATACAGTGGTGTATGACAGGATGAAAATTTGGAGAAATTTTTACCCTATAAATCATAATAATTCCTGAAAATGATGCTTTTTAGTGGCTATGACTCCAAAGGTAATACAAATACAATGTAAGATATCATTATCATTATGGAAAGTGACATCATGGTTTATAGCAGTTTGCAATGGAGTATGAAATGGAAACCAGGTACAGAGCAAGTGCTTCTCTGAGAGAATTAAGGCTTTTAATTCTCTTCTCCTTCTGCATCCTTTGCCTGAGAGGAGGGAGGCAACTCCCCAGGGGTATGTGTTGAAGTGACAGCCTCTTAATCATTTTCTGAAGGGCAAGCAAGCCAGTCCTTCTGAACATACTCCAAGGACTGCAAAGATTGCTAGGATTTTTAGACACTCGAACTTGTATCTATCACGTGTCATTTTCCAGAGTGTTTTTCACCTAACCTCTGTCCACCAACAGCAGGGTGTCTTGGCACACTCCAAATCCCTGTGCATGCTTGGCTGCATCTCTGGGTGCTTTGGACATACCTGCATGATGTGCAAGGCTGTGTCTGGGCAAACATAACCTGCCTCGGATCAGAGGGGTACCTCAGTCTGACAGGCCAGAGGGGTTGCAGTGAAACACTGGCACATATCAGCTTAATCCACCCTGAATCTGGCCTCTATCCAAATATCCACAGTTGTGGAACCAATAGGCCACTTTTTAATCCCCCTAGACATAGTTTGAAATACCTCTATAAATAGGAATTGGTAAGCAAACGCACTGCTGTTTCATGTAAGACTGATCAAATCATAACACTTGAACATGATTCAGTGTCCAAGGCCACGAGCTAGTCCATGTTTCTCTTTAGTATAAGCTGTCCGTCTGAATGTTCCACCCACTTGCTGTAGTCACAGTGAAATCATTCTTCATTTACTCTTAATAATCTTGTTCAGAATATTTTTCTGGAATGTAGTTCCTCAAACATGCACAGTGTAAGTCTTCAATAATTCTATCTTTCATAAGGTGTTGGTTTTTTGTTCTAATTTAAAAAATATTACTGCTATAAGACTAGTAGGAACACATTTCTACTGAAAATTAAGTTGAACTTTTCTTAGCCTTCCTTTATCAGGTATAAGTTTATATTCCAGACTCCTTCTGGTTTCCCACTGGTATGTTGTCCCCAAAGCAATGCAAGTCTTCCAACAGAAAACAAATAAATCACAACTTAACCCAAGTGCAGCCTGCAATCTGGTTTTGCTTTGCACAGCAAATATTGTGTTTCATTTAATTTTACTGTCCTTTATATATTCTGGTAGTTTATTTGCCTTTAACTGTAACCACATTGTAGTCTGATGTTTCATATATATTTTTTTTACAGAAAATAACTATCAACAAAGACACCATTAAATCTCCAGAGCTTCTTTGTTTCTTTCTGTAACTGTTTTTGACCTTGGAATCAACTTCTACAAGACCCATTAGAAATGTTCCATATTGTTTCAATCCCTTACTTTTCCTTATAACTTACACAGTTACCAGGTCACTGCTTGTTGTTGCTGTTGTTTTTACTAGATACCCTTTCAGATGCAGTCATCTTTCTGCTCCATGAGGCCCATAATGTTGATCTTTCTGATTCTAAAACTATCTGTATGCAGAGATGGATTTTTTTTTGGATGCACTTATATAAGTAATAATTTCAAAACTCTAAATGTCCAGGTACTGTCCAGAAGAGAATAGTCACTCTATAAACGTTCGACATAATTTGAATTTTGTATCAGGGTTCTGCTTGTCTCCCATTCTGCTGTAGTGTTGCTGCAGTTAAGCAATGGCAGCTGTTTGTGACATGTAATTATCTAATTTTATTATTTATTACATACTGTTAAAATTCAGAGATTGCACTAGCCTACAAATTGTGACATACATCTAAGGAAGTGGAATGTGTTTAATGGAAATTTTATTTTCTGGAAATCATCAAAGCTTCCTTAAATCTGTAAAACTAGTAACATTCTAGGGTGTTGTGAGATGACCTGACACCTCCTACAGGCTGGATAATGTAGTGAAAGAAGTAAGGTGACAAAATGTTGGCAGGGAAACTGAGGGTGCTTGCCCCTGACATCTCTGCCTTACAAAATTCAATTACAACATTGGTCATAAAGCTCAGAAAAATTACCTACAATGAGTACAGCAACTGCTTTTGAGGGTATGGTATGGGTAGCAGAAGATAGCATACCTCTCTGTTTTAATGTGCATGGAAGAGGAGCTGCTTGGCTTCCTGGCTATCTAAGCACTTCTGTTCCAGTTGAGTGAGGTAGGCTGCCAAATAATGGGAAAGCAGCAAGGGCACATTCCTACCACTGAATTCAACACCAGTAAAAGGGAAATCCCTGTGACTGGGTATGAGAAAACCACGTGGGACTAACGAAATTAACATGATATCTGAATTTTGTATATGAAAGAAACTGGGTCTAATTCACTTAATATTAGACGTTTGTTATGTGCGTAGCTTGTGCATATGGATATTCTACTACTCGCTTGGGATTTATGGAGCTGATTCCCAGACCCTTTTCAGTTTATAAATTAACACACTGGACTGAGTCCCAGTGCTGTGTCTGAGTCGAAGCCCAGGGCCTTAAGAGAACACTCGTCAGCTTTCTGGCAGGCGCAACCCTGGCCTTGCACTGCAGTGCTTCCAGGGGTCACCACTGCCGGACAGATCACACAAATACACAAACCCATGCTTACTTTTCTAAACAGAGGTCTTAAGCACAAAGGTACAGAGTATTCTGTGTGATGACTCATGATTTATTCCCCCTCCTCCTTTTTGTTGAAAACTTAGTATTTTGCAACAAAGGCTTGAGGAGCTGCTGTGCTCGATGAGTATCAGAAGGAGCTGTGTAGATCAGCACCGCATTCAACTGGGAAGGGAAGACTTTCTGCAATCACTCCTTTACTTTGTACAGGCTATGCTGAATATGTATCAAATATGTAGAAAGTGAACTTGACATCACGGACCTGTGTGCAGGACCTAGCACAGTGGGGTGTTACACCCATTGACTGGCCCAAAGTATTTTCTTTTGCCTGCTCTCTTTCCAGTACCCTGTGTACTTTAACGTGGTAAAGCTTCACAAGGACAGGTGCAGAGTACCTCACTCTCACAGAGAAAGTCTCATAATACCTGCTAATATAAACCTCTGTAGACTGAGGTGAAATCCAGGTCTTTTCTTTCCTCAGTGAGGACAGTTGCTAGGTAAGAGATGACTGCCACGGTCATAGTCTTCCTTGTCTCTTTCTACAGTTTTTAAAAGAAGAAATGTCACTGTTTCACCTCAACATGTTTTAGCCAAAACACTTTCATAATTATCAGACCTAACAGATCAGATCTGTCAGTCAGCTTAAGCAGATGAACACGTGGATTTCAGATGAGTGATAGCATAGGTGTCAGGTTACTGACCTCTGAAGTGTTTCTGGGACTGTGAACCTAGATACCTAGTGATCTTCAAAGCAAAAGAATAAATTAGCCAGAGAACCTGCATACTTTAGGTGGTCTGACCACTGAAAAGTCATTTTCTCAATCACATCTTAGGATTTATGAAGCTAAATTCCATTTAAGTGTCATATTAAATGCATAAGCCTCTTCCTGGATTTTAACCTGCTTCCAGGCTAGGAAGCTGTTTGGTCTAGTAGTTTAATGGGTGTCTTACTGTGTGAAAATTATCATCATGCTGTAAAGCAGAATAAGTAAGACAAGTTCTCTCAGTTTCACAGAAAAATTTCCTTAACCTCCTGAAGCCCTGTAACATTTACATTGGTGCAATTTGGAACTTTCTCCTGGGAGTTAACTTCCTTTTGCAGGCTTATTTATAGCATTTCTTTGATAAACGGTAAGACAAGAGCTAATTACTGTGTGCTTAAGATGTATGTTCATGCTTAACGAAAATGTTAATAGGTCATGGTTTGAGGCTGTGAGAAAGTTATAATGGGGAGAGAAGAGGTAGCCTGTTAATATCCAAAGCCAGTCTCGCCATGCTCTGTTTGCATGGCTCTGTGTACGAGCCATGACGAACGTGTACGTCAGCAATGTGCTGGGTACAAACTGTTACCTCTCGGAGTTTGCTCTCAGTGATGCACTCCTAGGAACGGGAGCCCTGAGCACAGCTGTGTAAAGAAATGGCATGGAGGTTATTTGATTTCTGAGAAAACACAGATCTGTCCTCTGTGCAGTGGCCTAGAGGTTCTTCTTAGAGGAATGTCAGCAGAAAAAGCTTCTGACCTCGTTCTTGGAGTTAAAATTGGACCATCTGAAGCTTACTATAGTATAGGTGAAAGAGACCAAAGTTGAAGAGGGAGATTCTCAATTGGTGAACTTGTTAAATATGACTGAGGGTGATAAAAGGAAGGAAAAGTGTAAAAAACTTGTTGTTTCACTAGCCTGCTGCTTTGCTAGACCTGCTGAAGATTACCAGTGCCTTTGTCTGACAAAAATATTAAATGAATGCTTTTATAATCTATAAAGTTTTGCAGCAGTTTGCAGTGGACAGGCAATCCTGGTAAGCTCACACAGATGTGACACTTCGAGACATCTGAGCTCTCTCCAAATGTACTTTTTTATTTTCTGAAATCGTCAGTGTAAGACATCCAGATTAAATAGGAACAACTTTCCTTCACAGTAGGAAACTTTGTCTTCTCCAGGCTGAATAGTCCCAGCTCTCTCACCCTTTCTTCAGAGGAGAGATGTTTCAGTCCCTTCATCATCTTCATGGCTCTTCGCTGGACTCTCTCCAGTATATCCATGTCTCTTTTATACTGAGGAGCCCAGCACTGAACCCAGTTTTTCAGATTTGTCTCACTTGTTCCAGCGAGAAAAGGTTCACCTTCCTCGACCTGCTGGTGATGCCAATTGTTAAGTAAAAGCTGCAGCTGCCAAGGTATTTTGGAAGGAATTCAGTGTGATGTGTCACATTGACTCAGATGTGTTGGGTCTTTGGGGTGTTTAGAAGGAACATGTCATCCCTGTATCATGACAGAGTCAGCTGTGGGACAATTACTGACACGTCTTTTGATCAACTCAGAATTTCGTAATTCTAAATAGTCAATTTGTGAGGCAAAATATTACTCTGTAGTTTAGCAGCCTCCAACACCTACCAGGAACTTAAGGTGGAGATAGGAATGATAACACTGGATAAAGGGGCCTAGTTTCTGTTCCAGCACCATTTTCCACAAGTGAACACTTACGTAAAAGCTGGTTGTTGATCAGGAGTTCAGTGATACAGGTATAAGTGTGAGCCAGCATAGAGATTTCTGAGTTATATTGCTAATATTTCAGAAAAGGCTGGCAGGCAATGCCAGTAATGCAAATGTTGTTCATTACACTGTCATTAGTTCATTCTTCTTTGCTGGTGTTTGGAAAAGGGTAAATGCTGTTTTTATCACTCTTTAAATGGGAAAGGAATGGATTTCCTTGTTACTAGTGCATAGGAAATGTGATAATATTTGTAAAATTATTACCTTATTAAAGGTTAGAATATTTTTTAAGTTTGTACCTTTGATTTTTTCAATCAAGACATAAATGTTGTGTTTGCCAACCCTGTAAAGAATCTCTGAAACCTGTGATGCTGAGCTGAGGTCTATGTACTCAAAATGTATTTACACAGCTTTGTGTCCAGAGATTTGCTCATTCTGTAGGTGAAGTGTCAATGAGACTATGATGGGACCACCAATGAATTCTTGAGTGAGTTACTGAGTGACTAAAGTTCATAAAACTGTACTTGCTAGCATAGGGTAACATAACTTGATTTTTTTCCCAATAACTATTGAATAAACAACCATTTTAATATAATTTTATAGCAGCCAGCTCTTCCATCAGTTTTTGTAATTGGGTGTCTTCTCACATGGTATTATGAAAATGCAGTTACAGCTGTCCTAAAGATTAACTTCTGGCTAACAAGCTGTGTTGAAAATTTTTTAAGGAACAAATCCATACAAAACACATATCTTTTTGTTTTCTTTGTCAAATGAAGAATTGGAAAGAGCAAGTCAAGCTTTTTCAAAAAATATCTGATAAGAAAACACTTCATTTTTTTTAGATGTAATTTAATCACATTTCAGCCCATTTCATCAATTTTGTTCTGAAATTTCATTTTAAAACACCAACTGAAAGATGCAAAAATGCTGAGATAAATGTTTCTTCCATTTTTAATCAAAATTATTCTGTGATCTTTATAAGGATTAACATAGATGATCAATCAAAATAAAATAACAAGTTTTGGCATAATATATTTGTTATTCTTAATACATTTTCTTCCTTCCATTAAATATCATTTTATCTTCATTAATTTTGGTCCTTTGAAGTCATAAAATCAAGTGAGTAATGCACAGATTAGCTGCTCTAACTACAAACACATGGAGATAAGAGATCACAATGTTCATGAAGAATCCTAAACAGCAGTAGGACAAATGACTCATGATGCTATTTATATCTCAACACACTCTTGTATGGAACTAGTAAGACAGAACTGTTGGTCTGAGCATTACAGTGGATCACCTGAGATTTCTGGTTCTTTTTTTTAGAAGGCAACTAATTTTTCTCAAAATAGTTTTTGAATCCATATTACATTCTATGCCTTCTTTATAATCACTACAGCTTCAGTTAAGAAAATTTAGCTTGATGGGACTCGCATGTACTAGAATCCAAATCAGTAGTGAAGAAATTCAGGCTATGTGTTTTCCTTCTTTCAACAGCCTGATCTGGGAGCGTATTGCTTAAATTTTATTTTATAAGGTGGACATTGGCTTTTAAAATATTTCCCTCCTCTTTAGTTGAAAAATTGTCAAGTGATTTGAAAAATACATAGGTACCCAAAACTGGACAAATTTCTGTGGTACTCAGTGCTGCAATGCCTAAAAGTCTGGTTCCTGGCTCTGGGATGAGAAGTTCTGGCATTGGACCCTACAGGAGGAGAAGGGATCTGTCTGAACCAGAAGGGCTTAGACTGATTGTTTACCCCATTGAGAGATATGACATTTAAACCTTTGTTTTAAACTGGACACGTGTGCTGAATGAGCAAGCTCCTCACTCTGGAAGATATTGCTAGTCCTGATGGTGGCACCTCCACAGTTATATGGCCCCATGGGAGAAGGCAGCTGCCCACTGGAGGCAGGAGAGAGGGATCTGCTGAAGTTCACACCTGCTGTTTTACTCACCAGGTCCTCTGGCTCTGCAAGTGCTGCAGCTGAAACCTGTTCCTTGAATCTGAGAAACTCCAGGCTCTTCACGTGATTTATGGGATTATGTGAAGCTATAAATCTTCTGCTACAGCTAAATGCAACAATGATACTGTTTGTATAATAATTTGCGTCAGCTTTGCTTGACCAGATCTGTGTCAGTGCTGAATTGCTGAAGGACTGAGTAATGGCTGTACAGAGAGCATGACTGAAATAACACCAGGCTCCCTGGCCACCAAAGGGAACTGCCCCAGCTTTCCCTGGTTCCCAGGGAATTACCAGAATTAGTATAAACAAATCCATGAGAGCTTCAGTTAACCTCAAATGAAGTGACATCTTTTGAAAAAACCAAAATAAACCCCCTGAGGTTATTTGTGTATTTATTTAATTTATTTTTTTTTTTAATTATTATTTCATTTATTTATTTATTTATGGCAGAAATGTCCACCAGCAATGTCCAGCTGACCTTTCTCTACGGAAGAACAATTCTCTTCACAGGATAGAATGTATCCGTCTCCATCAGCGTCTGGACCAAAATGCCAGAGAAACATAAAGAGCTCATTCTCTTTCTCCAGTAGCAAGATTAAACTGAAAATTCTTCAACACTTTTAAGATTTGGGTTTTACTTCCTTCCTTCTGAACTTTGGATTGGTGTCAAATGAGGAAATATTTGATGTAAGGTGCTCTATTTACCTTTTTCACAGCTGAGAATAAAACTGCCAGAAAATGTGTAAGAAATATTATACTCAGTGAAATTTACAACTTACTTCTGTAAACTAATAGACATTTGGATAAATACAACATTTGGAAGAGCTTTAGTTTTAGGACAACGTGTTTGGCCTGTACAAGAGATGTGTAAGATCTAATGGGTGCGTGCTAAGACTAGCCTTTGACACAATCGGCATGTATTCATGTGGTTGACAAGCTGCCCATATAATACCTAACTGCAAAAGCAAAACACTAAGACTGAATCGGTGCAGATTATTTCAAAGCCATGTCAGTAAAAACTTTTCCTACACAACACACCGTCCTAGGGTTTTTTGTACACTGTGTATGTAACATACGCCAATTGTTTTAAGAACATTTAGAGAACTTAGAAGAGACTCGTGACAATGGGTTTTTTTTAATATTTCCCTTTCCTTGTATCCAGGAAGTCTATTACCTAGAAGAAAACCACACATTTTTAACCTGAGTTCTAATTGACCATTCTCTCAGTTATGGTTTTCTTTGTTATTTACATATGCTGAAAGATTGCTCCCTCCAGAACTTTTCCAGGATTGCAGTCCTTTTCTAGGATGATATTGAATTCTACCCAATCAATAGGACTGATAATTCATGTTTTCTGTTTTCTCCCTTTTTTAGAAACACTTCTTAAAATGGTCCTGTACTTCCCTTCTCCAAAAAATTCTTCAAGGTAATCTCTTTTTCTTCTGAGAATAGGTCAGTTTCTGTTATATCCTAGAATGGAATTCATCAGATCCAACCAATTAAAAGCCATTCAATTTCCCAAGTATTTTTTTTTTTTCATTCTACTCTAGAGAAAGAACTGTGCTTCTTGTCACTGGAGTTAATTTTGGTAGCAACTGGTCTGACTCACCTGGGGAGAATTTCAAGGGATTACAGAAAGCATCAAGTTGGTTGGCTGTTTTCCCTTTCAGTGTTCCTGCTGAACAACACTTCCAATGCTCTTTTTGCTGCTTAAGAACTCAGCAATTACATCCTGGTACTCTCATGGTGTTAGTCGCATTTAGGATTTTGCCTTGACTTTTCTGATACCCACTCTGCATGGTTGGCTTGGTTTTTATTTCTTGTTAGCACTTTCATCTTGTTTCCACTCTCTGTGTCTTTGCTTTTTGTGCCGAAGGGTAATGAAGTGTTTATGTGCAAGTCAAATTACTTTCTTAACTGCATTTCTCATTTTTTCAAGATTAGATGTACTTTGTACTTGTGTTGATCTCTTTATTTCCCTCTATGGAAGTGCCAGCTCTTTTAGGTAATGTTTCACATTTTTATATTTCATTTAACAATACTGCAACTTGTCACTATCCAAATGATGGGAGCAAGGACATTGCTCTGCAGTTATTAAACTTAGACCTTCAGATCTGCAGACCTTCAGCTTCGGCCCATGTGTTCTATTGTGGTTTTTTGACCACAGTAAGTGGGAATTGTCATTGCTTACTTTGAGAAAAGAATAGAAATCCAAGGGGTAAACAAAATTATTGTTAAGCATTTTAAGAGTTAACATGAAAATCCTAAACAGTGAAGGATTTATTGGCATGAAATGACACATGGCAGCAAACAGGGAAAATGCTTTTAAATGCAAATATTGGACAAAACCCCAAAATAACATCTTTGTAAGCAATTTTTATGACTTAGGGAGCCATGAAACCCAAAACAGGCAGAACAAATGCAACAAAGCATTAAATTGCACTGTTATTATCTATCATAATATATGTGTGCTGTATCTTTAAGTCAGCAAATACACACACACAGAGGAAATCAAAAACTGCTGAAAACTACCAGATTTGGCTTTTCAAGAAGCTGAAAGGTGATGATGAAAATATGTGAACTAATGAGAGCTTTTTAAAAAACCCGCACAGTGTTTCAAGAGCAGCTGAAGGTACCCATCACATTACTTAACAGAAGCAAGGACTTCTAACAAAGATGTGTGCAGATGTTTTATGTCACTTATCCTAGAAGCTGGAGATGTAGAGGAAAGGAAAATGTACTGTGAATGTATGACTTATGAGTCCTGGTGCCTGCGGCCTTCTCCCATATTTTTTCCTCTGAATAATCATAAAATCACAGAATCATAGAATCATAGAATGGCCTGGGTTGGAAGGGACCGTAAAAGTCATCCAGTTACAACCCCTCTGCTGTGGACAGGGACAGAGCTCAGAGCCCCATCCAGCTCCTGATACCTAATCTAAACCTACTCTCTTTGAGAATGAAATGTTTGAATTCATAACAGAAGAATCACATCGGTTTAGACCTTCCTGGAGAAGCAAACTGTGTGCTTTTGTTCAAACACCTTTATTGTTAATATAGATAAGACATGTTCTATCTCTTTGATCTCCAGTGATAGGAAGACTTAATGATTGATTAAGTGAAAGTCCTAAATCAGAAATAATGAAGGAAAAGTTTGAAGCACTAAGAATCTTTAGGCCACTGACAGGTTTTTATCTGTTTCCTGGAACTGCATAATTGAATTTCAGGCAGCAAAATGCACATAAATTCCAGTTAATAATTAAAAAACAAAGCAAAAAACCCTACCGGCACAAATATACAGCTCATAACAGTTCCGCAAACCCCAACTTTTAAGCAGGTAAATACTCAACCAGAAACCTTTTAGTCCTGTTATGTTCTCTGACAGTGTATAAATAATTCCAGAGAGTGCTTCAAGGCACTTCAATGCAGTGTTTTATAAGGTATTCTAAAGTGTTAAAATATAATAATTTGAAACCAAGTCATTGCTTTCAAATTAGTTTTGTGGCATGTAAGATCAGAAAACAGTGCTGTTATCAGTTTCCCAAAAGTGTCTAAAGATGGAAAAAGATTAATTAAACAGAACAGTTCCATCAAAGTGTAAAATTGTGCCACATGTGGTGACAACTTAATTGTCTATAATGTAAGGCAAAAATAAAGCTGCACAAATATATTTTCTCATAGAAAGTTTCAATTTCTTTAAGGGGAAAAAAAAATTATTAATTCTGCACAAGCCTAAAATACGTTGACTGAAAAACTCCCATGACAATCTCTTCTTGAAAGCGAGCATAGATACCTCACATGACCTTCCTCCTGAGCCAGAGTCAGGAACACAGAGCCCTACACAGAGTCATGCAACCCACAAAGCATTGAAACAAAATCAATTTTCATCAACTTTTCTCCCCTTCTTGGTGATTCCTTTCTTGTACATTTCACTGCTATGGAGACACTATGTGTAGTCATTATAATGAATGATTCTGCCTGCTGTAGAGTTTTCTGTCTTCTCTTCCGACAAGGGAAAAGAACCCTGAGGGACACCATTTTCTGCACATCCTAGGGACAAGATTACGGACAGTTGTGGGAAAGTATGGAAATGAGACACTTCAAGCTACTCAATGGCCACATGAAACTCCAGGGATCCCAGCTATCAGTCCTTGTTTTCTAAAGAGTTTGGGAGGTTTTTATTAGTAGTAGCAGTAGTATTAGTATTACTATTAATCTTGTGATTTTGTAAATAAATATTACTTTTCATGCTAAGTATTTATAGTTTATGAAAAGGAAGAACTGATCATCCTCATCATAAAAAACCCCCACTTACTTAAAATATATGATCTGACAAAAGAGGAAAAATAACATTTTGTTTTATAAAAACATGATAAAAACTTTCTTGGATGAGTGTAAACACGTCTTTTCCCCTTATATGTGGCATATGCTCTCTTAGAATGAAGATCTCACATGTTTTGAATGGTTCATCATTTCCTTTAAGTAAGAAGGCAAGCAGTGTCTTTTACACTTTTTCTCTTTAATGAGATAGGAAAAACTATGAAGCAGACATAGTCATAATTTTTCCACATATGTATTTAAGGTTGTACTTGTATCACTGACCTCAAAGCATTTTTTTAGGCTTAAAAAATTTATTATTATTACACTCAATATTATGTTCTTTACCAGAAACAACAGAAAAAATGCTTCTTTATTATTATTTAATTATGTGTATAGGGTTTATTATGTGTTGGCTATCTTTCTTCATATAATTTGAAATTATAAGCACTCCCACAAACATTTTTACATTTTTACAGCTAGTTAAAAATTGCAACTGCCTAAATGTTTTGACAATGAAGTCTAAATACCAAAGATTAATTCTAACACTGGATACCTTAAAAGACTTTAATGAAGATAGCCAAATACTGTCCACGCTATGCATCAGGCTTACGTTCATTACAATGACTCTTCCTTTTTTGGGTGAAGAACACTCACTCAGGCCGAGTGAAACAAAGCAAATTCCCAATTTAGAAACATGAAATATCTCCTGGATAACTCAAGTGTTTTTATACTTACTGAAAAGGAAGTTGAACTCACTATCGAGAGCTTTACTCTTGCACAGATTTACACATGGCAGAAAGCCTTATTGCCAGAAGTTAAAGTGCCAGAGACTTTCCTATGGTCCAGGGTGTGTGTGCCTGCGGGCAGAGAGCACACAGGGTGATTGCACCAGCAGCTGCACTTCCACCAGCTTGTGGAAACTGAACATTTTGGGGAATGGTTATGTGAACTGGACTGCAAATCACTCAGAACTGACATTTCGGCCAGCAGTGCATCAGTGCATTTTCAGCTGAGACAGCTTATGCAGAGTCTCAACTAACTACTAACAAAAAACATAATAAAAGCATTCTAGAAATACTGAGATTGAACTGAGAAGAGGACACACAAATCTTTCCCAAGTGAAGCTTGGGGAAGGAGGTGCAGCTTTAGCAATGGGACTTATATTCCACAATATAACTTGCCATGAAGTATGGGGTCAGAACCATAGTTTCTACTTCCTTTGCTTTTGTTGCAGGATTAAAAATCTATCCTGACAAAAAACCCCAACCCAACCCAAACAAAACCACACCAAAAAACCAAAACATAAACTAGGGTAAAGTATTATGTCAGAGTTTTCTGTTTTTATTCCCTGCATATGAAGACTGTAGTGGATGATCTGTTTGGTCTCTTTACTAAGAGTCTGTCTGACTACATTATGGTGTGCCTGAAAGTATCCCTGTAGTCAAGTGAACATCATGTCTTCATCTCTTCTGCTGAGGACTCATAGAATTTACCTAACTTTAGATGGGGCTCTGGTTACCTAACTTCTTCAGCTGTGTTTTGCCCCTGCGACCCTTGCTTTCCTGATTTTGTGGGTAGAGATGAATTTTAAGTGTGTGGGTGTAATCTTTGGTCTTAAAGACTTGTTTCCTTACTTGTCCACACTGGCTTACTGAATTCAGCACATACTGCTCTTGTGCACAGGTACTTGAGTGTTCTTCTATTGGAAAACCTGAGCTGGTGAGATGATGGTTTCCATAACTGCCACAAATCTGCCCCCAGTTCTGGAAAGAGAAAGCTCTCCAAGGTTCTCCAGTTCAGGCATATGTATGGTGTTCTCCAAAGCAAAGCATTTCTTAATTTTATCAGCAGAAATAAGGTCTAGTATAAGTGAAAAGTGCTAAAAAATAGCTGGACAAACATCTATTGTGTTGAAAGCTGTAATAGAGAAGAATGTTTAACCAGGCAGGTCTCCAAAGGGAGGTATTTTTTGCCTTGTGCGATTGCTTGAACAGCCTTGTGGCTGCTCTTTTATCAAGGGTGAGCACCTGTGTTTTCTCAACCTGTAACTTTCTGACTTTGCTGATAGCTGGTATCTATGTGTAAGTGAGTGAATCTGCTTCAGGGACATCATGCCATATGAGGACAGTGGCGGTATCCATGCTGTCCAGAGCCAGCTTCCTGTACAAGTGGATTGGCTCATCCTTCTCAAGCCTTCTGTCAACCCTGCAATTCTTTGGTCTGTGCCTGTCCAGAGCGTCAGAAGTAACGTGAAACCTGTGTTGCAAACTGGCAGAAGAATATGTCATGAAATTCCGGTAGAAAGGTTGCATCCAGTATCTACAGATTGGTAAATTTCCACATGTGTCCTCTGAAGTAAATATTGTGTGTTCCCTTTAACTTCTTAAAAAGATTTTTAAAACTTGGAAGTGATGTACTGGCAAACTGCTATGGATATCTGATGTGACAAAAAAGGATGATGGGGTTAGGTGGAAAAATAATTCTATGAGTGAATTAGCTGAGCCTACTTCAGGGAGCTCTAGAATGCCATTATCCAAAACAGACTCCTTCTTTCTTAGACGCAACATCTGTAAATCAGATTCCCCAATTACACTTCTGTTTCAGTCAGTCATTCTCTTGAAAAAAACCCTGACCATAAGTAATATACATCAAGCTGTGTTTTAACTAACAGCATCATGAACCATAGCCCAGGTGTTCCATTTTGCACACTGGTATTTGGAGGCCAGTAACTGCTGCAGCTCCATCTAGGTGATAGTCATAACTGCAGACTTTCCTTTCCCTGGATACTGAGATACCAAGAACCATAATCTGTCTATTTACTGTAGAGCAGATGACAGGCTTAGGTACCTACCTTAGTTTCAAAGTCCAAGAGGAGAGTGATGTAGATCCAAACCACCCACACTTCGGGACCTTCCACTCACAGCTCCCTTTGTTGTACCTAGCAAGTGCTGGAAGCAAGACCATCTCATGTACCAAGCCACTGACACCATGTGTTCAAAAGTTTTATTCAGATTCAGAGTCACAACTCCTCCTTGTTAGGTAATTTAATAAATTGTGGGTGGAGAGACAGTACCAAAAGAAAGAAAAAAGATTATGATGTAATGCCTCCTGCCTCCACTAAAATTGACAAAACTCCCACTGGTGTCTGCAGAGGTAGGACATCTCCTCCCAGATTATATTCACCTAATGTCTGTTATGAAACAGCTGTTAAAATCTGTGTCTCAGTGATATATTTTGCATATTTAAAGTTAATCTTTTAAAGTGACCATTACATCAGGTACTGCATCAGTTAACGAATATTCAATTTACGCCTCGATGAAAGGCTTGTGTAGCTGAAAGATTGTTGCGGTATAGCCATTGCCCCAAAAAAATCTCTTATTTTCCTGTAGATTGTTGAAATGACTAGGAGAATAAAAAGCAATAGTGGTAACAGCGAAGGAAAACTAAATAATTAAACTGCAGAAGTAAAAGTTTACCACATTAAATAGTGCAGAGGAATGAACATTGGGATATATCTAACTAGGGAAGAGGTTTGTTAACTTGATCATAATTTTCTTGTGTGACCTGAGAGTACTTCTAAAGTGCAGGGCTTGTGCATGACCTGCCATCACCCTTACGTTCAGGTGAGCCTGGGTCATGCAAGGACTTCATCTCCACACTGTGGTTTCCCTGAGGGAAAGACATGGTGACCAGAGGGGTGTGTGAAGCCAGACTGGCTTCTAATAGTGCCTCATCACCCATGAATGAATAAAAGAGAGTCCAGGAACGGACATACAAAAAGTCTGGTTTGTATCTTCAACTTCCATTACTACTTATGTGGTAATTTTTCACTGCAAAAGTATTTTTAATGGCATTCATACGGAAACCACAAAGAGTTAGATCATAACCTCACAGTTTGATTATATGGCAGTGTGGAATTCTGGACAAGGAGAAAACAATTTATCCAAAAGAGCTGTTTAGCACTTGGTCTAGGATCTTAGTGCTGAAAGTATCAGTGTAGGGCATTTTGATGATTAAAATGATTTAACGATTAAAACAGAATTTACCATTGAACTACCTTTTGAGCAGAAGGAGGACAGTCCATGATTAATGGCATGGCTGGGTACTTTAGCATTTCTAAGCCACAAGCTCAGAGGTAGCATGTGACTCTGGTTGCTTATATAAAATTTAGAGGAGTTTTTTTTTCCACATAGCAGTTCAGAGTGGCTGGTTGCTGTATTAAAATGATTTGAATTGTATTATATAACTGGGCTTCAAAATTTGACATTTCCAGTTGAGTACCCAGTTAAGAATGTGCAAAATTCTACACTTGGTAAAATCACGGTGACTGCGTACATGGCTTGTACGGACAGATGAAGCAGGCACACTCTGAAGATTCCCACTGAACAAAGTGAAGATGCATATATAGCTTATTTTCTGTCTATGATCAGCTAATACAGCCTGATTTTCTCTTGTTATTTCAGCAATCTGTGCTCCTACTCACAGGTAATTCTGACTGTGAAACCATAGGTCTAGGGGCTTTCTGAACTTTGAAACTCAGGGTCTAGATGCCAAGAGCTAAATGAATTGAAATGGTTTCCTGATTCATGGGCACAGCCCTGGCATCATGGCTGCCAATGGATGAAGACTTTGAGACCAGTAAGATTTTCAATGACGAAACGGAAAAGCATGGTGAATTTTATAATCATCTGTTGCCACACTCCTACTGACAGAACTTGATTCATGAGAAGTGTCAACGAAATAGTTTTTCATCTCATGGTATTGAAAAAATAATTTGATTTTGGGACAAGGAGGAAAATACATAGGGGCATTTCCAGTTCATGAGAAATTATTCACAAATGCAACAGAGTCTCTAAATAATTTTTTGAGCTCTAGTTGGCCTTACTGGAGTAGTGAGTCTGGACCAGACGACCAATAGAAGTCCCTTCCAACATTAAACGTTCTGTGGTTCTGTGATTTCATGAACCACACATCCTGAGCTTATGTGGTGTCATATGATGGCAAAAAAAGAAAAAAGTGGCAGCCCTATGAGACCATGTACAAACTAAATCAAAGTCAGTAGTTTGTTCAAAACCAAAATAGTTATTCAATTGTACAGATGTTTCAGGAAAATATGAGTGAGTTGATTATTGTCACATTAACAGGGATGTTCATCCTTGGTGTAGCTACAGCAGTTGTCATTTCTGCTGAAGGACTACTTGGTGGAATACGTCTGCCTTATTTGATGGCAGGTAAGACAGAAAGGGGAACAAAATAAAGGAAAGTGGCTCTGAGGAGAGTATGAGAGAATGACTGTAGGAAGGTACCACTCATCTGGGTAAATCATTATGGATTGTAATAGTGGGGAACAATCCAGGCTTGGCAAGTAGAATGATAATATAATCTAATAAGACTTTTCCATCTGTAATGTCTCTGATCTCTAGATGGAGAAATAATAAATACACACTTGATACGCAGCTGTTTTGTTCCAGACTCGCTTCTGTTTGGATTGTGGCATGTCATATCCCTGGCTCATGTTTTTAGAGTCCTTTCTGAGGATTGGAGATGGAGGAGATTACACATTCAGGTATTGTTCCAAAAGAGCTGGGGTTTTTTTTACACACATGAAGATGTATTATCTTAGCAATGCTCCTGAGGCTTCTTCAGGCTTGTACAGGAGGTGAGGGTCTTGCAATGGTTACATGAAGTATTACTGAGGTCTTGGCACGATGGGATAAGCCTTTCCAAAGAAAACCTCATCCATATCCAAGTTCATACAAAAAATCAAAATAAAAACCCCAAAACAACAGCAATATACTTCTTATTTTACAAAAGCTCTCTGCCAGGACTCTTCTTTAAAAATTGTACTTACTGTATTTCCTGTCTCTGTCCAGCTGGGATCCAGAAATGAGTTATCCTTCTGCCCTCCCTGGAAAGAACAGATTTTCCCAGTTATGTCTCAACTGCTTTTTTTCTAGAGATGGAACAAGAGGGCTCAGCAGTCTCCTCACCACTCCATCCATATCTTCAAACGCTGTCCGGGCACCTTGTAATCGTGGTCTTCATAGAAGACAGAAACAAGTCCTACTAGGTCCTCCAGACAAATGGACCTAGGTGTCTGTAGAAAGATGGATGTGGGATCTGGATTTACTATAGACCATGGTGACAGTGACAGGCAGGCGCATGAGCTTTGGGGGGTTGTAGGGACATTGATGATCTTAAGAGGTCATTTTCTCTACAGTCAACAAGGTGAAGACACTGGGGTAAATTTCTGCAAATCATACCCCAAATCACTCTTGTCTATGCCCCTGAAAACATCCCTGTCTCTTGCCAGTGCTTTTTCCACTGACGCATTTTTCTCAATTAACAAATGTGCTGTTTTAATTCTATTTAGCATTACAATCACATCACATGGCTTCAATGTGCTCCTGACTCAGGCCACACGTTGAGTTGGTGAGAAATACAGCTGTTCCATGTGAGAAATACAGCTGTTGGAAAAACTGTTAAGTATTTCACTAAGGAAAAGATTAAAAATACAATTGGACTAACAATTAGAGGTATAAATGCCTGTGATCCGACCCAGACATGATCAAAACAGCCCTAAAATGCATCAGCAGGAGTTATCCTGAAATGAATTAATATAAAGCAGGCATGCAGAAAGCAGAGCTTCTCCTGTCTTAAATACTCAACACACCATGACAAACAGCAGCTTTCATTTCTTAGTGGTATATCTCCCAGCAAGTCTGCTGGTGACAGAAAGCTGAGCAGTGCAGTCGACACAATAGAAGGACGGAATGCCACCCAGGGCAACTTGGACAAACTTGAGAAATGGGCCTGTGAGAACCTCATAAGGTTTAACAAATGTAAGTGCAAGGGCTGCACCTGCATCGGGCACTAGGTGGTAAAAGAAGCTGAGGACAAAGGGCTGGTAGTGTGGATGAAGGCTGCATGTGCCGCTGGATCTAAATACACAGGCAAAGTGTCTAGTTATGTTTTTACTTAGCAGTATGAAAAATAAAATCAAAAGTCAAGAAATCAGAGAAGACAGGAGATGCATCAGATCAGAATGCAACCTAACACATGAGGATTGACAAACATTGTGATCCCAAGTGTAAGAGCTGATGCCATTCCTCTGACTTGCACATTCTATAATAGAGGTTACTTTTGTTTAGCAAAAAAGAAGTCCATAAAAGAAAGCTTGATCTCAGTGGTATTTAAAAGACACGAGTTAAAACAGCAATAAAAGAAGCATTTTAATCTAGTATGACATTAGGAATAAATTAGTACGGCTGTAAAAGAGAATGAAAAGTCTCCTGAAGAGAAAGTGCTTCTACTTTCAGTCAATAACATGCTTAGCTCTTAATGATATGTTGTCATCCTGATCCTAATTACTTGTACCACGTGGATTTTTTCTCCTCCCCTTGTAGAATCTATAGCTAATTTTCCTCTTTTGTGTCAGCTGTTACATATAAATCCCATATATCACTGAACATTTTGATTAGACATGGTTAAAAAAAAAATGAATATACTGGAGCAAATTTTTTTCCATATGTTAAAAATAGATTAATACTATACCGAAAAACAATCCTTGGGAATATTGACAGGCTTGCATTTTCTTGAGATGCTATAAAAACCATACCTTTGGAGGAAGGGGACACAAAGGAGAAGGTGAACCTTTGAAATCTTCACGCTTGGGGTTTATGGAGGAGAGAAGTGGAGGCAAATCTTGCTTTAATAATTGAAGATGAAGCCCTGTGCCACTATAAACCATAGAAAATCCCACATGATCCAATTACACATCTTATGCTATCACTGGGAACTCTGCAGCTCAGTACTCAGAGGGATCAGTTCTTTCATTTGAGTTGTGCTTAGGCTTGGGTATCTCTAATCAGAGCCTCCATCTGGGATTGATGTTTATCAGTTCTGCACTTTAGACAGTAAAAGAATTAACCATAACACAATCTGTAAGGACTACTGCCTCCACCCACTATTTTATTAGAATACTTTGTGGACAAAAAGTGGAATTCTTTAGTTTAGTATTGCTTTTCTAGGTCTTTTGAGAGATGAACAACATGAAAGGCCATACTAGGTTTACATTGAGAGGGTCACTTGCTTAGCACATTTTCAGTTGTCAAAATGGAAATGGTAAAAAAAATCCTTCCTGACATTTATTTTCAGATTTCACACAATTGTCTTTATAAAGCAATCAAAATATTCATTTTATTTTACTTAGATCGTCTAGTCTAATCCCCATATTTAGTGATCTTGTGGATTATTTATGTGCACTTACTGCTGTCAAAACTGACAGTTAAAAATTCTTCTGCATTAGTTTTCATACAAGATATCAAAGGAAACAAAAGAAATGCTTTGAGAATTGCATCACCAACTCAACTGGACATTCCTGTTTATAAATACCTGAGAGACTATAAGGATACACAAAATAAATGAGTGCTCTATTACTAATGAGAATTCTGACTTGGTAGTATGATAACCCCCTGTTTAATCACATTACATTAATTTAAATTGCTCTGAGGTGAGGGGAAATAAATAGCAGGGCAGGAGAAGTTGTAAGTTCTCCAAATTTGCTCTTTGGTAAAAGACTATCTGTGTTGAAACAGAAATGGCTAAGCATATAAAAAGCAAATAAAAGAACATCTTGACTTTCTTCCTGCATTGGGTTGTGGAAAGATTCTTGTACAGACAGCTAGAAAAAGCCACTCCACCTAAAGAAATATCACTGTTCATTGTAACTGGGCAGACATCTACTGTGGTCTAAGATGGACTGAGAGGGACGATGTATCAGGGAAACCAGTTTTCATGGAGGAGTGCCCTTTATATACTGTTGTATTTAACTTGTATTATATATTATTATATTATACATTACATATTATGAACAGATTCTATCGAAGGCTGAAGTACAGAAATGTATTTTAGTGAATACCAGATGCTTTAAAATGTCATCGAAGCAGAAAACATACCAAAGTTACGGTATGTCACAAATTTATTCCTAATTGAAAAGATAAAACTGTCCTACCACAGGATAGGTTTTAATCAATTTTTTTGCTACCTTCTACTTTCTTGTCATTTTCTGTCCATTCTTTATCTATCATTACCATTCCATTTTCTTCCTTATCTCCTAATCTTTTTTGAGGAGAGAACACAGACATATTTTTCAACTAAAATAGTTCCTGTCATTTAAAATCTTACTTGACTTATCATGCTCATGGTAGCACAGCAATGAAGGAAGTTTAAATCCAATGATTTAATGATAATCAAATGTCCCAGGGAAAGGTGACAGCTTCAGTTCACCTTCTAGATAGTCCTAAGAGCTCTGATGCTGACCTAAAAGCCATCTAGCCCTTGCCAGGGTTAAAAGCTGTCCTTCCGTTAAAGCACTATCATAATAGATACTGAGGTTACCTTAGTGATGTGTCCGATGGCCCAGTAAGGCTGAACAATTTATCAATCCCATTCTCAGATAGCTGTACTGTTCTAGGAGCAGTTTAGAATCTTCTGTTTAGGGTATGTCATTATGAAATTAGGGAAAGTTTTTAACTGTTTAAGGAGAGTGATGCAGTTTAAGTCCATTAGCACATGGTAAGCAAGAGAAGCATCAGTTTGCTTCTGTGAAAGCATATTTTGCAATTACAAGTTAGACTAAAAATCTTAAGAATATTTAGAATTTGCTTTGCTGTTAAAAAATATTTACAAATGAAATCAAGCACAGTTCAGCCAAATTCTTTATTGAGTATTTGTTTCAAAACAGAAGTAGAAAAGCATGTCAGACAGCCTCTGAAACTTTGGTCTGCAAAATTAAGAAACTTTGAATATGTTTTTTCTACTCCATGAAGAATTGTCTTTCACCTTTTGTTGATAAAGACAGACAACGTTTATGTGTACAAAACTAGAGTTATAAAATTGACATAATTTACAGAAAACTCCACATTAGTACCAGACATTAGTGAAGCATGTTTTGATATAAAAGCTTTCAGACCTGGCCTCATTTTTGTAAGACCTTTTTCCATGCTGTGTTAATTGTTTGCATGCATTTTATTTATCTCTTTTATAATCCACTTTAATAATCAAAAGACACATTTAGGGAAAAGTGGGAAAACACTTAAGAATCTCAGTATATGTATTGTTACAAGATTCCTTTAATGGGAATGATTTTTCTTATAAATAAAGAAGTCGACATGATCTCAAATACCTTTCAAGAAGCCCATAATATTTGCTTTTTTTTCTTTTTTCAAGAGCTTCCATTAGCCAAGTTACTAGGAGGTATTTGGATATGCAATGTAGGACCAAAAAAAAGGATACATTTAATATAAGGCATATTTGTTTGCTTAGAAAAAGTAACATTACTGGTATCATTACAAATTTAAACACGATGAATTTTGACTTATAAAAAGCATACAATGCTACTGAACCAAAAGTGCTATGTTAACATCTCATATTTCCTTAGATTACTATAAAAGTCACCTGAGATGATTCTTTTTTTTCTAGAAATCATCTAATTTCATTTATATTTCTTATTTAGTGGAAATAATAATAATAAAAAAATACACTCTGTATTGTTCCCTGCTCATTTTTAATCCAATCCTGCAAACACTAACTAGCCAGCATAAGAAGGACTCCTGGTTCTACAGAAGTTTTTGGGCTTCCAGGATCCCACCTTGCATAGTGCTTACTATCAAGAGCAGTAAGAGCACCTTCAATGGACTACTCCTAGTGAGCACTGTGCTGGCAATCAGTATCTGCAGCTTCACATCTTTTTGTGGATTCATGGTTCAGTTTACTTTATGTCATCAAAACAACTCAATTTTCTAATGTTCCCATTAAAATAAAAAACAACCAAAAAACCAGTCTCTCTCAAAGACCATGTTGTTAACTGGTAATTCCGGGAATTCTGTCTTGTCAAGCTTTTAGGAATGATCTAGTCTTGTCCTCCTTCTTGCTGCTCCCCCTGCAAAACATGGAAAAAGAACTTTAATTATTACCTATAATTATATATACCATAGTAACACTATATACTGTATTTACTTGTGAAACAGACATGTGAAAAGGAAAGATGAAGCCTGGTGATGAACATTTCTCTCTTGTGCTGGCAACTGTGAAATTAAACTGACCTTTCAGCTTCTTCATCAATCAAAATAACTTAGATTCTGAGAGTTGTAAGTCCTGTGGTGGAGAATCCCAGAGTGCCATTTTCCCATTGTTAAGACTCCAAAGTCGGATTTCACTTTAATGGCTTTATTCCCATCTGAAACACTCTTTGACTAAAACACATAATCCAGGTTGTTTTCAGATATTGGAAAAAATAATTAGCAATTCCAGATTTTTTAGGTTTTTTTTAAAGCAGAAATACAGCTTTTTCCTTTTGAAGTCTGTATTTTTAAGAGCTTTTTTTCCCCTCCTGACTCTTACGATAACTGAGAATAATATTCGATATGTGCTCTATGTTTAAATGCATGTTTTGCTTTTACCTTGTGTCCTCTTGGTTGGTTGTGCTCTCCGTACAGGTGCTTCTAGAAAACAGAAATGTTGCAGTCAGAAGTTATTTGCTGAAGCCTTTGAATTAGAACTCATCAGAAATACTGGAAACTCATTGCTGACTTCCGAAGTTTGTTCTTTAAATTTTTAAGTAAATCAAGAATTTCGTTCCAGTGGCATGTTGGCTTGATCACCTGAAATATGAATGCTTATATACAATTCCCACATTTCTCTCATGTGCAGTCATCCATTAAATCTTAGCAACATTTCAAAAGTATTTTTGCCTTTTAAACATATGAATTAATCCATTATCCGCATTTTCTTCTACAATGGTTGCATGATGTAGGCAGGTGTCAGGGCATTTTGTCTATGCTCTTCATTCATCAAACGCTGTGACACTGTCAGTGAGGTCAAAGCTCAGGTTAAGGCACAGGACTCAGTCTCAGCTTTCAGCAGAGGATATCCAGGTCTGTTGTATTGCCATTACATCAGGAATTATTCATAAGCAAAATGCTTGAAACCATTACAAGATGTTGGCCACATTTCCAGCTGTGTCTGGGGCTTGATTTGTAAGTGCATTGTGAGTCCACAGCGTGATTCTGCGTTTAGAGTTCAGCTAATTTTCTCAGGCTTCTACTTTAAAATATGGAGCAGAGCAAGGGCTATTGAATAGGCACCACCCCCATTAGATATATCCTTTTTTTTTTTCACTTATTCAGTGAAACTATGGACATGTTTTCCTTTTTCTCATTGAACCTTGAGACATTTTTTTAGCCAGATGTGTCCTCATTGGGAGGAAAAACACGTCAAATCATAAGAAACAATTCTTCTGTTACCATCAGAGAAATGTTACTGCTGTAATTTTTCCTTTTTTACAATCATAAAATACTTATGTATTCACTTAACAAGCTGCAGCCAGTTCTCTTTTCCTCCTGAGGTACAGAGTATATCAATGCATAGCCCTGAGATACAGGCTTGACCTCATTCCTGCTGAAGCTAAACACTGGGTATCTGCACCACCATGACAGAAAATTTCAAGCTCTGCACCGCCCTGACAAGCACAGAATATGGTGCATCAAAACTATGCTTTCCATACTTTGGTGCTGTCTGTACAATTATGCTTTCAGATAAATCTCATGTTTGAAGATCACACCCATCTGTCATTTTCAGGCAATAGGAGACTCCCCAGCATGCCTTGTACTATTCAGCATCAAAGCTGTACAAACACTATGTATAAACCTTCACTATTTGGCACAGACTTCAAAATTAAAAAGGTAGAAACACATTTATTTAATTTCCTTCTCCAAAAGTCACAATACTTTTTCCTATGCATTTAGTTCGAAGGCTGTCAGAATAACCTATTCTGCATTATTAGAGTTAGAATTAGAATTAGAAAAAGACATAAATACAAAAGAAACCATAAGCAAATTACTCCTTAACTTTGAATGAAGATCCTTAAACATGATTATTAAACTTGAAGAACAAATTGCTGGTATAAAGGCAGATTAAATTCTATTTGGCTCCTTTTGGACCTTTATTCCATTCTGGTTTTTCAAATCCAAGATCTTCCCTCATTTAACCACAGGACAAAGGTAGAGAAATTCCAAGACCCTGTGAGATATTTACTCAACCTCAGAGGTTATATTCCCTGCACCCCACCCACTCCTTCACAACGCTGAGAAACCCCCACAGCAACAGATCACATTTACACTGACAAGAAGTAACTCAAGTTAAAAGCAACTCACGTGGTCTTCTTCTTTATATGCTGCTTAAAGAAAATTCAATTCTTTATGGTGCGTTTTCATTCAAATGTTTTCCCTAAGCTTTGTGGTTGGGCATTTCCTCTTGTCTACTATGCTTCCAAAGCTTTTAGTTACTTTTAGCCACAAGATAAGCCTCAACATTTTTCTCTGCAACGTCAGTGAAAGAATTCTTTTCCCAAAACAATTACAAAATTCTTCTTGCTAAAGTGCTGGCTTCAGATCTGGTAATTTTTATGAATATATGCTCTAAAACCTCACCTGGAATGATCACTTTAGACAAAGCAGGTCTTAGTGATACTGAATTTTTGACAAACTAACCTTCCAGATGAACTTTCTTGATTTCTCTCTCGATAATCTGTGGCTCTCCCTCAATTACTTTAGTAACCTTGGTGTACTCAGTTCCGGCTACGATAAGCATTAAAAACAAATGAGTTAAATCTGGCATAGCATTTTTCCATATGCAAGGAGTCTTCAGTGGAAACAATGTCATTTTTGGGCGTAGCTGTTGCAGGATACCATGCTATTCATGCCATAAGGCATGTTGTTTCTAGGGATGAGTCATTCATGGCAATCTTAGTTTAAAGTTTTGTTTCAGCAAAGACTGCTAATTGTTTTAAGCAGTGCTGGATATTTTATGAGCAGAATTAAAGCCCATATGAAATCATTGCTTTATTTAGACAGTGATAATATATTTGTTTGTAACTGTACTCAAATTTAAATTATTAGGAAGTTCTCAGTAAAAAATAATTTTATGCAGACAAGGGGGCCATAAAGCATTATCACCATTATCACCAACAACCCTAAAGCAGCATGTGTATCTGCTCTTATTGGCTAAATGTCTAGGAAGGTATTATCATGGCAGCCAAGGGCAGCTGACTGGATAAATCATGGAAAAGATAGAGAAAAATCAAATTAAAGCAAAAGACAAATCTGCCTATTCAGTCCATTCTGTAAAGCAGGATGCTTATGCAAACTAACATATAATAGCAAGGAAAATAGCAAGAATTCAAGAGATGATATTGTCTTTTCCAGATTTCCTGCAGAGAAACTATTTATCTCTTTTCCATACACTTACATGCTGTAAGATGTATCTCTACAGATTATGCTTATTTAATTGTATACCTCTGTATCTGAAGGTGATTACAAGTACAGTTATAATTGTTAGATTCTGGCATCAGACCTGTCAGTTTTGAACAGTTCTACAGATAAAGTTTGATCCTGCTCATTGTTGCCTGGTTTAAACCAGTAGAACATAGTGCAGTATATGAAGGAATTTTCTCACTGCAATTTTTAAATTTCCTGCTTTTCTTTTAAATATTCAAGCCAGAAACAGGCATCTCCAGAGAGCTAATATTTTCACATAGCTGAGATGCTTAGGATAAAATGAAAAATCCTCTGGAAGTTTAGGTTTCTGTCCAATATTATAGGTGAATTCTGGTTTAGGTCTGTAAAACTAAGATTCAGATGTTTAAAACAGAACAAAGAATTACAGTCAACAGGAGTCATAGCCATATCTTGGCTTTTCTCTAAGACTAGCTGTGTTATCAACTAGCATGTTTAAGTTTGGTGGACAGCTGTTACCTTATCAGCCACCAGGGAATTTTTTACTTGACCGAATTTTAAGTCACATCCACAGAATAGTGTTTTTGAAAAACTACGAGATTTAGTTCATTGACCTAAATGCGGCTGTAAGTTACTTTACTGGTATACAGCTTTGTAACTTACTAAAAAGTGAACATAAAATGAAATGGATTCATTTAATTTATGTCAAGAGAAGCATCCATCCATATTTTTAAGCTTCTGACTCAAGTTTAAACTAACATTTACAAAAAACCATATCACTTAAATTCCTTTTTTATTCCCCATTGCTATTATAGATAGTTTTTCTAATCTACATTAAGCAAACATTCCAAATTCATAGATAAAGATTAATTTCATAAGCAGAAGTTCTTTTACTAGTTTTCTACAGCTACTGGTTATATACTGGCAAAACTGTTAGAATTAAGAGAGTAGTAAGGAAAGAAAACCATTCCTTGGAATGCTGTATTTGAAGAGAATTAAAGTTAATTTCTTGATATCCATCACCTGTAAGCATTTAAAGAAGGTTGTTAAACATGCCTTTAATTATTAACTTGAGGGCAATGAACATTCATTTCTGAAGAACTGATAGGCAAGATGAATTTGGCCTGTTACGATATGTTCCATTTCATAAGTGATTTTCCCAGATTTAAATTTACTGAAAAAAAACCAAACTGGAATAAATCTTCATTGCTCCTCTGAGTTTTAATTAGGTAACTTTTTAAAGACTGAAGAAACCCAAATAATTCTTTTTTCTGTGATCAATATCATTAAAAAATTGGTTACCCAAACTTTGGTACTTATTTCCATTTCACAGATATGCACTAGAATACAGTATTCTATTTTTTCCATTAAAATTCCACTTCTACTATGTCAGTCTTTAAAATGTTGAGTTCAACATATCTGAGAGGGGTTTCAGTTATCATAACCTGTTGCAAAAATGTTAGTTATAATACACTGAATTACCTCCCTGCAGAAGTCTTTTGATTTCTTCATCTTCCAGTAAATGACCATCACCTTCAATAAATTTGGTCACCTTGGTAACCTCTGATAGGATACAGGTTATGGCAAAAAAATTGATTTACAGAAAACATTTGGCAATCCCACAAGACCATATTACTGAATGAATCCTGTCATAGCATAGTTCTGAATTTAAAAATTCATCTGTTATGTAATCAAATTCCACATAAACACTGTAAACACCATATTTTATGACAAACATAGCATACTATATAATATACCCAGGCAGCCTCAACTCTAGAGCTGACTGAAATGTGAAGATCAAGGACTCAAATCAGAACGTTACGTTTGGACAGTTCTGAGGTTTAATCTCTGGGTAGGATTTTGCAGTATGAGCATCATTTTTTTTAATGTAGAATATCCATTCAGTAATTACTTAAGTTATATATAGAGCGATATATATGTATTAAAGAAATTAAATAAAACAAGCATACTAACCTTCTTCAAGGATTTTCTTTAACTTCTCTTCGTCGTCTGGATCCCCTGCAGTAATTCTGGTATATTTTATTTCAGGACCTGGAAAAAAAATTATGAGATAGTAGCTTTAATCAGATATATCAGGTTTGTCCTTTAAATTAACTTTTCCTATTTAATGCATGTGGTGATTCCATGGTGTAATCTGCTTATATGATAACTTTATTTTTTACCATTTCCCAAATTAAACTGAAAGAGCATTAAAAACAGTAGTTAAAACTATTTGTGAAAGTATTTAGGCAAATTTATCATAATTAGAGTAATTACCTGCTTACATTCTTAGACTGACACAATTTTAAACACAGTTGTATTAGGTCATAGATTGAATATTTCTGAAGTCCCATGATTAGTCTGAATTGACTGTTGCAAATAGATATTTTTGCTTTTATAACTGCTTTGATTTTATAATCATTTGAAAGCTTAACATTTGAGATTCCTTATCAGTTTCTACAGGTTAATAATGAGGAGATATCAGCTCTGAAATTCTGGCATTTTACATTATATTTAGCATTTCATGTGGGATATCAGTGAAACTTGAACTCGAGAATTGAGAAAATTAAATTTTATACATCTCCCCCAAAATTTTTTCCAGAAAATAGCTCCAGGTAATCAGAAACCACTAAGGCCTTTAATTCAGTTATTTTCACTGTAGTAAAAAGTTGTATGATGATAACTTAAGCATAGTTCTTTATTTCTGTTTTGGTCAAATGACTTCAGTTAAATTTCAATATTTTCTAAATAAACTGAATATTAAGACTTACAGCTAATTCAATATGTTGTTACAACAGCGTCTTTTCCTTGCAAGCTCTCTGGCAGACAGAATTTTAATGGCAGCATTCAAACTGATATTTAAGCAAGGTGATCAAAAAGTGTTGATAAAGAACTCCATATAGCACATACTATGCTTAAATGCTCCTCACTCCACTCATAAATTTCTAGGATGCTTAAAGAAATATCTCTGTAATAGGTCGCATAGAATTGAAATTGGCCAAGGAATTTAGGAGCTTTTGTGTGAGAAAATCAAGGGATGCAGATGCACATTAATTTTATCTTACATTAGCTGTATCCAAGTGCCTAACTTGCGGATGTCAGATCAAGTCCCCACCTTACAGAGAAACAGAGATCTTTTTCTGAAATGGCTGTCAAGCGAGCCTGGGATGACATGCAAAAGTAGGCATCTACACATTAAATATCTGTGTTTGGTAAAATGAAACCTTCCTGGAGATATATAATCAGAAGTTCAGAAAAAAAAGTTTTGCTTCTAAAGAAAGACAGAGGACAAAAGCATAGTAAAAGCAGTCTCACTGTGAAATGGTAGCAAGAAGTTTGCAAAAGCAGACATTTAGCTAATATACGAAAATAAAAACCAAAAAAAGAAGACAAATTTTCATAGTTTTGCATGCTGTTAAAATGTTGTTGCAATTTCTGTGTATGTATGTGTAGGACACATGGACAGTTTTTCAGCCTTACAGAGACAGTGGGAAGCATTAGGGAAAACACATCTCTCAAGGAAATGCAGCTTAGGCACGAGGACAGAACTTAGGATGTGTTACGTTTGTATGTAAAGGTGGACTTTACTAAGAACAAATATCTCAGCTAAATTTACCTTGAATAATTCTTTCTTCCGTTACTTTTTTCTCTGTCACTTCCACAGGTCGTCCATCAATGATTTTGGTGTATGTTTTAATAATAGGTTCTACAAGGATTTTTGAATTGGAAACATTAATCAAGTGATGAACTTCCACGTGTTCTTTTTGAGATGTGGAAACTGGGTGAAGCATACAAGGAAATATCATAGAATATCTTACGAAAAATAAAACTGTTTAGAGACCAGGAACTAATTCTACTCAAAATTTAGGATGATCACATGCAATTTTTCCTTTAAAACCATCCTAGATGTGAACATCTCAATGCCTTAGCAAAGAGAAGTCAAGGTTTACCTCTCTTTCTGACAAAATTGCCTTTTAATCACAGAATCATATACTACGTATTTGATTGCAGGACAACAATTAGCAAATAATTCTTAACTGAGACGTGTTATATCAGCATGCAGATTATTTCTAAAACTGTCTTCACTGTAGCTATGGAACACAACTAGGGAAAAAAAATCCCATATTTTAAAATGCATGAGAATTAAAAAATAAATCATGCAATAAAATTACAGCACTTCAGAAAGGTTTTGTTAAAAACAGAACAGCTGTCTAACATGAATCACCTAGATAATGTAGAAACTGACGGGGAATAGTGAATGCTTCAAATTTAAGCCAATACAAACTGAGTTGCTGAAAGCATACCAACCTCCATGAATCACTTTAGTTATTGTCTGCCCTTCCCTGACTATTTTGAACTCAGGTTCCCCTTCAATTAATTTAGTGAGCTGTGTGATAGATGGTTCTGTGACATAGGAAAAAAACAACATGTTACAAATAGTCATAAAATACTTATAATATTCCATGGGGGTGAGATGAAGCTTTCATTTTCTCCCCCTACTCTAGATAAACCAGGTGATTGTAATAGAGGGCTGTTTAAGTCTGAGAGGTTATTTGTGGCAACATTGTACAGTCTTGTGTTTCCTCACAAAAGATCTTAAATATAGATCCTATTTTATTACTACTCTTTATGTTTTTGGGTTTTTTTTAACATTTTGTGTATATGATATTTTTAACATTTGTTGACAAGTTTCAGGCAATAAACCAGATCCTCAGCTGTGGAAGGAAGTCTTTTTCTATATATATTGGTAAGAAAGCTACTCTCCATTTTTGCAGGTATCTTATATCTATTGCTCCACTGGTGATCAGCATGCAATCTACATAGTGAGACCTTTTCTTTTTTTAAATTATTTTTAATTTTTGTTGTTTTGGATGTTATTTTATTTGGGTTTTTTTTGAGTTTCTTTTATTTTTTGCTTTGAGATCTTTTATGTGGTTTTTTTTTCCCTTTGTATTTAAGACTTGGCCAGTGGTCACGCAGCTTAAAAAAAAAAAGGAAAAACAAATTTCTGAGATCAGCTGGAATGGCTGTAAGGATGTTTATCAGCATTACTGGCTATCATTATCACGAGTGAGGTCATGTTGATTACACTGACCCAAATGTATCTCTGTCTGACACGCAAAAGCAGGGGATACTAGATAAATTAGGAACATACCCTCAATTAGCAGTAATGATACAGTTCTTGTCTAATGAGTGCTATGGGACTCCTTCTACTTAAAAAGCAGCTGTAAAACACACTTCCTTTATTCCTTATTCAGAGGAAGAGACTTAGCATAATCCATCTTTTTCACTTTCCTTAAAAATCCCTTAAATATCTTTATATGAATTTTTGTACAAGTTGATTGTGCATTGATTTTTTTCCCATGATTACTGATCAGGATTTAGCAACAGCTTTTAAATAGATGTGCCTCATGTAATTGTTGAAAAGAGTCAACTTAGGCTAAGTTCAATAGTAAAAAACAAAAATACAATTTTTTTTTCTTTTGCAAATTTGCAAATTATTGCATAAATTACAATTTAGAGGTAAATAATTCATTTATTTGCTGCAGATGAGATGATATGATGAGATCATAAAGATTCCCTGTCATTATAGGCCTCTATTCATCTGCTCTGAGTTCTAAATAGCTGAACAAGCCATCACTTTCATTTTCTAACAGGTCTGGATGAAAAACATTTATAAATATTTTAAAGAAAGCATCTCAGAAGACTTATTCCTTTGCTTCTGTTTTAAACTTAGAGGAATTTTTTGCATGTTGAGAATCCATTAAATACCTATTTACATTGATACAAGTGACAAATATATATGAAATAATGTAAAAGGTGTATTTATGAATGTTTATAAATTATTTTTACATTTCTCAAAAACTGTACCTTTTCATGTGGTCGATACAGCAGATTTATGCAAACCAAAAAGTGAAGACATAGCCAGCTATATTGCCTAGTCTAGGACCATTCCTTTGAATATTTAATCTGTTAAGATTTAGGTTTCAGACAGATTTAACTCTTTACATCTGTTTAATCTTTTAGATTCCACACATGCCTATGTATGAACAATGGAAATACAACACAAGTAGAAAATAATGAGAGAGGAAAAGGTGTACATCCCTCTCTAAACTTGGTGGGGAGAGGTGTAATTTTTTTTTTTTCATGGAAATCTCCTTCCCATCATGATCTGGTAGAACTTCGTGACAAAAAAATTAACATGTAACTTTGCCAGCATTTATCTAGACAGTTGTGGGTTTATGTGGTTCTGATGGGATCTACCACTTTCTGCTATTACGGAGAAAGCTCAGAAGGGCCAGAATTGGCTTTACTGGGTCTATATCTGAATCAATCAGCAGCAGAAAGGCTTCACTGGCCAGACATCTCTCCCTGGAATGTGTCTCAAAGCAGAAATACTGTACTAGAAATGGAAAGGAGTAGCCCTTCAACACTCTCTAACTTCTAAAGCTATTTTTACTCTATTTGGTGAATAAAATATTGTTCTACATTTAACTATACAAATGCTCAGACATTTCATTTTTTCTTTGAAAGACAATTTTGTTTCAGTTTATTTTCAACTTGTAAACATCCTGTACATCACCTAACCTATATACTCTCTCTCTGTGTTTACCAGAGAAGGAGAGTGATTCTTTCAGAGAATGATTTACGCTCACCATAGGAATATTTCTAAAATAGCTTGGATGAACTACCATATGAAATAATCTATCCATTTATACTGCACTGTGGATCTGATTTAATGATGGAGACTAGGCAACAATGATCAGCATATATGTTAAATGGCCTCTAATCCTAAATGGGATGAAGCATAGACAAGCTCCTGAAAAAATAAGCATTTGTCACGTCTTCTGGAAGGAAGTCCTCCCAGAAACAGTGATTAAGCAGTCTGAACAAAATTCTTTGCATGACATTATTAACTGCTTTTCTCAGCTGAGCTCAAACAAATTCCCTTTCAGCATTTTTATTTCAATGGGAAGCTGGATGTCATCAGCTTTAGTTAAGTTATAAATCACAAGTGATTTTAGCAGTCCCATCCACACATTTTGTTCTCTTCAGTCCCACCTCTAATCTTTAAGTCATGTTTCTGTCTCAAGAAATTAAAAAACAAAGTTTGGCTAGATATCCTTTTCAGGAATCCAACAGATATTGGTAGTTAGAACTGATTGAAAATTACAGAAAAATGAAACGATTTTTTTCTCCAAAGTATAAGAAACATGTCTACTTCCATTTTTAAAATATCTGTTTTAATGAAAAAAAAATAAGAAATGTCTTCATTGAAAAAAAAGGTAATAAAATAAATGGTTTTAAAAAAAAATTAAATTTTTTCGAAGGCCGGTAGAAAAAGGAGAAAACTCATTTGGGGGAGAACAACTGTGGGTAATCTTTTCATACAAAATGTTTCAGTCAGTTCTAGTTGCAATATTTGTATCTTTGCTTTTCCAGCAAAGTGCTTAGCATCCTGGACTTGCTAGGTACAAAGTGCATCCCATTAAAGAATATATTCAATATATATTCTGAATATGCAAGTGAACATATGCAGAAATATATATATACCACAGGCCTCATTTACCTTCCTTTGTGATGATAGGCTGGACGTTGCTTTCAATTATGTTAATTTCTGAAAATATAGAAAATGGAATATACAGTACATTCCATTCTGACAATTTCTTTGTGGCAACAATCAGTTAGATTTGGTCTGCTCATAAGGATGTGGATAATATTGCAGATATTAATGGGTGGAAAAGCAGCTTGAAAGGATCTAGAGTATGAATCTTGGTTCTGGTTATGGAATGGTGATACACTCAGGTCACCTGCAGACAGAATCTGCTGATATGTTATTTCCCTTTGAGCCTTATGAAACCCATGGGTCACAGGACCCATCATGGTGTATGGTACATAACAGCGAGGGCTTGTACAATCACCCACACAAAGGTTTGCACAACTCCCTGACACACCTTATATCTGAGTATCGTCCTTTTCACTAGGGAGCTGATCTGGCAAACACAGGAAAACTTCTGACGTTCAGAACTATAGATAGAATATCACAGAAAGTATGACCTTGTGCCTCTACACCCAGGACAGACTCAATTATTCATTGAAGACTTCTGATAGTTATTTGACTCATGTCCATTCACTGGTAGAGAAGTCCTCACTGGTACATGTTCCAGCCTTCCTAGTTTTGCACTTCACCAAATCTATGGCTACAGCTTTCTTCATGTCCACATTGACCTCTCTTACTTCACTTTTACAAGCATTGCTTCTTGCACTACTCTCACTGGCCATGGGAGGTAGAATCATAGAAAATCTCAAGTTGGAAGAGATGCATAGGGATCATCAAGTCCACCTTCCTTCTTCTCAAAGGACTACCTAAGACTAAGCCATATGACCAAGATTGTTGTCCAGAAGCTCCTTGAACTCTGTCAGGCTTGGTGCTCTGACCACTTTCCTGAGGAGCTTGTTCCAGTGACCGACCACCCTCTAGGTGAAGAACCTTTTTCTAATGTCCAGTCTGAAATTTTCCCAAAGCAGCTTCATTCCATTACCGCATGTCCTGTCATTGGTCACCATAAAGGAGACCAGCACATCCCCCTCCACTGCCCTTCTTGGGGAAGGCATTGGCGGCAATGGGGTCACTGCTCAGCAATGAGGTCACCCTTCAGCCTTCTCTTATCCAAAATGAACAAGCCAAGTGACCTCATCAGCTCCTCATAAATCTTGCCCTCAACACCTTCCACCATCTTGGTCACCTTCACCTGGACACTGGGCCCAAAACTGGCTCCCAAAACTGCCCCTAGCACTCAACGTGAGGCCGCCCCAGTGCAGAGCAGAGTGGGGCAATCCTCTCCCTTGCCTGGCTGACGATGCTGTGTCTGATACACCCCAGGACAGGGTTGGCTCTTTTGGCTGCTGAGGCACTGGTGACTCATGTTCACCTTGTCATCAAGGCGAAATACTAAATTTTTTGTTCCAAGGGTTTTTTAACTTCAGTATGTCCATTCCCAGTTTCCAAAAGTCTCATGTGATGGTTTCCATTTCTACCGTGAAATGTGGATAGAACTTCATAGGAATTTAATAATTTGTCTAAATTCATATTGTCTCACAAAGTTACAGCAGGATCTTTGTCTTCTAACAGACTGTTTCAACACATAATCTATATTCAGGAACCAAATGCAAAGCCTGAGGAAGGCTGCAAGAGAGCTAAAAGCAGTCTTTTTCTACGTTTACTCCCTAAAAAGAAAATATTCTGAACAACTGTCTCTTATACAAGCCTCGTATTTGCACGTATGGGAAACAGGCAGAAGAGGTACACTCTGTCCCTCTGGAAATATTTATGAAAAATAAAGTATCTCAGTGTACAGTCAATGCTGCATCTTGGACAGTGAGTACAGTACAATGCTACATCTTAGAGAGAGAGACAATACAACTCTGCTATGCACCAAGCACTGCACCTTGGCTAAGAACTGAAAAACAATCTTTTCCATATGTATCTTGCCTGCTCCAAGAGTTTGAACAGCTTACTTCAGGGTTACTTTCCAGTCACACATCTGGAAAGGGAAAAATACAGTAGCACAGCAGCCAGAAACATTCTACTTTGAGTTTTTCTCTTCCTTTTTTTTATTGGCACATCTTGCTTTCCCAGAAATTGTTTTCTTCTTTATTGAAAAAGAGATGTACAGTTCCAAATTGGAATTGGCAACACTAAAAAGCAATATCAAACCCATCTGGAAGTATTGACAATGAACTTACTGTAAAATGTCAGTGGAATCTCTTTGAAGGTACTGTCACGAACAAACTATAAAAAAGAGAAAAGCAAATTATTTAAAATTTAAAAGAAGTAACACTTGCCTTATAGTTTCATAGTGAGTGTGGGTAGGATTCACTGCTTCATTGACCTAAAAGTAGGTGATGCTATTTGTCTAGGTTCGCTCACTCATTGTTGAGGGAGAATGTAATGTCAAGAGGATAACTGAGATAGATAAGGATGCCTACTTTTCTTCACAGGCTATTGATGCTGCTGGCTTTAATGACATAAGGATTTAGTCACTCAGTGTTTTTTTCAAATAAGTGATTTGTTTTCCAAGAGCGATAAAGTGAACCAAAGAGCAGATTTGGGCCAATTCACACTGAAGTTATCCAAATGCAAATATTCTACAACTATTTGGCACTGAAAAACCTAAATTCTAACTGTTGAATGCAGAGTATCATTCATGATTATATTTGGGTAACTGGGAGCTATCGAATTGCTGAAGAAAGGAAGGATCAGAGAATCACTTATGACTTATAATGTGCTCAGTTTCACAGACCCTGCCAGAAAGACAGAGAGACAATTACTGAAAGAGTACCTTAATTTGAATGTACTTAATCAACTTCTTCAGTATTGTGAGCAGCTGATCATTTCCAACAGGCAGTTCTGACAAAAAAGCGGGCATGTAAGAGGAAATATACAATAGTGTGCACTTCACTTTCATTTACAGTGATCAGGAGATGCAATCATTCTCAAATGCTCACACAAACGTGTACTCGATATAAATTATTCCATACCAGCAGAAAAGGTAGTCTATGGCTAGTCTGGTCTTTCATAAACTTTACTTTCATAAAATTTCAAAATCTCACCAAGGTTTCAAGCAAGGTTCTTCCACAAAATGAGTGGCGAGGTAAATTTTCTGTTCCAAATACCACATAAGAATTGTATCTTTAAATGAATTAACTTTTTAAAGTTATTGCAGTTACAGATCATGTAAACAGATTTAAAAGAGTGGATATAAATTTCATGGAATAATACTCACCTGCTGGATATAGGAGCTTGTCAATGACATGAATGACACCATTTGTTGCCATGAGATCAGATTCTCTTGATTTCAGTTCATTAACCAGAAGAGTATCATTCACCTGGTAAAGGATCGAAAGAGAACCCAAGTTACCAGGGACATTAGAAAACAACCCCAAACCCTATTATAACACTTGGAGAAATGCATGCCATTCTACAATGTGTATAGACATGGAATATAAAATCTCTGTTACAAGGTTGTAGCAGGGAGACATTTTCTATACTTAACTGTTTTCAAGTAAAGTTTGCCTCCTTGGATGGTTTTAAGAATATTTGTTACACCAGGCTCAAAGCCGCTTCCAATGAAAACTCCTTGGGTCAAGTGGTAAAGAAGAATATTCCGGAGAGCGTTTTTGTCTCCTACGTAAAAATAAAAATAAGTAGGAATAAAAATTAAATGGTAGGGGATAGATAGTTCTTTGTGGGAATTCTAAGGATTCATGCAAACTTGAGCTAAAATGGAACATAATATGTATGAAAATACCATGAACTTATACAATTTGAATTTGTTAAAATGATGGAAAAAGCCCAGCTATGTGCCAAAACCAGAACATAATCACGAAGATCCCACGAGAAGTCTTACACAAAAGCACATAAAAGGAGTCAATGGAGCAATTAGAAGTGCTGGATTTGTCTGTTCTTACAGAGGAGAGAAGCAGCTGGAGAAGTCGGGAAAGGGGGAAACCATCCTATTTTAGGGATGATTTCCATATTTCAAAGTTTGACCTTCCTATTGAGATGAAAAGAAAAAAATATCCAGCATTTTCAAGACTGTCTTAAAAAAGAAATGTATCCTCTAGCCCAAGTTAATATCCTGAAAGGGCTCTCTGGGTCTATGGAGGCTGAGTCATAGGATGGGCTGCAGAAAAACCCATAATATCCCCAGGAGACAGGGTACCAAGCAGAGCAGCTTTAAAACACATTTTTTGCCGTTACATGGAATATTGACAATTCTAAGTTTAATACTAGAATTGCACGCTGGTATTGGTTCTTATTAGGAGTTACAGCCCTGATGAAACTACAATGGAAAATCTGTCTGGTCATATTCTTTTCCTGATGTCTCTTTCAGTGAACATTTTCCTTTTTTGTCCTGTGTTTTGCTCTGATCACCGATACTGCTGCTATTTACTTCACTACTGAAATGCAATTAAATGATCTTTTTCTTCCTATTAAAATTAGCACTGGTGTTTTGTGACTGGACCATTCATGGATAGCATTAAGTTACGTACAAAGCCTAAACATGGCCACTCCAAAGATTATTTCACAAACTATCAGATTACCTTTGTAACTATGCCACTATAGTTACTGGTTAAAATAGTCTTTGGTTTGTATCTTTCTTACAGATAAAAAAATAATTTCTTTATATATTTTTTAGAAGTTATATACTTTAAGGTTTAATCTTTATGGAGAAAGCAACATAATAACTTAAAAGAAAACCAAGACAGAATTCTAGAAAGTAATCCGGCACAAAAAAAATAGACATACTGCTGCAAAAAAAATTAAGAGGGCCAAGGAAAATATTAAGTAGCTGAGTCACAATGGTAGAAAAAATGGTGCATAAAACCCCTTGAAAAGCAGAAGGGCAAATAAAATGATCTTGTTAAAGACAGAATTAATCCAATATGGCATTGGCCCAGGCCAACTCCAAGTTCTGAATTGAAGACAAAAATAATAGAAGGAAGCAACACCATTGAATAAGATACTGAGGAGTGAAATTTAAATTTAAAAATCAGATTGGATTCTTCTTTTCAAAAAGATATTTTCTTTATGCCCAAGAAGGGCACATAGGCAATTTAGGGAATTCCTATGACCTGCTCTATGCAAAAGGCAAACTGCTTCAGCAGACAGCTTTTGTGTGAAAGGTGCATTAGTCTCCTTTCAGATCTATTTTACTTAGTTTATAATTCCAGTTTTCTTATGTTACTTACTTATCAGTATGTCCTTGTCATCATCAGTCAAACCTTTAAAGGCATCATTAGTTGGGACAAAGAGAGTCCACTGTCCAGGCCGTGCCAGAACATCATCCAAATCTGCAGCTTTCACCAGACTAAGGAAAATGCTGTTTACAACAAAGAGACAAACCACAAATAACATTTTGTTGAAATGTGGTAACTATAATTGGGTCCAGGTACTTAGTTCCTCCGTTTTTTTTTTCTGATAGTGTCTCGATTTTCAAACACTTTCCCTGTTTCCCAGAAACAAAGGTAGTGGAAGAGGAAAATGAGCAAAAAAAAAAGAGGAAAAGACAGTCTTAAAAGTAGCAGACAGAGGAAAATCTGTTTGAAAAAAATTATATTGGGAGCCTGGATCAGAGTAGGATTCATCAAATAAAAACCCCTGTAGATCAAACAGATGAAAGACAGATCCAAGGGATAGTTCTTGCTCTAGAAGCATTGAGATACTTGCAGGAAAGAGACAGAAATAACTACTGGAAAAGTATGCAATCCTGCTGCACCCATATGGAATTGTATTGCTCATTAATTAAAACTCCAGTGTCCACTGCATTTATCGCTCTTGATGTATCATTCAACTCCTTCTGTCCTCTTACTCCTCTCATTCTAGTGTCTTACAACCCTTTGTGCCATAAAAACCCATTCTAGCATAGAGAGTGGAAACCTTTTCAGCATACAGCTGGAGGACATTTTTTCTTCCCCCACAATTTTTTTTTTCCTTTTATGTTGTCTGTGTAGGTAATAAACCCTTCTCTGCCCTTCCTGCTCTCCAAACCACAATTCACATACTCACAGTCCAAAACTTTTTCTCAGACCAGCTGTGCTGTATATACATTTACCCTCTGCAGGAAAACCTCAGCTCTGTAAAAACTGCTACTCACCTAAAACGCTTATCATTTCTCAGCATTTCATGCAATGTCTTTTCTGCTGGATTTATGATCTGTCTGAAGATGTGAATAAAACCATTTCTTCCTTCTTTGCTTCCTCTGACCATGCATGAATTTTCAATACATACAGCCTTATTGAAAGAGAAACAAGTATAGCTGTTTACGCAGTGTTAAAAATAACATATATGTTCCATAACCATGTGTATTTCCTACAGTCAAATAGTGTGTTCTTGCCAGAAAAATTGGCAGTGCTTGAGAAAGCAAAAATAGCAAAATCTAGAATAAAATAACATGGTGCAAATATTTCCAAACTTGATTTTTTTTTGTGTTTCCCTTGGGAATGTTCTTTAAAAACATTTCTAGTGTTTAAAAAATGTTCTAAAAATGAGCTTTAAAATTTGTAATCAACTAAGTGCCCAATTTGAGATCCTGTTGCATTTTCCCAAGGAGTTTTCCATGCAAACAACGCTCAGATGAATAAAATCAGATTTTCATTTTTTGCTATCTTAAAAGTCTAAGAATTTTTTGCTAGATAGTCATAATGGTAAATATTGAGGGTTTGTTCAGCTTTGCCTTTTATTGACTCTCCATTTTCATAGTTGGATGCATATTTTTAAAAAGACTCCTTCACTTACTGTGCGATACACGAAGACTCTAAGCAGTTTTCCTCCAATTGTTTCCAGCTCTTGACCATTGTACAGTTCATTGAGCCCAACTTTCACATTTATAATGTGATTCTGCAGGATTGTTTTAAGAAGACGTTGATCCAGCCTTAAGGTGTCATCTAAAAAGTCATTTAGATATTAATATATAATAATCTATATAGGGAATTTTATTCAAATAAAGTTAAAAGACTCTGGAAATAGACTCTTTCTTTGAAATGCTTGAGTTAAAGCACGGATAGGTCTGTGTATACAGAAGGCGAATTGTTTTGTAGTTCCTGCATGTGACCATTCCTCAAATTCAGTCAAGAACTTTCGACATAGCCATGATTAATTACTATAACTAGTATGTTTGATGATTGATATGTGGGTCTCCTCCATCTTCTGAATTACTGCTATAGTTCATGTTAGAACTAGTCCTTTCTGCATACATACCTTGAAATATATCCAAATTTTCTTCTGTGGTGATGAGACAACACTGTAATTCTTTGGGGAAAGGCAAGATGCCACCTCTGAAAATATACAGATGCCTGTTTTATGGTGCATTTGTTTCAGTTTCTCTCTGCTTTAATGTACTGGGTAATACTAACTTTCTTGTATTTCCTAGGTTGGGCTGGGATAGAGCCAATTTTCCTCCTAGTAGGTCCTACAGTGCTATGTTTTGAGTTCAGTATGAGAATAATGTTGGTAACACACTGATGTTTTGGTTATTGCTAAGCAGTGCTCACCCTAAGCCAAGGACATCTCATGCTCTGCCAAGGGGCAGGTGCACAAGAAGCTGGAGGGATCATGGCCAGGACAGGTAACCCAAACTGGCCAAAGAAATGTTCCATATCATAAAATGTCATGCCCAGTGTATAAACTGGGGGAAGCTGGCCAGGAGGTGCCCGTCACTGGCTGGGCATTGGTCAGTTGATGGTGTGCAATTGTATCATGCATCAGCTGTTTCTCTTAGGTTTTAATTATCTTTTATTATTATTATTATTATTGCTATTAGTAACATTACTATTACTAATATTATTATTTTACTTTGTTACACTTATCAAATTGTTCTTATCTAAACATATGAGTTTTTTTACTTTATTTTCCCCTGATTGACCTCCCCCTCCCAGAGCGGGGAAAGAGGGGAGTGATCAAGTGGATGTACGGTACTTAGGTGTTGGCTGGAATTAAACCACTGCATACATTTTCTGAGAATAAATAAGTTTTGAATCCAATGGAAGTAATGTAAAGATTAAGGAAACTGGCAGTTCATTAATATCTCTACATTCCCACAATCTATCTGTGTATATTTTGTATCTTATGTTAGTGCTACTATTTCCATCAGCAAATGATATAACTGAAAACAAGCTGGGCAGTCTGGTGGTTAGGCTTGTTTCGTCTTTCTACGAGGTATGTAATTTGAAAGGATGAAGTCATTCTATTTGTCTATGGTGCTCTTGCAGTGAGACTTAGAACAAGTACTGGGGTTTTTTTGGAAAACTGTCAGGGTAGCACACATTCTTGTTTATTTTGACAGTCTTTTAGGGCTACTAACCTGAGAAAGCACCATTCAGAGGTGCCAGGAGAGTGTATTGGCCTTCTGGCCTTAGAGAAGATGCCAGACCTAGCTGTGCCACGAGGTCCGTAAAAGTAGTCTGCTGGGCACCCCCAAGCTCAATGACTTGTTTGGCTGCAAATAAAGAAATAAGAAAAGGTGTTTTAACACACGATATCTTCCTACTCCTAATCTGGATTCTCCATGCTTATCCAAAACTATATATCTGAGGGAATCTGGGTAAGATTATTGAAAATATCTTCAGTGCAACAAGTTTTTCATACAGATCACTGACCAGAATCGGGAATTAACACTTGATCAATGAGGTGGATAACACCATTGCTTGTCACAATATCTTTGCGTTTCACCATTTTCACTCCATTCACAGTCAGACTTTCACCATCACAACCAACTTCAACAGTGTTTCCTTCCAAGGTTTCATAGACAGCTCCACCTGTGATGGCTTCAGAGCACTGGAGAGTATTTAATATATGGAACTTCACAAGAGCTGCAGAGAAAAGAGCAGAAATTTAATAGATGTTGCTGTTTGGACACATATTCATATACGTCTAATTCACACATAAGTGTGGAATAAATTATTACAGCTGCACTATTTTTAAGTGTATTCTAGCTTAGCTAGCATATTTTCACTCCTAGATACTTTATTTAAATTTAATGATACTGTAGGCCTCTAAATAACGGTTATGACCAAAACTATTTGGCATCTCTTATACTATGAAAACTGTATTGGTTATGCCACAATCTGCTGGTGACTGCATATGATATGCTCCAAAAGGACCTATGAATACAAAACTCCGTAGGCTATGCAAAGGTATGACAGAATCTCATATTCAGATAGCCCTGAATTTCCAGAGACAGGAATGTCTATCAGACCTATGCAGCTGAACTATTAGAAAGACAGTGTGCCTATATCTTCACAGTTCCCTTTAAACTGTTTTGGGCTAAGTTTTCAATGACTTTCTATCCTTAAGCAAGTGGAAAAATTAGAGACAGAAGAAATAACTCCCTCTATACACATGAAAGTAGAGGTGCTTAATTCCAGAGCAATAAGGATAATTAAATTTCTGCCTCCTGATCCACTCATACATATTTCTCATTTGCAAAAAGATTTAAATACCTTCAGAGGCCACCTTGTCACCCATGATTCTTTCTAAAACTCCCCTTGGAAGTCTTTCAAAAGCTTCATTAGTAGGAGCAAAGAGTGTGTAATGACCAGGTCTTCCAAGAATATCCATGACACCTGATGTAATGGCAGGAGCCTAAAAAAGAATTGTTTCTTTTAATGTTGATTATTTCAAATATTACCAAAATACATAATCTGTCTAGTTTCACCTCATGCCCACAGATACTTGAATGCTAGACTGAGATCATAGTGTTATAAAAAGAAAGATCATGAATGTTATAGAAAGATGAAAAAATTAATTGACAGAGGAATTTTCTTTTTCAACCGAAGACTTCTTTTTCAACTGAAGAAAGGATTAGCTTTTATATATATTTTTTAAGAGATTAAATGTTGTGGTAGACTGTAGCAGTCATGAACTGGATTTGAGGGATTCAGAGGAACTTTTCAACCTTTATGCCTCTGCATTTAAAATATCTTTTTGCATTTATTGAGGAGATGGAAGATGGAAAAGGACAACAGTTATTTGCAAACCAATGGCATATTTTTTTAAATATGCAGCATGAAATCCCATTACACTGTGCAGACACATTTTTCCGACAATGGAAAAATTAGAAACTTGGACAGTTTCTAATCATACTTCTTCCATGCAAGAAAAATCCTTCTTGTGTGCATCTACTGGTGCTCTAGAACTTGCCATGAGTCAGGTTCTGAAATTTATTTGGTGTCTTTACCATTTTCTATCATCCATTTTGAAATTGCTCTTATTTATCTAGCACCAGACACTAACTTCATGCTCACATTTCACTGGCTCAGTGCTTGAAGAGAAGACATTTTTTATGTACAGGACACATTCTGTTCTATTGATGTTGCCTTTTTATATAGCTAGATTTGCAATATTAGCTAGGGCTCTTAATTTAATTTATTTCTCTCTCTTACTGAGCTAACCCTTCTTACTTCCAGGTATCATAAACAAATAGAAAAGGAATAAAAAAAACCTCCTTAAATAAACAGAGAAGAGTTTTTATTTTTGTTCACTTACTCTGAATGATGAAAGATCATCCTCGACTTCAATGAAATCTTGAATGGTATTTCCAACAGCAGTCAGGACACGATCAACAACATGGACAACACCATTGGTAGCAATCTGGTTGCCATGGATGATCCTGGCACAGTTAACAGTAACAACCTATATTTGAAGAATCAATTAGTAGAAGATTAAACATTAATTTGATCATAAGCTTGGAACCTGACTTTCACAGACTGCCAATGTAGGTACTGTACATTGTGTATTCACTGTTGTTATTTCAGTTTTTAAATTTGAAGTAAAGCCTTGTAAGATTTGAAAGTTTGACTAAGCTTCTGGAAAGATAGCAGCAGATTTATCCAGATTACACTGATTTCATATTCGTGCTTAATTTCTTACTGCAATTATTCTGATTTGTTTTTTCTTATCTGGCTAATATGGTGATTGTGCTGTTTTTCAGTGATGCAACCTGTAGAGAAACATAAACATTTTGATGCATTTAAGAAAACAAAGATGAGTGACTTAACTCGGAGATTTCTAGCATTTATAAAAATAATTTTTTTTCTAGCCAAATAATGGACATGTGTTTCCTATAATCTTCAATGCTCCTACCATGCATTCAAATTCAAATAAAAGACCTGCTTTAATATTATTTAGCAAAACTATGAAAATTAATAGTAGATTTTGCTGTCAAATTTATTATGATCATATATTTTGACCACAAAAGTCTGTCTTTAACAAGAAAGTTCATTTTCATTTGAACTTTGATTTCTAAACAGCAAACAGCACAATGTTTATTCATTTTTTCTTAGTGATTAGTCTACACAGCAGTCAGAAGTTCTTCAAGAAAATATTTATTTTTGTCAGTTGCAACTGACTTGGTAGATGTTAGACTTTTGATAGTATGTTTTCTTAGTTATATAAGGAAATAAAGGAAGTAAAGGCTGTAACTAAATAAAAGAGAATAGACTTACCCCATTAGGATAATGGTTAATAAGTAATTTCTGGTCATTGTACATAGACACCAGAGTCATGCCATTCTTAAGATCTTTTGTCAACATGCGCTTGTTCAACATGTGGTGGTGGAGAGCATTATACAGTTCAATATTTACATTGTCAACCAAATTCCTGTGAATTTCCTGAAAAAGAAGGGAATTTAATTAATTAGAAGCTTCAAAATATTCTTCCACTCAGAAAGATGTACGCATTGTTTTACCTTATAATATGATTTCAACATATTCAACATCTGTTAGGGAAGACAACTTTGATGCCCAAAATCTGGCTCTACTTAAATGATCCTTAAGTCTTTTTTGCTCACAAATGGAAGATGAGGCTTCATCACAGACAAGTCATTGGAGGAGCTTTAATTCAATGTTTATTTAACTAAAATCATTACTAAAAGAAGGACACCTGAATTACTGACAGTGTAGAGCCATACATCATGCAGCTGCTGGAATTCCTAGAAGTTTCCCCAAAACTGTGTTAATAAAATTAACAATACGAATATGTGTCATGCAAGTGCTTAAATAAGAAACAATTACAGTTTCTTAGCACCCCCGAAAGGAAACCCAGCCTCTCTAGCTTCAGAAATGTATGTTAAACGTGCAGATTATTTCATTATAACTTGTGTTATGTCCTTCTATGTCTAAAATCTTGACATCGTTTCCAATCTAATTTATCCCACACCAGGTGCTTCAGCTAAAATGTTTAACTCATGCACGTGCACACACGCACACACAAACACACACTTACTGAATCTAATTGGTCCCAGGCTTCATTGCTTGGTGCAAAGAAAGTGAATGATCCTCGTCCCTCAATCTCTTCTCTCAGCTTTGATATGTCAGAATACTGCTGTGTGGAGGTAGCTCCCACAATACCAAGTGTACCGTATACATGATCAATAGGAGCAACTAAAATAAACATGAGGTAAGAATACTGTAAATTCCTCAGCCCTTCAGTTTATGAAAATCAAATTTACATTGTGTTTTTTGGATGCATAATAGTTTTGAAACTGTTTAATTTAGTATTAAACGACATGTTTAAATTAAAAATCCCATTGTCAACATACTCAAAAATCATCTAAACATATCTGCTTGCTATTGTTTTTTGTGTCTTTCTTAATGAAAAATTAGATCAAACAATATGAATATTGTAAAGTTTCCTTTAGAAGACCTGTTGTATTTTGTACCAAACCAAGATGTAATGGGAGGCTATCCATGTTTAATCACAAAAATTTCAGTGGAGTGGGTCTCATTCAGTCATGATGGATGAGAATTCTTTCTGTGATGCCTCTTGCTCTTCTTCCAGTGTCTGATTTATGCATGTACTGATTCATCCAGAGAGTAAGAATGGCCATAGTCTCACAGTTAAAACATGGCTACATCAGAACAGCATTCATCTCTCCTAATTTTAGGCATCTAGAAATGAGACATTTTCATGCAATCTAATGGTTCTTGGCTCTTTTTGTGGTTATGGAGAAGAACAGGCGATTCTAGAGTGTGACTGATCTCATCCTAGTGTAAATATCTGAAGGAGGATTAATTCACCTAAACAAACTGAATTCTGCATTACTGAACATAAAAGGATTATTTCAGATATAGGGACCAAAAACTATGAAAGGTATTCCTTCTCATACTACTCTTTCCTGCAGCAATTAGTTTTATTTATACAAAGCAGAATAGCATAAGAGAGATGAAGAATTTCTGTCTTCATTTTCACTCTTTGTTTGATAAAGGCTATAAGACTCTTTTGGTAAATTAGATTCAAGTTTTTTCAGAAAAAGGAAAATACAAAATTTAGTATGCTCCACCTTGTGTCCTGGCTTTCTGACCACATTGATATGCTTTAGACTAGTCTCAGATTTGATGGGAATAGGAATTAAAGTTCTTCTTTGGTGGCTTTGGGAACTGAAGACACTATCAATTCTCACCAATCCAGAATCTGGAAGGAGCTAGGAAATTCAACCTAAACTCTTTGATCAAATTCAGTGCTGGCTGATTTTTAAGTGTGTTTGCTGTATGCAAATGAAGCTGTGCATTCGTAGGCAGTACTTCCTAAAAAGAGGCAATCGTTTCTCATCATGACCACCTTTGAAACTCTGCTGTAATTGTAATTCTTCCCATAAGCCGACATCTATAAGAAAATAAGCTTGTACCTGCAGGACACCCTCTCGTGCCCTCCATCTTCATATAGCCAGGACAGCACTCATATAAGACAGTTCTGTGGGATATAGATAACAGCACAATTAAATAATGTAAAAGAGAAACGCACTAATTTTAGCTAAGTCTAATTTAATTTTCATTATCAATTTTTCATTGCTAAGTAAATACTCTCCAGATATTCATCCTTTTTTTGTCATTCAGCCTTTTTTGTGTTGATTATAAATTGGTCATATTTTACTAAATGTAAAACTTTTGAATTTAAAGAATGACTGCCATCATTAAATTTAAGCCTTGAGGGGGAACATGGGTAGGCACATGGTACTCATGTAGAGTTACTAAAAGATGATGTGACAAGAACAGCAGTTGAAGAACATTGATTTTTCTATTCTGTGTTGAACAGATTATATGACATTGAAGAAAGAGGAAAAAAATGATGAGGACATTAAAATAACATCCTGGCAGAAGAAAGGTAGTGGAAAAAGACGGATTTAAATTAATGGAATAGAAGTTAAAGCGACAGAACTACATGAGGTCACCTACATACTGGTTATAGGAATTAACAAGTATTTAGGAGAAGGTCCTGTGCGTTGTAAGAGAGCCTCTGTTTTTCAAGGAAGAATGTGAAGAAGCTCAGGAATGAGGGAGAGAACTAATTAAAAACAGACATAAAACTGGTTATAGAGAAGGAAGTCACTAAAGACTGTATGGATGGACACAAGGGAAAGTTCACTGGTAAATGTAGTAAGGATGAAAACCAGAACACAAGAAATCAAAACCAGAGTTAAAAAAGCATGTCATCACAGCATATAGAGACTTTAATATTGCCAGGGGCCAGGAAATGTTATATAATTATGCCAATAAAATACTCTCATTCTCAAATACACATAAGCTACACATAGCAACAAACCAGGGCTGAATGATAATTCTATAATGTAATGCTCATTATAACATTGTGTTTCTTACAAGATATGGTGTCTTCTTAATTAATAGACAGAAATAAAATTCTACCTGTTTGAAAAATTCTCCTCTCTTACAGGAAAATGCAAATTCACTAAAGTTATCACAGAGGTATTTTGTCTCCTTGGAAGAAATTTAATATGTTAAACTTCAGATATTATTTTTCAAATTATGGTACACTATGACGACATCATTGTTTTATGTAATAGATTTATTTTTTTAGGTGTGGCTGATGTTGGCAGTTCAAAAGTTCTGAACACTAATTCCTTGAAGGTTTTTACTGAGTCTTTAACTACTACAGCCCAGCTTTTAATCTGCAGAATCTTTGGTGGCAGCTGAGTACACTTCTCTCATTTTTCATAATCTAAAGCTGACAAAAAGTTCACCACAACTACATTAAAATGAACAGCTTATTCAAATGAAAAATTGGACTACATATCTTCAACATCCAAACTACTTCAAGAGATTTTAAAATAAAGTAGACTGGAAGAAAAATAATATTAAACAGCATGATTTTAAAAGTGAGGATTATCATTCCATAAAAGAGAGCAATCTCTTTTTGAGGTGGTGAAGATTAAAGATTTTTTTTAAACAGTCTTTTTTTTCTCCATGCTATGAAAATATTTTTTTTCCATTTGCTCATATGCATATACATACATGATATATTCACCCTTCTGCCATGTGCATATTTTCAACTGAGAAGCTATATATTGAAAGTATTTGTATAGTTCTTTTTAGTACATCTCTTTCTTTAAAGCAATTCACTGAATGGGTATTTCTTGGGAATGCATGAATAGCATACAATTTAGGCTACAGATTTTTAAGCTAATAATAAGCCTTTTACCTAATAATAAACCAAGTCCTTCTTGCATCCTTGCCAGAGGCTAATAATAAAAACATAAAAATCCGATTATCTGATTAAAAATAAATGCATAGCAGAATAAGAATCAAAGTCTTCTCCCAACTGTGTGAACTGCATTGTCATGAGAAAATATTTTTTCCTTCCCTGGAATAGAAAATCTTTCCCCCTCATCCCATGGGAAGCTATGAAAAATTGCAGTTTAATTAGCTTTTGGAAAAAGGAAAGAGGCAGCTGAGTTATAAGCATAGAGTAAGACATGGCAAGTTTAATCCTCATACCGTATCCAACTATGATACAATTAATGAAAGACAGAAAATTGGATGAAGAACACAGTTAAGAAGAAAATGCTTCTTCAGACAAGCATTACAAGATCAGTGCCTTTTTTACCACATATCTGGTTATGCACAGCCCAAGCTTCTTTCCAATTATCAAGTTCCTACTTACAGTATTCATGTTCCCTTACAGTTTTCTGCAGTTAGAAGGTTCTTTTGCTGTGCTCAAAACGTAAGAAAGATGGGATGGGAGAAAAGGAGTTTGTATAGAGCATCATCCCACAGTAAGACTAGAACCAGATAAAACTCAGTGCAAGATGCAGTTCTTCAGTACCACCCGTGGGTAGGCACAGTACACAGAGGAAGTACCACCTCAGACCAGACCAGAAATTATCCTCATATGTATCCCTACTAGTTCAATATAAGCTTATGGCCAAAGAAGAAAGAAAGTAATTATTCAAATAAGAAACAATGTTGCATTCTTGAGGTTTTGGTGGGCTTTGTTTCTTTGTTTGTCTTGGGATTGTTTTTTTGTTGTTATTGGTTTCTTTTTACTATGGAGTTGTCCTGCCTCATCCAAAGTGTATATTCCAAAGGAAAAAGACAGAACAACACTACCTTAATCCTTGTTATTCTTGGCTCATAGAGAGAGTTTTCAGTTTATTCAAATCAGCTCTGTGACTCATCTGTTTCTACTTCTTGCTGGCATGGAGATAAAATACTGCTGAGAAACAGTGGAAAGACTTTCGGTCCAACAAATGCTGAGTTTAGGAAATTTGTAGGTTACATTTCCATTGTAAGTTTATAGCAGTGGATGGGAATTGTTCATAATTAAGACATTCAACATTTTATAGATGTAAGTTAGGGATGATTTGTTAACATGGAGATACTGACATGAGAAGAGCTCTTGTCCTTTGGATTAGCATTCTTATTGGAGTATGCTCTTTAGTCTTGTCTGTATTTCTGTTTTTAGCATGCAGAGTATAGAACTTATTGATGGCTAAGACTAAGTTATAATGGATCATCTATATAACCACAAAAAGCCCTTAAACACCCCCCAGGAGTTCTATGACTCAAGTTATTCTCATCCACATTCTTTTCCTCCTCTAGCCTTGCTCTGTGAGTGCTAGTACAATGGTAGGGGGATTAAAATGGAAGGGAAAGGGCAGGTGATAATTTTGTGCAGACTCTCATGACCAAATCCATGCAGCCCCACTACTCAGTGTTTTCCTCTGGTTGTCTGTATTAGACTTCTTGGGGCCTTGCACAGGATTTGTAAAATGCTTTTCAATTTACATTCCTCTAAATTCTAGTCATGAAGAGATCAAAGTCTTCATGTGACTTCAGTTCGATGAGTCTAAACTGCCTGTTGCTTCGAACTATTTTTCCTGACACATGAAGGTATCTATCACTGCTTAACACATTTTGCTTCTGGAGCTTGGCAAAGTAATGAATTCCCTCAGATTCATTCTGAGAGCAGACTTTCTTTCATAGGAAGACATGACATCTATCAAAGAATGAAACCACAGGAGTAAGTTGTTTTCCAAAACTGCCTGTGAAAATATCCAAGTTCTAGTCTAACCATTTCCAGGAAATACCCTTCTTCCCAATGTATCTGCGGTAGAATAAAATTCAGTGCCAAAGTTGTCAGTGGTATGGCAGACTTTATTGAAAGGTGAAGTATTTTGGATGACTTGCAGCGTGCCCAGAGAAGGAAAAGGGAAGTCAGTATAGCAATGCCACCTGGAGGAGAAGATTCTAATATAAACTGTAAATGGTTAGCTTGTCTGTGAGAAAAAGGGTTTTCTAATCATGCATTTTATTATCTCAATCAATTGAGAATAGTTTGGAAGCAGAGCATACTTACGCTTTCTTTCCACAGATGGCTTGCTGGTACCAGTTTCTGCAAGTACTGAAGTATTTCTTTTTTGTTCCCATAACTTGCTGAAGAGCACAGACATTTGGGCTATGGGTGCAGGGAGAAACATTTTAAAAAGAAGTTTTTGTACATATTTCAAAAAATTCTACATGAAATATAGCAAACATTCTTCCTGTTGAGTAAGAAATTAACATCTGGGTTCAGTTCCCAGAACAGGTGTGTTTTGAAGTAGCCAGAGCCAGCAAGCTCTTGGGACTGCCCAGCTGGATTCCTTAGCAAGCCCACCCTCCCTGAAGCAACAGAAGCTTCCCTTTCTTTCTAGTTTGACCCTGTGTCTCTGATGGGCAGCGATCACCGGCTGTGCCTAGGCAAGTCTCGATATCCATTTCTCCCTTCCCCCTGTGAAGCGAATTACCAGCCACCAGGGACCAACCAACGAATACCATCAGGCTCTTTTCATTAAAGTTTTTGTCTTTTACACATCTGTGCAGCTGAAGGTTGTGGGGAGATGGGGAAGAAAAGTGCCTTGTTCTTTATGTAGAAGGAAGCCCTGTCTTCTGTAAATCAATCAGCTATTTTGATTACCAACCATTTGGAGTACCACAGGCACCTAAATAAACATTCTGGGAATTACTGGAGACCAAAGGGTAAATTGGCATGTAAACAAAAGGAGTCACAGACTTCAGATGAGGAATACATGTTCCTTAGCATGGTGGTGTACAGAAAAGGAATTTCTTATGGTTAAATTCCATGGACCAAGGGCATTTCATCCCTAATTTTTATACTTCTGCAATTAAAAAAAATCATCCTTTCAGAAGTTAAAATCTATACTTTGCATCACTGGGAAGCCAGTGAGCTTTTTTATTTGAAAAGCTAAAAAAATGTGACAAGTATGTGTGTGTAGCAGGCAGTGGGAATATAGGATAGTAAACAATTCTTATTCACAGAATGTTTTTTTCTTAGGAAGACTAGAGGAAAATATCTTTAGGCACATGTGTTTCCCTGACACCAGCTGTTCAAATTATTTCCATGTCTCCAAGCAGCCTGGCTTGTAAGCATTGTCTTTTGGAAGCCCTGCTGAGCAGCTTGCTGCATTGCTCTAGTGGGAACAGAAGTTTTACAAAGGGCTCCCAGTATATATTCCCATGTTAGAAAACATTCAAATAGAGTTCATGATTTTCATCAGGATGGAATAAAGAGAGCAAATACTGTGGCATAGCTCTCAACTCTGCAAAAGTTTGAAAACACACATTAAACTTTTCTGACATCCCATTACAATACTTATGAACTGAAATTAATTTTGGTGATTCTGAATCACATTTTATCCATTGAGAAGTGGTGATTTTAGATTTCTTTCTATTTTATGAAGTTTAACAGTATTCTGTCTCTTTTTAAAACTCCCAGAAAAGCTTTTTATTCAGGAACAATTCTTGTAAAATGAATTTAAAAAGAAATTTCCACTTGAATGACAGTAAAAATTCATAGTGAAAAATTACATGTAATATAATGCTAGAAGAAAAGGGAGAATAAAGTTTACCAAACTTCCTTTTAAATTAGAAATAAAAGCCAGTTACTCACCCTTGGTCGCGTGCCCTTATTCGACTATGAGTTAAAATCTTGTCATAGTGAGCATAAGCAGCTGCTTGTTCAAAAGCAGACAACAAGAAAGTCAAAAAGGTGAATAAGAACAAGATCTTCATCTTTAGTCCTCTGTTGCTTCTGGCAAGTCTAGAAGAGAGAACTGGCAAAGGGTCTGGAGAGCTGACAATTTAAATACATGTTAGAAGGTGGTGGGAGGGAACGACAGGATAAACTTGAAACTTTGTACCACCCCCCTTAGAACAGCAGCTTTTGCTGCCAGCTTCAGTAACCTAAATCAGTACCATACATTAGCCATACAAATAATTTCTCTTAACCCCCAACTAATTAATTTCTTCCTTATTACAGAAGGCTTAACATTTTATTCTGCTGACACAACAGCAGAGAGAGTTTGGGAAGTTTAGACTTTGACTTATGGTTTAGTATTTATAGCACTGAGGCATCCAGAGGTCATGATCATTGTGTGTGGTTTTATTCAAACCCAGAGGAAGATGTCTCTTCCCATAAGAACTGCATTGCTTTCCTTTGTTTTCCATATCCTCACAGTTATCGGCTATGAGCTGTTTAACTAGTGAAGTTGATGAAAGTTTCAAATACAGTTGCCAATAACCCAGAACAGCATTTTTGTCTTGAGAAAAAAAAGCTATATTAACACACATTCGGATTACGAAGTAGTTGCTCAATAAAATGCAGTATTAGTTTAAATATTCATTTTAATTCTAATGATAACAAGTACTATTACATAATGCTTTTATTCAGAGCTTTATGTAATATATGATTACATATCATATCAAAATCACGGAGTATCTGAAAATTTGAATGTGCACCTCTCTGTACTTTTTAGTCAGTCCTTCAAAGCATCTTGTACAGTAAATGGAAAATGTAATTCCGAGCTGCAACTGAGGAAACTGAGGCAGAAGTGACAGTCTCAAGCCTCCTATGAAGTGATAGTCTTAAGACTCCAGGGGCAGTTGGTGTTTGGACTGCAATACAGGAGTTTAAAATGTTCATGTCAAGGAAAATATTCTGCCATTTACGTAGATGTGTTTGCATATGAATACAATTTCAAGGGAATGTCCATAGACTATTTCAGATCTTTATGAAAACCAGGTGAGTTCTCATGGCAGTACTTCACTGAATTTCTTCCTTGAACCGGAGCAAGTAGTGAGGTGAATAGCTAGGAACGGATGCAGGATTGGACTGACACACCAGTGGGAGCAACCAATCACTACAGAACAGACACAAATGGGGCAAAGAGCAGCAGACACAGTCAGTAACTATTCCCTATATATTATTGTAGGTAAAGGTGGTTATAACTAGGCATAGATGACTCAATACTTTAAGGGTAAGGTCTTGCCTTATGTATCCATAACACTTCATGGTTTCTAAGATCAAGAGCAGGGACATTTGGTTAAATGGTGTGTGGGCTTCTCTTCTATCATGGCCTCTACATACCCAACTTCCAAAAAATGCAAGATAGCTAGTGGAAATGTCAGCATCTCTTGATGTGTGAATTCCATGCCTGAAGCCTCACTGACAGATCCACTGATGGAGGTGATAGGTCAGGTCTGTGATGTCATATTACCAGCTTTAGGAGCATGTCAGTGCTGTGCTCTTATTCCTCTCAGAGCTTTTAATCTCTTTCTGGTCTTTGCAGCAAGAAATAATCTAAGAAATATCGCTTCTTAAGTGCTTAGCTGTGATAATTCAAGCTGCTAATTGGCCTTAGTTGAGTAGTCTTTGCAGTTCTCAATTTAAAGGTGAAAAAATCAGAGGATACACTGTAAAATTAATTTGAAAAACTTCAGAGAGTCCCAGAACTGTCCCAATAACCTGTCTTCTCAGGAGTCCCTCCCTCATCCCTGAGCTCTCAGCATAGCTCAGGTTCTTCTCTTCCACACTTACTATGTAGCACCAAAAAATAAGTAGTAATTAATGCTGCTGCAGGCATTGACTTCTTGTTTACAGAGCTATCCACAACAGTAAAAGATGGAGCAATCTGAGCAGGGCACCCATTTTTCTTTCCATATTTTTCCAGCTTTCTGATTAGTTACCGTACCTCTAGTCGCAGAGAATCCTGTTTGTTCTCTGCATTGAGTACAGCAGGCTACAATTCAACACTTAGTAACAAGCCTGGTGACATCATTATACTCTATTTAACGAGGCAAGCTTTAGCAAAAAATAGTAAATGCAGAGATAAAGTTCACTGAAATAAAGTAGCATAAGGAAATAAAATAATGAACATAAGCTTCATTTTCTGAAAAAAATATCTGAATTCCTGAATGACTTGTTCTGTTGAGTGGTGTATAAGTGCACGGATCTTGAAATGGATAAAGCTTATCTTTTAGTGGAAATTAGTTTTTTGAAAATATCAACCCAAGGAAAATGACACACTTTTAATTTAAAAATTTTTAGTAGTAACAAAAGAAATTGAGAAGCATAAAGAAGAAAAAACAGTCCAACTACATGAATCTTATTCTTCATTTATGTTTATGTTAAACTAGCTATATAAACCAATATTGGAATCAAGCTCTATTTTTCCTGTGATATAATGCCATGCTGAACTGCACACCAGAGTAACCATTGTATAATTTTCCAACTAAAATGCTCTGGTTAACAAACATTTTATTCACTTGTGCTCATTGCTACTTTATTTATTTTAATTTTTTGTTTATTTAACAGTTTAGTTACCCCACCAAGCTGCCAATTTAGCTTTTTTCTTCCTCTGGCTTGATGCTTTGTGCTAGTTTATTTCCTAAGTGATGTGATGTTGAAGTTCTAATTATAAATGTTAAATATCTAATTATAAAATAGATTAAAACACCTCATGGATTTGAATTATTATTGGAGCAATTGGAATCTTTTTTACCCACAACAGAAGGAGCATATCCAAAGAAATACCTGGAATAAGAATAGAACAATTGTTGATTTTCATCTTCCAGGAAATGTAAACAACGTCAAGAGGAGAAGTCTAAGGTATCTGCTATTCTCAACAGTTTATTGTGTTTCTCTAGAGACCTCTAGTGGAGAAAAGTCTGTAAAGTCATTTTCTGAAACCTATGTTGTGTTTACACTGAGAATTTATTGTATGATAATCATTTCATTTTAGTACTCCCAAAGAGGATTCGTTTAACTATATGATACAAATTCCTTGTATTCAAATATTTAGGGTTGTGAATAACTGCTTTTACATCAAATTGAAGCAGCAGAAGCATCTGTCTATTAGTAATTTGTGGCCAATCCATAAAAGTGAAATCTCAACATGACAGCAATATGGTTCAAAAGAAGCCACTATTAATTTTGGATTTAATTCTCTCTGGTCATTTACTCCAGGACCTAAGAAAAAGGATTCTGCTCCTGAATAGAAATTAATTTTGTTTTACACTTTAAATTCCATTTGGCATACATTGTCAAATATTTTTTCTCATGATATTTCCATCTTTTTCTCAATAACTAAACTTATTCTATACATTACTCTGTCTTTCCAAGTTTTAGTAACACTAAGGGGTTTAGTTGTCGTTCTGGTGATTCAGAGCTGTAGATACTAATCAATATTTTGGTTCCTTCTATATTGTAAGGAAACATTCATCTTTGGATATCCTCAGAAGCTGTAGGTATCTGGTTTTAAGCAAGTTAACAGGAGCTCTAAAATCAACCTGATCTCTTAGAAGATGCTATTTTACAGTCAAATTCTGATAGAAGAAGAAATATTCCTAAATTTTAAAATATCATGTACGTACTTCAGTTTTTGTTTATTACGAAAATATTCTATCACTTTTATGCATAATGATTAAATTTAAAGTGTAATGTTCCTAGATGTTATTCTAAACTAGGACTTAATGTGTCTTGTGTACCAATTTGTGGCTTTGTTTTTCTTTAGGAAACCATATTTAATGGTGATTTACAAACTCAGGGAAGGATTGCTTCTAATAAATCTCTCAAAAGTTTTTCATTGTATGGACTGATCCTTCTTATGTGTTTTGGGAAAAATCTACAGCCCCAAACATCAAAATATTTTGCTTTCTCTGTGTCAAAGTGACACTAGAAATCCCAACACATGAATTGCAATGTGCACATGGCAAAATTTTATAAAATATAGCAGTAAAGCACGAATTATATGGTCTGATTCCTCAATCCTGATCTGCATATTCAGCTCAGTCAACCTGAAAAATTAAATAAGGATTAGCCTAACCCCTCAGGAAAAGGCAATGTTGATTTCTCATCCAACAGCAGGTGATGCTGTTGCCATAGGCAAACACTTGTTTTCTTCCTTAGAGAATGAGCACATCTTCTGACAAGGCAGCCTGCGATAAAATCCAACACATTCTCGACTTCTTGTGCTTGTAAAGCATATGGCAACACCAAGATAAGAGCTGAAGGAACCAATCAATAGGAGTTAAGAAGCGATTCAGGCAGCAGGAGAGTGTAGTACAGAGTCCCAAAGACACGGTAGAAGCTACAAGGGTGTTTGTGTCGGGCACCACTAATTTTTCAGGGTTGCCCTGGAATTAGATGGTGTGATAATGAACTACACTGTGTGTCTACACTCTCTATTCCCTACTGCTTAAAGAAAAAAGGACAGAAAAGCAAACAAACAAAAATCCTGTGAGTCTGCCTGTGCCATCTAGTTTCTTAAGTTAGTGAACATGCCTCGCAAACAGTATTTTTTGGGATGAGGTTGAAATGGCAGCAAATTGTCAGTAATATGCATCCTAAATGGTCCAATTATATGCTTCTTTACTCTGCTGGAAAGATTTTAGAGATTTCAAAGGTAATTTAAACTACTCTAGTGCAGGTGAAATTTACCACACGTCTAGCTAATCAGAAGGTCATTTATTGCAGTGCCTGTAGTGTCCTGAACATTAAGGAGTCGTCCCCAGTATATATATGCTACACATATGGTGGCTGTTTCATCTGGTTTGAATTTTGTGATGGCTACTGTCAACTTCTGAGCTTCTTGCTATTTGCAGACTGTATAATCCTGAATGTCATGAGTCCTTCCTGTAACAGCCAGACTTCTAAACCTAGAACATACAAGAGCACGAATCAAAACTGTAAGAAAGATGCTGGAATTTATGGATATGGTGGTGTGGTGGGTATGTTGTGTGAAAAACATGGGAATAATGATTATTTATGATGAAAGTGATCTTTTACGTTAGGCCTTTGATCAATAAGACTATAATAATAGAAGAGCTGCTTTTGCTTTGCACTAAGTATAATATAAAAACACTCAGGAGTGGCTCCAAGAGAAACAAATACCTTCAGGTTTTATAAGGCTAAACACAAGAAAGATGGCATTCTGGAAGATGTGAAAATAAGAATTACCAAAATTAGGGCGTAGTGAAACTTTAAAGATTAACTTGCTCAGGTTGAGCTTGTGTATGTATGTATGGAAGGAAAATGGATTTCACATTAAAATTATTGTTTATGATTAATTATTTTTCTCAAGTTTCAAGTGCACATGCCATACCAAAATAGAGCTTTTGTTAAGTAAAGAATGTAGTAGCGTCAGCTGATTGTGGGAAAAGAGAAGTGGTCTAGGCAACTACATGAAGTTTTTTGAGAATTATCTGCCAGATTCTCAGAGATTTCAGGAAACAGAATCATTAATATTGTTAACAAAATCTAAAATTACTTCTCGTTCAGATAATTTTTTAAGTAGAAGCCATGTGGAACTGAATGCAAGATTGATCACTGATAAAATAGTGATAAATATTAAAATAGATACAAGCATTTATAATTGAACTATATATTTCAAAAATTAATACAATTCTATTTACAGGGGTGACTATAAAACACAGATTAAAATCTTGAGTTTCAAGAGCTGCTGGACAGCCACAGCTTCCCCTCAAACTGAGCATGGAGGGATTTGACCCTGGATTCCCACATGGTGTAAAATATCCGGATTTCTATTTGTCTGACATCCAAGTTTGTGTTTACTGCCCAGACCTGAAAAGAAAGTGAGGGAACCAATTACAGGCAAGACAAGACATATTGCCTTCCTCCTTGCCATTTACATTCCTGTGTATCCTGTCCAGACACAGGGCAATTGTCTGGTATCTCTTTCCAACAAACAGCTATAGCACATGGCACAAATTTTAGAACCTTCTTAGTATGTGATTAGGCTACAGTATTGTAAATATGGAAAAAAAAAAAAAAAAGGGTTCTAAATCAAGGATTCTCTATATAAATATTTACTACAAAAAGTAGTTACTTTGAGTTGAAGAAGCTTAAGACGTTAACTTTTCTAGGAAACAACGTACCTCCTCCAGGAATCAAAGTATTTTGAGCTTTAACTTTTAAAAATTATAAGTTCACTTAATAAGTCCAATAGATTCTGCTAATAGAACTCAGAGCTGAGGCATTGTCTTATGCCAGTGAGACCATGCACTGTGCATAAAACAAAGGACAATGAATAAGACCTCAAATGTGGCCAGACTTCAGTTTTCATATTCAGTGTGATAGTCAAAAGGTAAATGTTCTTATGACAAAAAACATGTGACTGTCTTCACCATGAATATTTCAAAATACACAGGTTGTCTTCTGAAGAGCTAAGATGACATGAAAATTCAAGTAATGTCACCTTTATAAAGCAGGTCATACAAACCAGCTTGAAGAAAATCAAACCTGTTTTTAACTGGATTTCATATAGGTTCACTCTTATAGAAAATGAGTGTTGCCCTAGTAGATGGATATAACTTTCAGATTTAGATTTCAATTCATCAAGTCATGTAAGTACATTTATTGCATTTTAGAGTTTTCAAAGCATACAGATTTGTTCTGTACTATGTGTATCTGGATGCAGTTTTTGCACATTTGCACATCAGTTTTATTTTCAGTCCTTTCTAGAATATGTGACTTTCCATAAGAAGCGACATCTATTGTAGCTTTTATTATTAAATTGAAACTTTGTTCAGTTTAAAGATAATGGCTTGCAAGGCAAAATTACACAAATGAAATCATGCAGAACATAATCTACCTTGAAAAAATCAGTAGATTTAATGCTGCAAGGTTAGAGAAAATTTATTTTCTCCTTGAAATGGGTAGAGGTTTGAGAAAAAGATTAAGGATATCAGTATTGTGTTTTGGAGGGAAAATTAAACCTTTATGTGTAATGTCAGGCACACAATTATAATTTCAGTGGTTCAGTAAGTTACCATAGCAATACAATCCAGTGGCTTTTGAAACACGTTATTTATCTTAGTCACTGAGGGGAGGGGTTATTGTATTCAGAATCAAGCGGAATCAATATGAGAGAATATCTCTTTTTTTACCACAATTACAGAGAACAGCCCATAGCTTCACAAAATAAGCTCATTGCTTACAGATCTGTCTTTCGAAATCAGCCTCACTTCTATACTTAATGAATGGATGAATGAATGCATTGTGAAGAATCAAGAGTAAATCACTTGAGTAGTCACTTTTCATGCTGTCAGGACCATGACTTTGAGTAAGTCTTACCTATTTCGTAGTGTTTGTGGAACACTAGAAATTATAATCAAATGACACGGCTCATTGGTGTGGGCTGGCATTGACACTCGTGTCAAATCAGTGAGATAAAAGTGCAATAGGCAAATTCAGAGCTTGCCTGATACATCTTTCAGTAACATGGCTTACTTGTTTAGCAGGCAGCATTTATTACAAGCAAGTATTTCACTATCAGATAAGCTCTTGCTGCATTAAAGATGAATTAATAGGAACTGGGATGTAATACTGACTTTTAGAAGTAAAAACCATGGAATAGAACAAGCATCCATGGAATAAAACAAGCATCCATGTCCACAGAAGATCAGAGATGCAGCAAAATAAAAATCAGGTTAATTAAAGCTCATGGAAAGACTTGTGTATAAAATGAGTGGATTTGTTATGCTGATGAACAGAATTACTATTGATTATTCTGTGTCTGAAAAAAGGTAAGTTTTATGATTTCTGATATCACCTAAAATAGCAAAGTATAAGCCCAAATACTGTACCATAAATCTTGGTTGCCATATCTTCCCTGAAGATAATTATTTCAAAAGGAGACACATTTCTTTGAGGAATTGATTTTCCTTTTCAATCGTACATAAAAAAAGATACCAGCTTGTTTGAGTGATTTGTTGAATCTCTACATTTTGCAGCACAGACTATACTGATAAACTATATGCTACAGATGGTACCAGTCTGTCAGATCATTAAATACATTTTAACTTTACTGAATATGCTGATTTTTAATGAAATTATATCTAATAAACTATTAGACGTGGCAGCCACCTCCTTAAATACCTATACGGTGATTTTTCTCACTTCAATGCTACTGAGTGCTGTAGAGTGTCAATATCACGAAATTTAAATATTATGTGTCTGACTGATTCTGAGGCTATCCAAGCAAATAACCAGTGCCTACAGTTCTTATAAAACTCAGACTGTTAACATTGCTTAGTGTTTATGATGGGGAAAAGATTAGGTTCTTAGACTCTACTAACACAAATAGAAATAAGTTTATGAATTTAGTTATAACTGGTAAGAGACAAAATAAAAATTAACATATTCTACTAACTTTCAATGGACACCACATTTGTAAATCACTGAGTGACAAATTTGATAAAGTTCTTTAGCAAATTAGAGGAAGCATTCTCACACATGGGGAGAATTCCACCTACAATTCTGTGCATCTTTAAATTATTTTGAAAGCCTATCCCGAGAACTCCTCTGAAAAGGTGATCTATTTCAAAGTAAGGACTAAGGCACCTGACAGTAGGCATGGCCACAGTTTCACTTTGAGAGACTGGAAGAGAGCTTATGGAATACAAGATGCCCCAATACGGGGTCAAACCTTTGTCCCAGTGGTATAATAGTAGCCAAGCATACAGTTCAGAAAAAATGTCTAATTTAGGAAGATGTTGTCTTAGACTGAATTTCTGGGGTTTTTTTCTTTTTTTTTTCCATTTTAGGGGACAATTCTCTACTGAGATATACGATCTTGATAAAGCCTGAGAAATGTAAGGATTTGGTCCGAGAGAAGATGTGATAGGTATCATGTGCCCCCCTGCCCCTGGGAGTGAGGCTTCTTGGTTTTTTTCAGACTGCTGTATTTGACACAATCATTCCTTGATGTGAGCATGTCACCAAAGATGTATGGAGCAATACTTGGTCAACATTATGTCTTATGTTACTTCAAAGTGAATAATAATCCCCAGTTCTAGCTTGAGTAATAGTTGATAATTCAAGCACGAGTAATCATCAGTTCCAAGGTTTCTTTTTTAATACAGTGTTGTGTCTAAACTAATCCAGAGTTTCTTTGTATGTTCTGCTCACACAGGCCTTAATTTGGATATGATAATTCTCCCATCTGTAATTAAACCCTAGAGTTAAAGAGCATAGCGAGCAAAAAATGGGAGAACAGCAGCCCTGGGGATATTAAGATTGATCTTTGTTTCTAACAGATGGTGTAGGCATAGAGTTTAATACTGAAAAACATAATGCTTTACTCTGTCATTTTTAGCAGTACTTCCAAATGCTTTGCTCTTTGTCACACCACTGCTTAAAGACACTTAAGTCCTCCTTCTGTTTCGCATAGGTGTCTCTGGCAGAATAAGGATAGCTGAAGTGGCAAGGAAATAAACTTACATGCATTTTAAGGAAGCCTGTAAGACTTCCAAACTAAAGTAAAAAAGAAGACATACAGTTGAGAATGAAGCGGTCAAAATAAATTATAATCAGTCCACGCTGTATTTAAAGTTGATAGCAGACTTTTAAACATACTGCTAACATTTAATGAGAGCTGTGACTACACGTGGGGTTTTTTTGCCATTGCAGAACAACTGCACATTCATGTTGATGCATTACCCAGACTTGCTTTAAAGTTCTGGCTGGTAACATCAAAGCTGGAGAAAAAACTCCCTAGAAGTCCTGAAGTGGGTATAGACCTAGGATATGTGACAGTGGGCATGACCCAGTGGCTGAAGCCCTGTGTACTGGAGATCCACGTTTAAGAAACTCCTCATTGCTGAAGGTGCCATCAGCAACAGCTCCTGACTTTGGTCTGGTTTTCGGAAATTCACACGGAATGGCCCTTCCAATGTCTAATTTCTGTCTGCAGAACCCCCCATCCACAGCTAATAGTTCAGACCAAGGTTCAAGAGAATTTTATGTTGGAGATCTAAACTTGTGTACAGCACATTGCTGCCCTTCATCTCCAGAAGGAATGTCCTTGAGCAGAAGTCATTAAATAACAGTGGATATCTGGCTGTGGGGCTGCAGGCTGGGAAGTGCCAGAGCAGCTGGGGGCTGCCCTCTGCCAATCACGGCTATTTCCAGCTGGCTCCAAACAGCTTGGCAGCAAACAAACCCCAGGTCTTAAATGCCTGTTCAGCAAGGTGAAGGTTGGGATATTTTGCGCATCCTTTTGTCATCTTGAACATTCGTGGTGAACCATCAAATTTTGTATAGTATTACTTGTCTAAAAAATTATGGTTAACACCATAAGAAAGATCTGATTATCCTGATAAAAGTTTTAGACTTTCTTTTAATTATTTGTGTTTGAAGGCAAGAGTGGTTTTGTTTGGATAAAGTGCAAGATGTCTTAAGGGTTTTTCTTCTCCATAAGACTTTGATTAATTTGGCTTTCTCAGTACAGAGTTTCTCATGAGATACCTTTTCAGCAGCTGCCCTGTAGCTGTATGGCTTATTAAATGAAAAATTAAACATGTGCATGTATTTCAGTAAATAAATCAATCAAGTTTTGGTGCATATTTAGTTCCCAAACATTGTTTTATTTATTTTCCTATTAAACTGAGGGCAAAGATTTGTCAATCTTTATGTGTCTTGAATAGCTAAAGATACCAGATTTGTGTTGCAGCTGTGATTACTACTGCAGACAAGGTTCCTTTGCAGATATAGCTTTTGGAAACAGCAAATATTTATTTGTGCATTCCAGAGAATGATTACAAAAATCAAATTTGGTGATATGCATTCCATAAACACAGCTGAGCCAAGGAATTTTGCACTCCACAGTTGTCATCATACTGTTGGCACTGGTTGCAGAGGCAGGATGCATGGAATAGTGCATGTTGTATGTGCTTGTGTTGGTTTGCAGACCAGCAAAAGCTTACTCAGGAATCTGTGTTCCAATGCTGAAAAACATACCATGCTTGAAAATCCTTAGGAGGCTGCATAAATCCTATTGGAAAAGGATTAGCCCATTAGAAAACCTATTGGCTAAGTAACCCCTATCCTAAGAGAATGATCCTTAAAATAGAAAGATGTTTGATAGCAAAATGAAGTAAATAAAAGAGGTAAGATTATTTGTGGTATTGTTATTATTCAAGTGTTACCACAATCAAGGTGGTATTAAAAGAAAACACAAAATAAAGCTAATGAGTTCTATTTGATAAGAAATGTTAATATGGTTAATATGAACACATGTTCATCTTGTGTGACTAAAATATTTTTGTCTTTCCCAAGGCATGTAGTGAGAGGTGCTAAACAGAGCTCAGTGTCTGAGTTTCAAGTTACTTTTTCCAGGGAAGGAAAATCATTCCCAGCCCAGGAAGCATCAAGGTACTGCAAAGGACAGCAATCAGACAGATCTGCTGCTATTATTCTCAATGCTCTCAGAGTAAAAACTGTGTTTGAGGAGCTGTGTCTGTGGAAGGCTGTATTCAGATTGTGTTGCTTAGTCTTTTGGGACTACTGAGAACAGATAAATCTGCCCTTCCTTGAGTCTGAGCCAGTGCTATGGCTTGGGATCAGGAAATTATAAATGGAAACCGAACGCAACAGTTTATTTCAATCAGATGTCTTCCTTTACCCTTTATCAAACTGCTGTGGTCCGTAGGTGTTTGTAAGTGGCATGGAAAGGACACAAATCTGAAGATGAATCTAATGCACAAACCAAACAGAAGTGAGAAGAGTTCCTTTTGTCATCGCCAAAAGATTAAGTCCAGCAGCACTTCCTTTGTTTTTTCACATTCAACTCATTTTGAAGTCTTATGGTTAAATATTTTGCACTTGAGTATTTTAGAAATATTTTCAGATAAACACCCCTAAATTTAGCTGAAGTTTTTTTTTTTTTTAATAAACTAACTTATTTTGCTCTTCAGCTTTATAGCTAAGTCATGGTTGGCTCAGATTAAAGACAAGTGACTGCACATAAACATTAAAAAAGAATTTGAAAGGCACCTACTCTACTCAAGAATGTTATGTTCCAGAAGAGATTTCATTCATTCGTTTTATACATTATAGCCTTACCAAGTTACTGATTGGTGAAGCAAAAATTCCTCCTAAGACTGCAGATGCTGCAATGAGAGTAATGACTCAAAGAAAGGATGTACTTAATTGTACAGGAGGCAGGGGTCCTCTAAGGAAGTGAGTAAGTATAGTCCGATATAATAAATAGCAACAGTTTTAAATGAGTCATTGCAGATTATAAAGTAAATAACAGTTGCTTGAAAAAATGAAGTAGAATTGTCCATGACAATGATTACAAATTATCTGGAAAATATTGTCTGCTGCAGAAGAAATGCTATGGACTATTAAACATTTGTATGCATCTTAACCTTCTCAAATGCACAAAACTCTTTCTATGCCCATCCTCCTTAAAAGAAAAAGCACATGCCAACCTAAAAGAGAACCAGAAGAATCACAGGAATCAAGTGTTTTTCTACCACCCCTCCCATCTCTGCTCTCAGAGATGGAGAGTTGAGCAAGTTGAATACTGACTTCTCAGGGATGGATGGGTTTCACCTTGTGCAAAAGCTTAGGACTGGTCATGTGGCTTCCCTGAGGTCAGAGGTATCATCTGTGTACTCTGTCTAGTACCTAAAGCATTGCAGATACACTGCAGGCATTACCCCCTGGTATGGTTTACCACAAAGTAGCCTGCATCACCAGGCTCCACAGAGTTTTTCATTGTAGGTGGACACATGAACTAGGAGAACTTAACGCCTGAGCTGTCTACCAGAAAACTCTTCAATTTTTAAAGTTTTCCTTCTTGGAGGCTTTCAGAAACACACTGCATTGCAAACCTAAAAAAATGATAAATAAATTTCAGTGGAGAGGATATGTACATATGGCAGCTGACTTTTGAAATTTCAAGCTCTTCAGTTTTAAAAGAATAGAGCTAGAAAAGAATGAGGAAAGAAGTCAGCTCTAGGGATTGCCTTGCCCAGGCCTCTTCGAGAGGAGAGTCACGGTAGGTTGCTCAGTGCTATGTCCACTCAGGTTTGGAATTTCTCCAGGGATGGAGAATATCCCACAACCTCTCTGTTCAAGTGTTTGATTACCCTGAAAATAAAATATTTTTTCTTATGTTTACGTGGAATTTCCTGTATTTCAGTTTTTGTTTATTTCTTTTTTTCCATTCACTAGACAACACTGGGTATCTGTTGTCTTTACACCCTCCCATTAGATACATGGCTTTTTAAAAAACAGTTATCTAAGTTCTTTCCAAAAACATCTAGAAACTCAGTTTACTCTTGTGTAGAACAGAATGTGACTTTCTATGTTTCTGTAAACTGATGAACCAAGAATATAAAAGTTGAGTGATCATTTTATTATTAAATATATGGAAATAGAAATAAAAGATTTGAACACTACAACTTACCTCCATGAAAGTTTTTATCCATTATTCTTGACGCTTGGCATCTTTAAACCCAATGCCATATTTCTGTAAGGTCTGTAATGGACCATTTATTCCCCCTTACAGATATAGCACAGGGTACTTCACATTACACTCCCTGTGAACTCTGAACATAAACTCATAACCCTCCAGCTAGGATAATTGCTCCTGTAATGGCTCAGTTTCAACTGTTTTAAATTAGTCCTTCATTATTGCAGATTTCAGCATCTTGGTTACAGAGTCGATAAAAATAAAAGTGAGTTTTAAGCAAGTTTAATTTGCTGTGGCTTATTTCCTTGCTACATCCACGTAATTGTTTTCTAAACCCAAGGAGCAGGCATGGATCTTAAGCTAAGCCAAAATACATTCCAATAAATATGTACTAGAATTATCTGAACATTTGTGCTGCTTTTGCCTGGGGTAGAGTTAATTTCCTCCACAGTGGCAAGTGTGTGGCTATATTTGGAGTTTGCGCTGAAAACAGAATTGACGGTATAGAGATGTTTCTGCTATTGCTGAGCAGTGTTCGCACAGCGCCAAGGTCTTCTCCACTTCTCTCCCCACCCATCCGCTCAGAGGGCTGGGGGTTCACAAGCAGTTGAGCGGGGACACAGATGGCACAGCTGAACCTGGCTGAACAAAGGGATATTCCATATTATATGGTGTCATGCCCACATATAAAGCTGAGGAAAGAAAGAGGAAGGGGTCGCATTTGGTGTGATGGTGTTTGTCTTCACAAGTGACCATTACACATGATGGAGCCCTGCTTTCCTGGAGATGGCAGAACAGCTGTCTGCAGATGGGAAATGGAGAATTAATTCCTTGTTTTGTTCATTCTATTTCACAGAATGTTATGCATCAATCTCCTGAATTTCTTCAAGGCAGAAACAAGGATAAGGAAACAATAATTTTAAGCCATCTCTTAGCCTTTTTGCTATGAAATTCAAATGAATGCTCTGCAACTGATACATTTGTGTTCCCAGGGATTTAGTGGGTGGGGCTGGGTTGCTTCCAGAAATTCTTATGAGCTCAAGTTCATTGTGGAGGTGCTGCTGATGAAGTTACAGCAGTACTCAGGGGCTGCTTTTATTTGCAAATGAAGAACCCCCTGTAGCCTGAGCCAAGGGGCAGCTTAAGGTGCAGCAGTTCGTTGTGCCAGAGGGACACAAGCTGTTGCCAAGCCAAGCATTTTTCCATCTAGGTCTAGGTTATGATTAGCCTTTCATACCGAAGTAGGATAATAGTGAGAAAACACAGTAGTCTAGGGGATACCTAGCTGCTTGCTGATAAAATGATCAAATTCCATCAGACAGTGTGCTGTAGCTGAGACAAATGCCAAAATTGCCAGAGTATTTTATATTAATAAGCATCTTTCCTAGTCTCCCCCTGTTGTTCCGCTCTATAAATACCGGTTTTTGATGAGAAGAAATGGAGAAATTATTCAGGATGCTTAGCTGGGGTTTGGGACATCTAGGTTTCTTTTACTGTATATATTTCATCTAAGAGGGTGAAACTTCCTCCAGGCTACCTAAAATCCTTGACATCTGGACAGGTTTTTTTTCAGATGTGCACCTCAGAGAGAGTGAGAATTGAAACCTGTTCTTCTAAGCTAAGTGTCCTTTAAAATAGGTCTAGCAATATTTTGGAAATAAGGCCAGTCCTCTTCTCTCATAGGAGTCTAAGTCACAGGAAAACATTTCCTTGCCCTTTGACTCTTCAGTTTTCCTCAGAGTAGCTGAAATTATTTGATACTTGGAGGTTTTTGTTTTAATCCTTCAAATTTGTGAAGGAAGCTTGGGTGCTAAACAGAGAGATAGCAAATTATCTATTTTTTTTTAATAGAAATGCCTAAGTCTGCTTTCCAGGTATAGAGGTGAAGTATTTAATTTTCAACATTTTTTTAACAAGGACATTATGCAATAAAGCAAATGTTAACTTCTCTGTTGTAATTGTTTCACAAAATTTTGTCTGTGAAAAGACATGGTCTAAGCATCAGGAAGCATGCTTGGATATTAAAAATATATGCTTGTTCACTTATTTGATGTCAAATCAAAAGAACAACCTAAATGTGTCCAAGTCATTTACTGGAAAAATACAAAGATCATGAGATCACAATTAGCAAACAAAACATGATTAAGAAAGGAAAACACACCATTAAAACACAAGATATTCTCAGGGAGTGGAAGGCCAGAATATTTCTGGGAAAGAATTGAAAAGTTAAGCGTTGTTTCATAGCCAATGAACAAATTAAGAAACTAAAAGAAAAAAAATTATTTCAAATAATTTTTGAAAATTAATTTGCATCTAAAAAGGTTAAAAAAGAAACAAAGACCAGTTAGTAGATTTTCCTGCAAATTGTCAGAATTCTTCAGTCTTCTTCATGTGCACTCCCTCCTTCCATTTACTGAAATGATTATGTCTGAAAAAATCAGTATGAACCTCAGATACAAAGGCATAAGGCATAAAATAGGATCTGAGCTGGAAATTAGAATGATGAAATAGAATCCTAAATCCTAATTGCTTACCATTATTAAAAATCAGATATTCCCTGTTGCATGAGTAGGTGTATTAGACTAAATGTCTTAGCTGTACTGGAGGACTGAATTCCGAAGGATGTAGAGACAACAGTAAATACATATAAGAAGCAGAAGGAGACAGAACTTGGAATAACAGAAGTAGAAGCTTGAAATAGAAAAAACCAAAGTGAGCATAGAAGTCTGTTTATTGTTTAGATATGTAATTTACTGGTGGAGTAGATTTCGAAGAACCATTGACTGAATGATTATGCATGATTCCTGAAGCAGGTCCTGGGTACATGACTTAGCACGCTGTTTTTTTCCTCATAAATTTAATTCACTATGGATATTCAACAGTGATGGAATCTCAGATGGCATGAAAACTGATGCATAACTCTCCTGTTAATACCACACATCTCAGTCTTATGTAAAACTGCAGCAGCTGCAGGCATAAACATTTCGAAGAGTCACTGGTCTTGACCTGTAGATGCAGGAATAACGCATATTGTTGTAATTTGCTTCTAAACTACCCAGCAAAAAAATTATTTAGTAAAGATGCAGCGATAGAAGACTTCAAATTTCTTCTGCAATGTATGTATGTCTGGGATGAATCATTATCCCTGTTTAATGGGATAGGAGAAAGGTGTTAAGGGAGTAATGATGGGGCAGTGCCATGCTCCCCTTGGCATACCCTTTGTAGTTGCAGTGTCCAAGGAGCTCTGGACTTTGTGGTTTTCTCAATCCTAACCCTAAGAGTAACCCTAACTCTAAGCAGAGCAGTAAAAACAGCCTTTTACTGAGGTGTCCAGCATAAGTGGTTCCAAGAAGAAAGTTATGAAAAGAGCAGTCTTTGAGCAGTGGGGTTTTGTTTTTTTGAAGTGAACTGGAAAAAGACAGTCAAAATTATACTTACAGAAATCCCAAAATCAAAGAATGAAGTCAAAAGAAAAGACAAAACAAGAAATTGCTGAAATGAAAAGCTTAAAGAAAAGAAAAAATGAACCAAAGTGAAAACAATAAAAGGGAATGGGATGATGTGAAGTGCACAGAAATGGATGAAACCTTGCTGAATTGATCCTCACTGAAATCTTGAAACCAGAGAAGAGTGCATAACAAACATTCTAGAAAAAAGATATGATAAGTAAAACTCAATTGAAAAAAAAAGAAGAAAATTTGGGAATGGAGTGACTACAACCAAATAGATTGTGATGAAATGAGAAGCATTGAAAGGGATCGAAACTTACCAAATTTAAATTTACCGAAATCCCAAAATCAGTGAACTAAGTCAAACAAAAAGACAGGAGAAGAAAGTGCTGAAATGAAATGCTAAAAGAGAAAAAAAAAATGCTGCACTGAAGGGAAAACCATAAAATGGCATGGGATGACATGAAGTGCAGGAAAATGGACCAAACCTTGCTGAATTGATCCTCATTGAAATCAAAAAATTTCATTTTCTTCCATGAAATGAAGAATTTTGTTTCATGAAAGAAAATAGTATCTTGAAGTCAGAGAAGAAAATGGAGAGTTTATCTTGTCTGATTTATAAGATCGTGAAGTAAATAGTCTTTCTTCAAATTGTATCCCTTCCCTGTTTTGTAAACTGAGAATGAAACAGGCCAGAGAGGAAAAAAAAGAGAAAAGTGAAAGTAAAGCTTGAAATGTTTCTCTGAGTTTTAAGAGTTACTCTGACAGAATCGGCAGATAAGTCAATATTGTTATGATCCCTTGGCACTGGTGACAATGTCACAGAAGATCAATAAGAAAATCCCAGGTGAGATTGCAGAAGTTGACTGATGAAAATACTTTAAAGGATACTCTAATACTGTCTTTATGTGGGAAATAGATTTTCCATGGAAATTGTTTTTTTTTCTAGTTTATTGTAAAGACTTTTGTCTTTTGCAGTACTAGAAGCTTGTTTCAGGTTAATAGTTGCTTTTATTTGGTCTTTCATCACTTACTTCTCTTGACCATGCTGGGTAAATCTTGGCTCAGTATCATACATCTGGTTCTCTCTTCATCAGCTCCAGTGTGTGTGTGTGGGAATATTCAAGGTTTCAGAGGTTATTCATGTTCTGCAGAAATAGAAAACAAACAAACAAGCAAAGAAAGAAGTAGCTTCCAAAATGAAGTGCTCTTTCCCCACCATACATGGTCCTTAATGAATAAACTTTCTCAGTATTCATTTCTCTGGGGAAATACGAGCCAGATTTGGCTTAGAGTTTGACTTCCTAAAACTCTGGGTGTTCTGACAGATGTTTTGGGTTGGCCTGTTTCAGAAGGGCTTAAATACTGAAATACTTTCTCACATATATTGTGCTTTTATATTTTTTGTGTTATTGTTACTGTTGTTCAGATCTGACTTTCAAGGGCTCTAAATAATACCCTATGATTTGGTAAACATCATTATTATAGACTCTTAAAATGAGCAGAGCACATTCCTCTGTGGCTGAAATCCTGATACCTTCTCCATGTGGATCGGATTTCAGATGAGAGTCACACAATTAAAGGACAATAAATTCACTTTGGGAAATTGTCAGGGAGTTTTAGATCTTGGGAAGTTACAATCCTGTAAAAATAAAATCAGTAGAACCAGTCTTCAGATGAAGTCTCTCGTAATCTCTCCTGATTTACAATCCCTCAGTTAATGGAATTCTTAATTATTAAATAAACTTCTGGGTGTCTTGCAAAGCAACCCACCGAAGCAACTGTATCATTTAAAAAAATAAATGCTGAAAGAAAGGTCCCTCTAATTTTACTTAATAAAGGTGAAGGAAACTAAAAATGTTGATATTCACTACTCTAATTTCATATAAATAGATCTCTTTCAATTTTTTTTTCTCTGCTTAGTTTTCTTGATGTAGAACTGGATTCTGTTAAATTAGTCATAGAGAAGGATTATTTCCATGCTTTTCTAGGTGCATTCACATTTCAGATATGGCTGAACAATATATCTGAGTACCACATGTAATTCATCCAAATAAAATTATTTCTAGTATTCCTTAGCAAACTATCTTGTAATCCAATGGAAACAAGATCAAAATTTTTACTGCAGATGACGCAACATGAAATCCTGAATTATTTGTTCTTTCTGTCTACTTTTACAAACAAGTAGCAGAAAAATATAAGATTTTATCTTTATTAGCAGAGTTACACATTCTCTGTAAAAACAAAGCATCAGATAGGGAAGATAAGAAGAGGAAAAAGGAATAAAATTTATTGCACAAATGAGCATCTGTGTAGGACTTTCTGAGTTTCTCTGAATGTGTTTGAATGCTTACTGTATTTGAGACAAGTTGACACTTTCAGAAAATGATGATGTATACATCATCCATCTTTTAAACTCAATGTTGTATGCTAAAAGCATAAATCATTAAACAGAAGGAGTTATTTTGCAGCTGGCATTCTCAATTGGCCATAGTTAAGGAGCAGTCTATGCTGTCCATTGAATTTATTAAAGGTTAGCTCAATGCTTTCAGATGCTCTTAGAGTACTAATTATACTACAAAACCTCATGAATCTCTAAAAACTGAAAAATCTGAGTTTTTTTGTTTGGGTTGTAGGATTTTGTTTTGTTTTGTTCTTTTTTGAATGGAGACTGGAGTTTAGGAATACAGTATTTTAATCTGCAAAGATTTGCTATTACAGGAGAAAAAAGTCTTTTTACTAACTTGTTAAACTGAAACACATGGATTCCTAGAACATTATTTTATCTTGCTCACTAACCATGGACTTTTATTGCCTATTTAAACATTTATGGAATAATTTTATTGTGAATTTAAAAGCTGAGCATACAAAGCAAATATAGATGGGGCTATTCCTGCTTTTTCAGTTCCATTGAATAAAGTATGCCAGTTCTTATGAATTAACTCTTGATTCTATGCAGCAGAAGAGTTTCCCATGAGTTCTGCGTGTGTGAGGTTCTCTTAGTAATTTTCAGACTAGAACCAGCCTTTCTGGAAACTTCTGTTTTACATGTTGAATGTTTCCTGTTTCCACTGCAAGCACGGCTCTCATACTCTCAAAGTGCAACAGTGAGTATGTTGCCATAAAGAGACTTCTTTAACAAGGACATCATCAACTGCATTGTGAAAGAAGAAAAGTGAGATAAAAGATACTGAAGAAGCACCATGTGGAACTGGTATTCATTTCAACTATCAGCTATTGGAGACAGGTTTCTAGTCATAGATAACGAACTAAACTCCCTCTTAAATGTACAAAGGAGGCAAGGATCTCTACCAAAGACAATTATTCTGCTGTTAAGTGTCTGCAGTTGAAAGTTGCATTGGCCCTTGAGTGTACCAATGTGGTACCATGGTAGAAAGGCACTAGGTTACAAAGAACTAAAGGCCAGAGTGAAAAGGCTACAGCAGTAATCAGCAGTGCAACAGCTGCTGCTGCACAGCACTTGGCTGTGACTGTGATAGACAACTAAAGAAAGTTTAATTGAAATGAAAATAGCATAACTCGTTTAGACTACACCCAAACAAACCTGAGGCCGAAGGGGGATGAGTACAGTCAGAACAAATGGTAGTCAGAAAAAAATTATATAGTTAAAAGACAGTGGCTGCCCAAAAGTACAAATATAAACAGTTGAAATTATTCATGTGTATAAACATTTCACAGCTATATTTAGCAACAGCAGAGGATTTGATTAATTTAGGAAGAGAATTATGTGTTGGAGGGACCTGCGATAAAATTGCATGGCTAAGTTTTCTTACAGTTCTAAATTCATGATGGTTGAAGGGTGCAACTTTTTTTTGTTGTTTTAATATCATGAGAAATTACCTCAGCTGCATTTTTTACACTTATACAAATAAGGGAACTTCTTAAGTACTAAAGCAGTGGTTACTGAACTTGATTTGGTGTAGTTCAATGAGTTCCACTCCTTTTCATATCTGGAAGATTGAAAATCATCCTTAACTGCAGCAATTTATTTTGGAGTATGTCCAACTACTTAGGCAAAAACTGTCTCAAAGGATCTCTAATCTGCTCATGCTGCAGTGAATGTAGGGTCCGTAATTAAAACTTCAGCTACTGAAACAGTTTAAACACGGAGAAGTAAGATTTTCTCAACAGAGAGATTAGAGTACTTATGTTGGAAGACAGGTGTGCCCAAGGACAGTTTACTGGTGTTATCAAATGGTTGCTTGACACGGAAAACAGACAAACTTTGAGCGGGGATTAGAACTGAGGAGTTCCCCTTTCCCAGGGGTAAATACAAAGTATTGCTATTGTTACACTTACATTTACTAGTACTACTGCAATCACTACCACTATCATTACCAGCACTATTATTTACTATTACTATTTAACCATAGTATTATTTTTGTGAGGTTACCTTACTCAGTAAAGCTGTTGGTATCTCTTAAGAGACTTTAAAACGAAGATGGATTATGTTGTTGTCCAACTTGTACCTCCATATTCCCATAATAATACTCGATACCAAATGTTTTGAACTGTATTAAAAGGGTCATTGCCTCTTCACAATATTTAAGCATGATTTGCTTCTTTTCTCTTTCATGCTGCTTTTCAGAATATGTTTAAATATTCACCTGAGGTTTTGAAAGTAAATGGAGTGTTATAGCCTGCAATATACATATAGAATTTAAGAAGAAAATATAATAATTTCTTTGTGTTTTTTTTCTATGCTTTATTCCTGTGAGAGAGCGAAGCAAAAATTTTCATCCTCAACGATCAGTCAAAAGATGCCATTAAAGAAGATATTCTTGTATCAAATATTCTGTCAAAGAATTTTGAGTGCCAAATACCAGAAATATCACCTTTTACTGCTCCAAATACCAGAAATTGCACCTTTTACAGAAGATATACATTCTCCAGGAACTAGGCACTCCTTTTTTACAAAAAAACTCATATTGGGAATGTCATAGAATTTCTCATTAAATCCTGATCTATCAAAAAATAAAGTGCTGTGTGAGGTGTTGAGCTCATATCAGTCAATGTAATGGTTTCAATCTATGAACTGAGAAAACAAGATTAAAACTAGCTGCAGAGCTGTGGTTCCCCCCTGAAGAGGCATCTACCTGTCTTGCTCCCTGGTGATGTTGTACCACATACGAATATAGCTGTGGCCTGCAGCTGGTTCAAGGGACTCCACCTTCTGAATCTCCTGATGTTCTCACCTCTGCAGTGCCCTTGAGGGCCACTGAAGCATGCAGAGTCAGAAGGAGCTTTTGCAGTTTTGTCTGGCAGGTAAGCATGCAGTACTTGCATCCCTGACCTCTGATTGTGAATCAAGGTGAAGCACTCTCTTGCATGAATTCAAGCTGCCTCCTGTCCAGCTATGCCAAGGTAGCAAAGTCCTGCTGGGCTGTCTGCACTCTATTTCTCCAGGAGCTGAAGAAAATACAAAGGGCAGTCAGGTTTTGTCCTAACAAAAATAAAAAGCTACAAATTTTTAAAAATGTTTTCTCAATAATCTAAGCAACCTAATATTGGTATTAAACCCCTTTGTACTCAGGCAATTTTCTAGCTCCATGAAACATTTTACAATTTTAAGATCTGCTTCAAAAGACTGTCTTTTACAGGGGTTCATATCCTGATTCTTTTGTATTCCTCCTATACTGATGCTAATGGAAACTGCAGGAAGGGACAAGTAAGTTTGAACTTTTCTAATTTCTTTTGAGGAGAAAGTATGCTCAGCTTTGCAAAGCTTCGTAATGGCTCTGCTGTGGCATTACAGATTTTGTGCATATCTAGATCTTTCTTGGCACAGGTGTCCTCTTAGAGGCATCCAGTGAGAAAGGGGTTTTTTTTTGCTGTCTGCAAAGCAATAGAAGTCCATCACCATTTCAATTTTGGATACATTTTGGGCTCATCTGTTTTCACAGAATGAGGTACTTTTTTGGCATTACTTTTAAATGGAATGGCATCAGGTCCTTGTTGGTGTCAAGCTTTGATGCCTAAGAATAACATAAAAATAGAGCAAATGTTGATTTTGAGTATGCTTTATTTAATAGACCTATGTTTCAGTATTTGAATGTAAAAAAAAAAAAAAGCAGGAAAAGACTACCTGTTGCTATGCAATACATTGTGTCCCTACGATTAAGTATCCTGCCCACCTGCACTGTCTTTGCTGTTCTGTCTTGTATCCACTCCATGACTTAGACTGATGCCCAGCACAGCGGGGTCATGATGTGATGGTGCGGCTGATATTTCACATTAACTGTACGGTGTTGGGAACTTCATGCAGGGGAGAAACAGGCTCTTATGCCAGAATAATATGCAGAACTCTTAGAACTGTGGTAGTTAACTTGTTCTGATGATGGTGATGCTTCCAATACAAACACTCTGCTCAGGCACTTTCTGTCTCGAGTGAAACCTTATGGCTGGAATGGGCTGAAAGCTCTTTTGAGCAAGCACTGTCTGTTTTGAATTTGGCTAGTGTAAAGGGAGTAAGCTTAGTACCAGAAGGTGTTACAAACCATGATGAAGAATGAGAAACTGAAAGCAGTAGTGGAGAAGAACTGTTAACTGGGATATAGAAAACTTTGTGACAACCTGTGACACATTTGCTTTACGGCATTTTTAGCAAAAATGTTACAGTACAAAAAAGAACTCTCTAAAAGAGTTGACCTAATACAAATGATATGAGGGTGTTCCACCATTATTATTATTTATTTCTTTTTATAATTGTAATAGTTCAGATGCTTTCCAAACAGAAAAGCTGCAGGCCCTGCCCCAAGGAGCTTACAGTCTGGTGGACAAGGAGAGAGACGTGAAGGAGAGAGGGTCTACACAGCAGTCAAGAGGCCAAGATGGAAACCAACCAATCAAATATCATTTGAACACATTGTTGCAAAGCTATACAAACTACTTTCCAATTACGACTCACATTTTCCATTTTGGTTTAACTTTATCTGCCATGACACAAACAGGTGTGGAGGAAGGAAGCTTTCAATATGTGAGATCAGAGAGAGTAGCACACGTGTGAAGTAGAGCTGGAAAACTCACCTATAAGTGTAGAGATGAGAGGCGTTTGCCTGGATTTCCAAAACACAGTTCAGTACCAGGATAGTTTAGATCCAGAATGATATGGCTTTAGGTCAGGTCCTACAGGTTTACTGTAGATGGGATAGATTCCATCTGAAATGTAAATGTACTCTATGCATCTGGCAGTTCCTTAATACATGCTAATATGAACTACAAAATCTATCATGGCAGGGCTGGGAAAGTTAAGAATGAAATAACCACACTTTTGTGGTATATGCAGGGGGGGAAAGAATGGTTTTGAAAGTTGGGGGTGGTCATTCTTATGCCAGTTGTAAAATGACATTTTTAATAATGTAGGACATCAGCCAATGATTAAAAAACCTCACACTGTTTAACTTTAAAAATACTGGTTTTAACTAAGACAGTAAGTCACTCATCAATTATGAAAAATACTATTAGGTTTTCTTTATACATTTAGGTATCTATTATAAAACATCCAATCAGGTTCCCCCAAACTGTGAAATTGTCAAAGAAACTCTCTTAAGGCATGCTTTTTAAAACTTCTCAACAAATTGCCACATTTATTCAAGTACTCAGGGGATCCTTGTATGCTTATCTATTCCTAAAGTACCTTTCCCTTAGCAAATGCAGGTGTATTGTGAAGACAAAAGCTAATAAGCAGCTGAATACTAAAGTGCATAGGTTGTCCACATTAGGAAAAATAAATGGTTGAAGAAGCAGTAGCTGTAGTAATTAAGGATTCTTGGGGAGTAATCCATCATCAATTTTTAGTAAGCCGCAGGTACTTCTTTTCTTGTAAGAAACATTTTTACAGTCTTCAAAACTTGCAAATGCATTTCTAACAATGGTATCATGACAGTCATACTCCTCTTGCTGTGAGAGAAAAGCTGTAATTAAATAATCAAATAGACGGATTTTTCATAATTTACAGGTATTCATATTCCTTCAATAAATAAAAGAATATAATTTATCTTCTGATTCTGTATAGATTTTGACACAAATAAGATTCTAGCTATTTAAATAAATGATTCTAATAGCTTGACATGAATTATGTTGGCAGGAGCCACATATGATTATTATGGTGCCCAGAATCTTTTAAGAACCTAAGAAGTTAAATAAAAGCTTACAAGTTTCTTAAGCTACTTTTTATTTGCATAGAAAAATATTTATCACCGGAGTCAACTATCATATGAGAGAAATTCCATTTGTTGTAATTGAAAAAGATAGCTAAAAAGTTTCTGTGGGTTATTGCAACAGTACAAGAATACAAGATGCTTCCATTTATTAAAAAATGTAAAACAAATCGTGAAAGCTAAAGCAGGCTACAAAACAGAAGGTCCTCATATTTTCTTTCTCTTGACTACTATGTTACAAGATCATGTGCCACAGTTGAGTACTATAAAGTGTAATTCTGCATTAGCTAATATAATTCTTAAAACATTCCCCCCCAAAAGCACTATGCAAAATATATATATTTGTAAATGCTTCCTCCGGTAAGCATCACAACCTTGTTATCACATAGTCACCCTGAACAATTGTTTCCTGTTTCCCATCAGAGTCAATGCTAATGTCCAATGCCTTGTCCAGCTGATCCTGCTGAGTGCCAGGTTCTGAGTTCTGTAACTCCATTTTCTCTGTTTCTGAAACACAAATACTTCCCTCTTCCTGTGAATCCAAAGACTCGCTGTTATTTTGTGACTCAGTGAACACACATTTTTTGCTAGGACTTTGGATGTTTAATTCACAGTTCATGGTCAATTCTCTCTCTTCCAGTTCATCAGTTTTCTCACATTGTTCTTCTGCCTGTTGACGGGAAACCTCCTCAGAAACGGTGTATATTTTATTTGTACTCTGCTCCACAGAGTTTAGTTTTGATCGTCTGTGAAACAACCCAAAATTTTTTATGTCTGTTACAAAATTCACACGCTTTTGTTTCTCCTGAGTGGACTCTGACACCATCATTGCTGAGCCATTGCTTACATTATGTCCTTCAGAGGCAATATTGGCTGATCGTGGGTGAATCATCGTTGTTATGTCAAAAAGGCTGAAGGGTTTCTTCTTTCCTTTTTTGTTTCCTTCACTCTCACTATTTTCTTCATTTTCTGACAGAGAAGCAGTGTCTTTGCTCATCTTTGCAGTCTGCAAATTAGACAGCTTGCTCCCCTTTAACAAACCCAGGACTTCAAAGCGAAAGCTGGAAATATCTTGTTTTAACTCCTAAAAATTAGGAAAAAAGATGAAATGTCAGAACATCAAAGCTAATTTGACTTTTCCTTTTAAAATAAGAGAAGAGGAGAGGAGAGAAGAGAAGAGAAGAGGAGAGGAGAGAAGAGAAGAGAAGAGAAGAGAAGAGAAGAGAAGAGAAGAGAAGAGAAGAGAAGAGAAGAGAAGAGAAGAGAAGAGAAGAGAAGAGAAGAGAGGAGAAGAGAAGAGAAGAGAAGAGGAGAAGAGAAAAAAGAAAAAAGAAAAAAGAAAGAAAAAAGAAGAAAAAAGAAAAGAAAAGAAAAAAGAAAAAAAAGAAACTAAAAGGAAAAAAAGGGCTTAAGCTGGGGATAAGAAATAAATTTTACTGTCTGCATGTTGGCATACCTGGCATCTTCAAGATCGTGCTCTTGAAGATGGAAGCAATTTATATGCTACCTGAATAAGTGAATGTGAAAAATATGCTTCACAGTCTTAAAATATCTTACTAAATTACTAACACACTTATAAACATAAAAATAAACACATACCTTAAAATTTTCTTCTGTCAATCCTTCCTCAGTTTTGGCATCTCTTATCATTGCTGCAACATATCTCTTAACCAGATTTCTCATAACTTCCTGAAAATATGAAGTATTGTGTTAGCATTCTTGATATTAGCTACTAAACCTACACTCACAGGGTCAGCCTGGGCTTTTTCATGCTTTAGGAACACGACAAAAAGCTTAGATCTGTTTGAAAATTTGTTTTGCTTTTTGATGGAAACTACTAATTACCCTGGGAAGGACTATGTTGGGTTTGACCCAAGGTATGTCTCCGGCCAGTAATCTGCAGCCTGGCAGTGAGCAGTTGCTGATGCCTCCTGAGGAGAGCAAGTCTGGTGTGGTTGTACAACTTTATTTCCAGCTATTCTCTCTCAAGCCTCCCATGTTGTGAGATGCAGTGACTTCCTGAACAAAAATCATAGTTCTAGGTTTAATTGGCTGTGACAGGTTTTTTTATGAGTTTTGAACTAAAGCAAACTTTCAGCATTCAGAAGTCCTCTGCCAATGAATTCCATAGTATGGAGTAAGATTCCATTTGAGGTTTTATTTTTAACCTTCGGTCCGGTAGTTTCCATTGCTGTCCTCTAAGAATCGTAGAAATTATTTAGGTTGAAAGAGATGCCTGGAGGCTGTCTGAGTCATTTCAGGGCCATAACCAGTCAAGTGCTAAATATCTCCACAGGTGAAGATGCTGCAGCCTCCCTGAGCAACATTTTCCAGTTCTTTACTACCCTCACTGTGAAGATAATTCTCATTACCTTACAGAATTTCCCTTCCTCCAATTTGTGTCCATTTTGTCTTTTGCACTGTACCTCGAAGAAAAATCTGGCTCCTTCTCTCTAACCACCCACTATGTTATTTAAGACAGCAGTTATATTCCCCCTAACCTACTCCAGGCTGAAATCTGAGCTTATTTTATGACAGTACTCTAACCATCTTGGTGGCCTCTTGCTGGATGCCTTCCAGTTTCTTAACATCTCTCTGGTAGTATGGGGCCCATACTTCAGTTACTACTCCAGATACAGTCTCACAAGTGAGGGCTGCAGAAGAAGAATCACTTTCCTCAAAAGGCTGCCTACAGACTCACTAATGCAGTGTAGTACATGTGTGGTATTCAGTTTGCAGATAAATGGCAAACAACTGCTCTCTGATCACCTTCCCCACAATTTTATAGATCCCTGTTGTACTCCCCGCAGCTGCCTCTTCTTCAGGCTGGAAAAGTCCCAGCTCACCTAGTTGTTTTCTGTATGGGATTCATTAACTACCAAGCCTACAGCTCACACCTTTTTTAACTTGCAGCCTTTTTAACATGCCAAAAATTCAAAATAAAGCTGAAAATGATTCATTGTGCAATAATAATCTAAAAAAAAATAAAAGCTGAAGAAGGAAGGATTAAAAAGAATTGCTTACAGGGGATCTGGCCAGACAGGTTTTTAAGGAAGTTTTCTATGGGAGAACTAAAGCTGGAGAGATGAAGTGCAGGTTCTGATGGAGCATGGCAGTGAGCTTCACATATGGTCCTGATGATTCCTGGCAGGGAGGTGGGTATTTGCTTTTTTTAAAGGCAATCCATGTTACAATGGGCAAAATATTGGATAGCATGTTATTGCTCCAGAAAATAACCTTTTGCTCCAAAAAGAAGACAGTTATACTTCTCAAATGTTTTTGTTTGAACATCAAAAATATTAAGCTTGTTTGCTGAGGATGGAATAAGTACAGATTTTATGTATTTTTCCTTTTATTTTCCTTTTCTGCTTTCTCATGAAATTCTTCAATTCTTCCTTTTTTTT
>VZTE01002784.1:720046-731982 GCA_013397775.1 Eulacestoma nigropectus | reverse complement strand
TTTTTTTTTTTTTTCCCCTCGCAAAGACATTCTGGAGGCATAGAAAAACAATTGCCCAAAGAATAAACATAGGCCTGTACCTGGTACTGATGATGTCTCCTCAAATTGTCAGCTGCACGTCTCTGAAAAATAGAAAAGAACAAAAAGAAAAAAGTTAATCCCTGTCTGGAAATAAAATTCTTAACCATAGAAAACAGCAGGCCTGTGCATTATATGGTATCTAGCAAGCTGAGAGAAAAGGTTCAAAATCTGCTGAAAAATGACAGTGTTGGAAAAAAGCCTATCATTTGCTTTACAGAAATGAGAAGGCTGCTGTGGGGAAGGCAAAATGAATTTTCTACATTTTCGTCAAAATGCTTTTATTCCTGCATTACATGGATGTGGTGGGGCAGCCAGGTCACAGCTTGCAGAGCCTCAGGGTCAATGATCTGAGATAGAAGTGGAACAATGGATCATGTCACTCACTTGCACAGACTGAAGCATATTTTACTGAATTGAAAAAAGCTTGACTTGTGTCAAGTTGGATTTTTCTTGGAGGTACACAGGAAAGGAGTCCATGGATATGAGTTACAGGAAGGGAAATTCTGTCTGGAAAATCATCATCACAGTGTGGTTCATAAAGCCATATAGTGTTAGAAAGACACTTGCTACGGCTCCTACTGTCTCATTTAAGATAAAGCTAACCAAAACCTGCACTATAAAACTGTATTAATGAGAAAGTTCCCACTTAGTTTTCTGTTGAAAACACTTAGTCATAGAGAGGTGAATGGAAGAAAGAAACAGCTTTCAACACAGTTTGGTGTTGATAAGGAGGGAAGGTATAAGGGACAGTAACTCTGAAAAGGAGCAGCAAAAAGAAGTGTGGTATGATGAAAGAATAGCCCAGGTTTCAAGCAGGTGTTGTATTAGATGATATTGCTATATCTAAGGGCTGCCCAAAAGAAGACAGGAAAAAAAGGCCTGAGTTATTTTTTCCCTTGAATTTCTTTTGTCCTGAATTGCACAGTGAGTAACACATCTTCATCCTCTACCTTAATTATCCCTAACTGGTGAAAGAAACATAGCTTTAACTTGGACTCTTATATCTGCTGCTGGCAAGAAAAGAATGTGTCTGACCACTGATTGTATTTCTACAAAACAGAACACTTAACAGCAGCTTAAAACAGGGTGAAAGGACATCCAAGAGACTTGTTAAAATTGACCTCAGTTGCATAGTAAGTCAGGCATGGCTAGTTACTTCGTCATTTATTTTTACTTGAAAGAAGTGATGTACCATTTCCCTGTACTTGGAGTCAGTTTGCACTTTAGGATTGATTTCTTGTTTGCAATTAGTTTGAGAGATGCAGTGGCTTTGTGGTTGGGCTTGGCAAAAAATAATAGAAAGGGGGGAAATCACTATTTCCTAATCAGTCTGAACAGCCACTGTGGGGTAGGGCGTTGTACATGAAAACGTTTTCTTCAGTATTTTTCCAGATTGTGTTTCTCCATCTATGCCTCGTCAAAGAGCAAATGGATATTTCTTGTGTTTAAGGATGGAGGGATGGGCGAGCCTGCCCATCACCAGGGCCGGAGGGGACAATGCAGCCGTGGGAAGGGTCATATCCTCACAAATCCCGAACTCAGCTGGTTTTTAGAAAGAAAACCTCAGCTTTCTTGCAGTTGACCACACGATGGAGATGTTTCACTCTGCTGAGAGAGCACTAAGGGAGTCCGTGGCTATGAGAGCTCCTAACAACAGATCTGACTCACAGATGAAGGGAAAAACACTTTAGGGTGTACTTGAAATACATTTCAGGTAAAGTGAATAACTCCTATAAGTAAAAAGAAAATGCTGATTTTTGTCTTGCACAATACCTCATGCAGCTGCTTTCTGCTCTGCTTTATTTTACAGTGAAATGTGAAATAAGTACATAGGTTTAATTTTGTACCTGTAACAAGAACTACCTAGATCATGTTTATCTTTTATTTTTTGCAACCAATTCAGAAACAGAGGTGTGGCTTTTCCACTCAATTCAATGCCAACAAGTACAATTTTGGGTAACTACATGAAAAGATTTATTTGTGTAATAATGTGTCAGAACAGTTCTACTGCACTTAATGGTTTTCAATCCATACCACCAAGAAGCTGAAAGAAAATTAATTTAAATGTATGTTTTCATGCATAGCCATATACATACTCCACAGGGAATTACACACACATGTAACCTGTCAAATTTATTATCCCCAAACAGTTCTCTATCTCCAATTTAAATGTTTAGGTTCCATCTCCAGTTCCTAGTCATCTTTTGCTTCCTTTTGAAAGCAGAATGAATTTTTGCCTAAACACATCTGAAAATCATGCTATTCACTAGAAATAAAATGTCATTAACATTCATAATGTCCTTATTTAGTTCTCAGCTGGCCTGCTTTTCTCTACTCAGTTATAGTCTAATTTACAGTTCAAAATTTGTTTCAAGTAACCATTGTGCTATGTGCATGAAGAAGTTGAAAATTTTGGCTGGTAAAGGGATAAAAGTTAAATTTGAATAAAAATAGCAACGGGGGGGAAACACTTATGGGGACCATGTTGAATGCAATAATGAAATGGAAGGGGATGCTGTTGTCACTTTCCAAAAGGGGGCACTAATATCCTTTGGAAAACTTTAATAGTAGCTCCACTAGTAGTGATAATTATTTTAGTCTTCCTGTTTATGCCATTCCTAGTTATTTGCACTGTTTGGAAAAAAGATCTCTTTAGCAGTCAAAAATTTAATAAAATTGTATTACTTATTTTTATGTGTTTTATTAAAATTGTATCTTTTATAATGCAGGAATACAAATCGAATGTCTGCATTTGACCTTAAACTGCTTAGTCATAAAGGTCCAGAAAATTGAACTATTGTCTGAAGTTGTGGCATATATTCCTCATCTGGAATAGAAGCATCACCTTCAAAGGATTAGAATTTATTGGCGTTGACAGAGAGGCTTCTCCATGAAATGGTTCTTGGCTATCCAAGGAACCCTCCAGATTATTGATTTCCACACCAGATGTAAGGTGTTATTTCTTCACTCAACTTTCAATTACTTACATTACAGAGAAAATACAAAATGCTTACACTGACTTAGAAATTGCATCATTTTCCACTGGGTGAAAAAAGAATAGGAGAAGGGAAAATGAGATTTTCTGTGACAAATGATAATAAAATCATGTAGGTTTTTTAGAAAATGGTATAAAAATCTGGATAGCTAGAAAAGAGGTAACTGTTTATCTAAACATCAGATGCACAAAAAAGAAAAAAAAATTACTGAAGCTATCCCTGGCAATCCTTTCCATTTTCTCTTCTGAAATACTTAAAATTACAGGTAAAACACTTTTTGGTGACTGATCAGATGTAAAGTAGAATGTAATTTGAGGAAAACAGTAAAATTTTTTCCGGTGGGACTAAGATTTCTTTTTCCATATATCTCTTCTTTCTGAAATAGCAATGGATTCCAAATGGCCAACAAGATTAGCCTTGACACACTCATAAGCCTTGTCCAGTCAGGAAAACCTCAGCCTAATCAACAGAATTATATTACTAATCTGGCTTTTGCAAAGGTCAGCTAAAACAATTAATGGAACTGATATATATATAGATATAGTTAGAAATAGATATAGATATAGGTTAGATGATAGATGATAGAGATAGAGATAGAGATAGAGATAGAGATAGAGATAGCAATAGATATAGAGATATATATAAAGAGCAGCACACAAACACACTTATTTCAGAGTTTTAAGTGCAGGAGATAACTGATAATAGCTGAAGAAAATGCTGCATACCTGGGATATGTCAAAATGACAGACTATAAAAATTTGCTGAACTCTGAATGGTAAAAGAGCTCTGTCTGCTTCATAGCAGAGCTGAAATATTAGTTAATCACATGTACCATTCTGGCCTTCCCTCAGCTGAAGCTGTGGCTAGAGAAGCTGCCATCAGCATGACTGGGCATCATGTTGCTTTGGAGAAAAAGCCTCTCCCTTGAAAAACCTCTCCTTGATTTCACCACCCACTGCTTCAGCTGTCCCACTACAACAAAGGACAGAAGAACCACAGAACTGACATCCAAGGAAAAGCAAATTAATTGGCTTTTTTCAGAGGCACCTCACATCGCTACAGACCATGCTTTTGTCCATGATAATTTTGTTATAAACAGCAATGTAGATGATCCTCCCAAGCAACCATGTAGTACTTATTTTTACTGGCATTTCTCTTCTTCCTATGGGCTAGATAAATCATTTCACTAGAATGTGTGCTGTAAACTATCCTGACCCTGAACCCTTTCTTTACACATTCTGCATGCATATACTGAACTCTCAAGTGTACACATATATAAATTTTAGAGTGGATTGTTGGCACATTTGATTTGATCCTTGATTCAGTCCTAGTTCACAATTCCTGGCTTTTTTGGTACTGAGGACTTTTTGCAGAGATCATGCATAATTCTTGCCAGCTCCATTCTGTCCGTCATCTATTTTGTATCCTCTAACACTGACTCACTCTTTAGATGCACACTATCGCTTTTTGTACTGGAAAACACCATAGTATGTCACTGCTGGTAAGTGCTTCCTAATAGGAAAGTTAACATTTAGAGATTTCAGAATAAAATGTTTTGAAATCTGAGTTCTGCCTTACAGACAATGTGGCATCCATCCATACATACAGCCAATATAAGAACATCAGTTTATAGCACTTTTTTTCCTCTCCTAGTACTTGTTGCAGGGAAGGAGACAGAGTTTATAATGCAGGACTCAGTGAAAAGGATTGGATCCCAACAAAGCTTATCTTGTAGCTCAGAGGCCAAAGTTATTACAGGGGAGATACAAGTGAGCTGGAGTCATCTGAGATCCTTGAACAACAGGCAGAGAAAACTCTTCATTTACTTTTGGTTGAAAGGGCATAGACTTAATTTGTGATGTAGCTTGTTGGGACAATTGAAAAAGTTCTAGGAAATCAAGGCTGAGCTGTGGGTGATGGGAAGTTCGTAAAAACCAGAAAGAAGTGTGCTCCCCCAGGACAAACAAGATCACTGTGGTGTGCCCATTTGTTGACTGATGATTTAACCTCTTGGGGAATGTCTGATTAACAGCATCTATCTGGTGTTTTGCATCTACCCAATGTGGAAATCAGAACACAGAGTGCATACATACATCTTACTCCATTTTGGAGCTTGGGTGAATAACTGGGCCTGAAAATTGCAAAATGTTCCAAATTCACATAACCCTAATGAGGCTTGTGTTATGCTGAGGAATTAGCTGAAGAATTTTTTAGTTTTATGAGATGCCCATATGGTGGACTAAATCTGCCTCGTCACCCAAAGCCACTCACTTTTTTCAGGCAGCTGGAAGCGTGGTTGCCATGATGGCTCTGCTGGTGAGCCCTCTGCTTCAGAGGGGTTTCAGCCCTAATTCCAGCTAAGAATCTGTCCTGCAGGGGAAACCAGTAATGGATATGGCCCTACTGTCCCACACACTTTGGGGGTTCCACTTTCAAATAATTAAAAAAAACTTTGCAGAAATCAACTAAAAATGTCCCACATCTCTCCCTCACTTATGTCTTCCACTCCCAAACAGTTCAGTAATTAGTGGTTCACATTCAAATCATAAGGAATCTAGGTTCAGCTCCTTCTCTTCTGTTCTCCCAAGAGAGAACCTTAGCCCCTGCAGTATCTTAAAGATCTTGAGAAGAAAATTTCTGTTGTCATAGCATTTATGCTTGGGGTAAACAATTAAATATCCACTGGAGAACAGAAATAAACCTGGGTCTCCTCAGCCCAAGATATTTGCTTTATATGGCACCTGCTCCTTTCTTCAAAAAGCAACTTCATCCTGAAGCAGAAAAGTCTTTCCCGACAAAAGCTTATTTGAAACTGAAATATACTAATTAAAAAGTTTGGGGTTTACAGATTTTGGGAATTTTTAACCTTAAGAAAACCACCAAAATTCTATTTGGAAAAATTCTCAAGCGGCTTGGTGCATAGACTCCTCTACCCTTTGACCCTTTGCTGCACCAGTTTTCCCAAATCTAAGCTGTGGGTTTCTCAAAGGTGGTATTTATGTACCCAACAGGAGGTAGGTGCAGAAGTAGAGATGATCTTCCTGAATCCCCTTCCTCACCATTCTGCATAGAATAATTTCTTTATTATTCCACAGATCCAGGAATGAGTTTTCTCCCAGATCTGTAGTTTGAGAGGGTAAGAAAAAGGAAAAAAATATTTCCTTATCCCAGATGGAATGTCTGACAAGAAATATTGTCCTGAAGGTTTAGCTGGGATGTATAAGGGTATTCTGTATCTGTCGCAGTCAAACAGGGATATTGTGTTAATCAACCCTCTGCTAAACACTGGCATCATACCCTTAATTTTAATATCATTCTCTCAGTTTACACTAACTAATCATCCCTACCAAATGTTTAACAAATGCCTAGAAGCATTGCCCACTCTCCCCCACACACAAGTACATCATTCTCTCTCTTGACTTTTTCTTTCTAACAGCATCTCACAGTTTTTCCTTCTGTTGGTCTCTGCATTTACTTTTTTCACTTCCTGTACTACACAGAGATATTTTAGTCACAAAACTATTCACCATTCATGCTAGTTTATGTTCTTTTAAAAATTTCTATATGAATCACTGTTAGTCTTTCTTCACTTAATGTTTTTTTCCACCTGTGTTTCTTGTATCCTTTACCTGTTTGTTTCAATGTCACCCTCATGCTTATTAGCTTTTCCTGGCTGTTTCTGTCCTACATGTACAAATATGACAACTAAGTGAAACCATTTTGCTTTCACAATTTAGATACTGGCCAACAATATCAGTATATTGCAATAAGCCTGATTTGAAGCTTTCTGCAAAGAGGAGAAAATCCATTTATGAGCACAGTAATTGTGAACTAGTTTTATATGTCACTTTTCCTCTCTACCATAGATCTGTACATGCATGTGAACTTGTTCCTCCAAGTACATCTAGAGACTAAACTACATTCCAGGATATGACAGCAGAATAGGTAGGAAAAACTTATTACTCACTTATCAAGAAATTGGGAAGAAATACAAAGAAAAGGTTGATATAGTAATGGTCTATCAAAGAATTGTATCATAACCCTGACTTCTTTGAAATGGATGGAAGTTTTTTTACAGGAATCAATAGCACAAAGACTATACCCCTTTCTTTTCCCTTTTACCCACATTTGACTCTCATACTCTCACTTAATGCTTGACTATCTGAGTTCCTAACAGACTTGAAGCATTTATATCCATCAAATACCTATGGTATAGAGAAAGTGCCATTATCCACATCTTACCCCAAATAGTCTTCTTCACGCTGAAGCTGGCTAAATTCAGTCTAGTTACTGAGGTACTGACTTGCTCATGGGAAATGAAGAGCACATAACTAGAGAGAATTAGTTGTTGGTGGGTTAGTATGTTGCCTGAAAATTTGCACTGACAGTATAGAAAAACTGTGTTGCTGACTGAGATATCTCAAGCAGATGAAGTTAGGAGGGAAAAATTCAAATCTGCTTTACCCCCTGCAGCTACCAGAGAAAGTGAGTGGCTGAGATATTACACAGGCATCTGCCGAATCCAGGGGCAGGACTATTCTTGGTTGCCTTGTGTGTCTTTTCCCCTCCCTTTTTCACTAGAAATGTCACTGCTAATCAGTAGTATCAGAATATGGTATGATTTCAGAATGTGATTCTGAAATAACTCTACCTGTAAACTCAAGAAAACAAGTCCAAGTAAATGCAGCTACCTTTCAAATTTATTTATTTTTTTTTTAACGGGAACCGCTTTTGGTAAAAATGCTTTTATGGTAAACCCATTTTATTACATGTAGAGAGACAGAGACACAGAAAATATCTCATGATGAATACTTCATGCATGAATCTGTGGTTCATGGTATTCAATTATACCTGAACTATGACACTTGAGCTAGGGACTAGCAACAAACAATTCTGACGCTGGCAGACAAGTATACACATTTGATCTCTTGTATTTTGTATTGCTCCTAATCTTTCTTGCACTATCTGTAGATGAACCACAGTCATGGTTCATATTGTCATTGCACAGGGATATGACGCTTTCTCTTCAAATACATTGACATGAATGTAAAAAAACATTCCCTGCTAGAATTATTCTCTAACTCATATGCACATTATTTGACAGTTCAGATGCTCTATAAAGCTGAGAAAAACTCATCTATATAGCAAAGAGGAGGACTACAGGCAGAGTAAACCAAAAATCTTACCCCTATAGTTCCAAAGCTTTCAGGCTTTCTTCTAATTTTTTTCTTGCAAAGGTGTCTCCATAACCATTTGATCAGATACCATAAAGACTTTGGGCTTGGTATGACGTTAAAAGGAGTGGGCAGAGTTCCTCCTTCTTCAAAGTAACTCATCCAGAGTTTTGTTCGAGCAAACTTCCACTCAATGTCTGCATGATCCTGCACACAACAAACAAATCATCATCACAGATGTTGCTGTAATTGAGGCAAAATAAACCCCTACAAAAAATCTGAAAAAACTAAAACTAGAACAACCTTGAAATACTAATGAATTGTCTTGTTAAAATACTGCCATCTTTTGACAGAAGGCCTTTAACACAAAGCAAAGGCCTTTAACACTAAGCTGCTTTACATCAGTAAAGAGATGTTCTATATGTAAAGTATGTATTACTTATAAGTACTTCTTTCACTGTGACAAGCTGTTAAATTATTGAAGGTCTCTGAAAAAACAGAAAGAGTAATTACAAGCAGAGAAATACTACATTTCTGGAAGAAACATTTTGTTATAATAGCAGCTCACCATTATTCCGCATAGATCAGTCTAATTATGCTGCTCTGCAGCAGCTTCAACAACGCAGTAAGATTTATGCATTTTATTAGAAATTACCAGTCCTCAAAATTCACAAATAGGTTATCCAACAAATCATGAGAGTACTAAAACTGTTGAGTCAAGTATCTTTTTTTCCCTACTACTTCAGAATTCTATATTTGGGATAGGTTGTGGGGTGGGTTTTTAATTTTTATTTGAAATATTATTTCTTTTGGAAACTATATAGTATTGTATAATTCTGAAAATTTTGAGAAAATGAAAGTTAAAGTCCATGGAAAGATTTCTAAATTCTAGCAGATGAACAAGAAGTTTAAATCACTACTTTGGATAGCCAAAAACTTCAGCTAGAGGTCTAACCCTGGCCATACAGTAAAAAAAGCAGCAATTTAAAAATTGTAGCAGTAAAAGTATACTACCTACAGCCCAAGTTTTGGTGAGTGGTACTATGTTGTGATATTGTCCACCAGACTTTGACAACTAGAGTTATACAAACACAGGTGGTCAGTTTTTCTTTTGTAGAAACTCTTGCAATTTCCAGATTGGAAAAAAAAAGGGCACATTTTAAAATCTGAAGACTGTGAAGCTTTCTTTTATTTGCTTTCTGCATTATCATATTTGAGTTATCATGTGATGAATCAGTGTTTATTTTCCTTAGTCTCCTTAATAGACAGTTGAGAAATAAAACTATGCCAATAACTCTGGTAAGGATAAAGACAGTTTTCATTAAAGGAGGAAACAGGACACTGTTGAATGAGAAGACATGACCTTTTGTATGAATAGCTAATGGGTCCAAAACTGTCCTTGGAACAGGGGCACCCACATTCTGCTAACTGTATATCCATGCCAGATAAAAAAAAAAAAAAAAAAAAAAAAAAAAAAAAAAAAAAAAAATTAGCAACCTTTCAAATGCTAATAAATATAATGTATTAAAATTGAAGCAGAGACAGAACAATCCTGGGCAGTCTTTTTCTAAGAAGAAGTCCTGCACCGTGCAGCTTGGGCAGGGCTGTAGCCCATGTCACTTGCCAGAAGAATCAGGACATCCTTCTCAACCCACGAGCTGGCTTCTTCATCAGGGCCACCTCTTCCTCATTCAGTGCTGTAGGGAAATTTCCCTCTACACAGTCCAGCTTGGGTCTGGCTTCTTTGTTCTTCCCAAACAGTGCAAAAGAATTAGAGTAAGTCATAATATTTGTCCCGATGCCCTGTCTGTGAAACGTTTTACTGCCAGAAAAATTGAATGTAGGAACAGGGAGAGGGTATATATTACAAATGATCTAAAAGTAAGGAACAACTTACAGCAATGAGTTGGTAAGAGTTATTCATCATGGCTATTAGCATGTTGAGTAGAACAACCAGAGATATTACATTATAGGTACCAAACATGGTGGCCCCAACAAATTCAGTGAATTCATGCCTCGCTTTCACGTTAGTCACATAGAGATTGATGAGTCCAAATATAGACCAGAATAATGACTGCAGCGTTTCAAATAACCTGAAAAACAAAACCCAGAAGGAATAGCTGCATCATAACAACACATTTAGTTTTCAGATTGTTCAGTTTCTCCCAAAACACACAAAAGTTCTTGACTTTACTGAGATGAATGACACATCACAATATAGCCAACATAGAGGGAATATCTTTCCAATGAAACAATGGCCTAACGTTTCAAATCTGAGCCTCTAGATATAAAATACAGAATCTATAAATAAGCCTGCAAGCAAAAGGCTGATTTTGTTCAAACTTCAAAGAGATAAATCTAGTTTCAGAGATCTTATGTTGGACACCTTCTTTTGAAGTATTTAGACCCTTTCCTTTAACTACACGGGGTAGAATAAGGATCCAAAAGTAACTCAATGATTGTGTTTCACCAGGATGCTGAAAGAAGTATGGTATCTTCATATTATGCAATTCTGGTTTGTTGAGAGCCACTGAGATAAAAGGAGTTGAATAATTAGAAAGAAATTATTATCATTAGTGTATGTCTTGTTTTATAAAGAAGGCAGACATGAAAAAGACAAGCATGCTGCTCTCAAAAGAAACTTGTGTTTTTATACCTAAAGCATATGATATTCCCTTAAAGACGTTTGTACAACTGCTAGGAAGCTAGTAACAATGATGAGCTTTAAAAAATAATCCTCTGCAGCTAGATAGCTTGAAAAATTTTCACTTTTGTTCTGTGTTCAGCTACACTATAGTGTCATAGAATGGTCCTGGTTAGACTATGCTCCTTAAAAGTTTGGAGCACACAAAGCATCACAGTTTGCCATGACACCACTTTCTGACACTAGTACCAGTAGTCCCCACTATTTCCCAGATGAATATTCCTTCTCTCAATTCTGAGCTCTGAAAAATTTCCGTGTGCTTTTCTGTTCAGATCACATAAAGTTTAGACATGCTTGGATGTTATTAATATACAACAAAAATATGCTGTGCCGGAGAAAAGTTACTTGATTAAGATGATATAAAGGCTGCTATTTTTATAAAATTGTTTCCTCTAAGAAGGAAGCCATTGGTAATAAACATATTTTTAAAACAGCCTAGATACACAGAATTTAATAGGGAATGGACATTTGTAGCAGGAGTTTGATTCAGGTTGGAAGCTAAAAGACAAGAGAATTAAGTGTTCACTTTGATTCAGGTTGGAAGCTGAAAGACGAGAATTAAGTGTTCACTTAGCAGCGTTTTGGTATTATAGATGAACTAAAAAACAGAATGAAGTAAGATTGATTTTAAAGTGAAAGAAAAAGAAATAGTTTATAACAGAAATTAGAAATTTGATTGTGTGGAGTAAGGCCAGTAGAATGTTGGGCTGCATGTTTTTTTACAGCCTATCACATTTGCAAGGAATCTTCATGTTTTAGAACACCAGACTTACTTAATGCCCACAGGTAGACATGGAGGAAATGCAGAGTGACAGCTGCCTGGAGGAGCAAGGTCTGAGCTGGTGACCTTATGTATCTCCTATCTCATTTATCTTCCTCTTATCTCTATTTTACCTTTTATCTTTTGAGATATCTTGAATTGTACAGATTTCACTGTCGTATGATGTGAACATTAATAGAGTGATGATTTTTTTTTTTTTT
>VZTE01002784.1:652256-719988 GCA_013397775.1 Eulacestoma nigropectus | reverse complement strand
TTTTTTTTTTTTAATTAGGGTAATATTAGATGTGTTTGTCAGGACACCACCGTAATACCAACAGAAAATGGAGGTTCTTTTCTGTGAACAGCATCTAAGTGATTAAAATATTTGGAGAGAGGGGGAGAATAGAAATAAATAGCTACTTACGTTGAAAATGCATTATTCTGCTTTTCACATCGTATTCCTTTGCAGTTGCCAGGTTCATTTGTCTCATAGTAGAAGTACAGCTGGTTCAATCCATTTGCAAAAGCAAGCAGCACAAGGCAGTATATGAAGAGAAACTTCAAAATGTCCAGCAACATTCTTCCTAGAGATATCTGCAGAGGTCCCAGGTGAGAATTTGCAGTGAATAGTGAGATCAAGCGCAGGGAGCTGAAGATGTTTGCGATTGCAAACAGGGCCTCAGCCACCAGGGTTGGATGCCACATGTCCCAGCTCTCCCGTGGAACTAACCCACTATACTGAAAAAAAACAGAAAGGAAGAAATTACTCCTCTATTTTTATGCATAAAAAAGCATGTCAGTTTCTTTATAAGCTGCTCAATTAATTTGCAGGTATCACAATAAATTCTCACAGTAGCAAAAGCAAGTTTAAAAATATTGACACTGCAAAAGGAACAGTGTTGAGCACCTTGCTTTTTAGAATTATAGAAATTTCCAGCTGTACAAATAGATAAATTATTTCTTTGGAGAACAGTGCAGGGCTGACAGTGATGGATAGAAACCCACAAGAACTCTGGCAAGTAGGAAGAAAACATTCAATCACCGAGTAAGTGTATCACTTAATCACTAATACTGGACCAAAGATAAAAAAGATGTTTATTAATGAACCATGGCAAACTACTTATGTGTCTCATTACCAAAGCGTCTGACCCCTGAAACTGTGACTTCTGTTCCAGCTCTACCAAAAAAGAAAATCTTGAAGATGAAACATATTTGAACTGAGGCTTAACTACTGTGGCAGACTCATTATTATTTATTTGGTCTCATTAATCTGTTTTATAGAACATATCAGAGGAGAGAATCTATGCTATGAATCCGTCTAAAAAGGGGATAATATAATATAAAGCAGATTTCAAAGAGGGATTATGGTGTTATTTGTGTTTACCTATTCTAGGGCACACAGATGCACCTTCAGAGCTGCTGGGCATGCCCTCAGCAGTAAGGAAAGGGACTCTGTATGTCACTGGGGCCAGACGACACAACATAAACAGGCATCTCGGGATTTCACTACACTTGCTCTCCAAAGAAGGTGATCACTCTCAGAGTGGTTCAGGAACATCTGAGGAACTTGAACATATATAAGTCTGTGGTACCTGATGAGATGCATCCCAGAATTCTAAAGAAACTGGCTGACGTAATTTCCAAGTCACTCTCCATCACATTTTTAAAGTCCTGTCAGTCAGGTGAAGACCTTGGTGACTGGAAAGAGGGAAACATTGCACTCATTTTTAAAAAGGGGAGAAATGAAAACGTTGGGAGCTTATCAGCCTTCCCTCTGTGCCTGGGAAAGCCATGGAAAATATCCTCCTAGAAGCCATGCTAAGGCACATGGAGGAGAGGGAGGTGATTTGAAGCACTAGCATGATTTCACCAAGGAAAAGTCCTTCCCGACCAACCCAGTGGCCTTTTATGGACAAGGGAAGGGCTGCAAGTGTCATTTGTCTGGACTTGTGTAAGGCTTTCAACACAGTCCTTTGCAACATCCGTCTCTGTAAAGAGAGATGGTGAGAGATGGATTTGATGGATGGACTGTTCAGTGGATAAAGAACTGGCTCAATGAGTGCATCCATAGAGAGGTGATCAACAGCTTGATATCCAAATGGACATCAGTGACAAGTAGCACCCCTCAGAGATCTGTACTGGGACTGTGACTGTTTAATATCTTCCTTAATGACATAGACAGAGGGATTGAGTGCACACTCAGCAAGTTACAGATGACACCTAGCTGAGTGGTGTGGCTGACATGCCTGAAGGACAGGATGCCAGCCAGAGGGATCGGGACAAGCTCAAGAAGTGGCCCCATGGGAACTGCATGGGGTGTAACGAGACCCAAGTGCAAGGCACTGAACCTGGGTCAGGACAGCCCCCAGTACCAAGTCAGGGGAATGAATGGATTGTGAGGAGATGGATTTGAGGTACTGGTAGATGTGTGCTCACAGCCCAGAAAGCCAACCATATCCTGAGCTATACAAGAAGTGTGGCCAGCAGGCCAAGGAAGGAGTTTCTGTCCCTCTACTCCTCTCTGGTGAGTTGATGAGTTGAATCCATCTCTGGCATCCTTAGTACAAGAAAGACATGGACTGTTGGAGTGGGTCCAGAGGCATACAATGAAAATGGTCACGAGGCACCTCTCTCCTGAGGAAAGGCTGAGAGAGGTCAGTGTGGAGAAAAGGTGACTTTGGGGAGATCTTGGGGCCTTCCACTACCTCAAGGGGCCTCATAGCAAAGATGGAGATAGCCTTTTTACTAGAGCCTGTAGCAATAGCAATGAACTAATGGTTTTAACCTGGAAAAGGGTCGATTCTGACTAGATATAAGGAAGAAATATTTTATGATGAGGGTGGTGAAACACTGAAACAGGTTTCCCAGAGAGGTGGTAGATGCCCCATTCCTGGAGACATTCAAGGTCAGGCTGGATGGGGCTCTGACCAGCCTGATCTAGGTGAAGATGTCCGTGCTTATTGCAGAGGCAGTGGACTACACGACCTTTAAAGGTCCTTTCCAACCCATACCATCCTATGATTCTGTGATTCTACAATCAAAACTGTGAAAGGGAACTGAACCATTTCAGACACTAATAGTTGGCACAGGCCCCACACCAGGGTTTCTCCAACCAACTGGTAGTGCTCTGAAACTGTCCCCGTGCCTGACAGCAATCCCTGGCACACTGTTTTTACTCATATACAAGCAGCCATAGCAGCTGATGGGTTTGTGGATTTGGGGATGAGAATTGCAAAACTGAAAAATAGACCATTAAAGAATTACAAATTACTCAGCCTTACATTTCCTTCACCTATGATATTTGTTCTCTACAGAGCAATGAATTAAATCTAGACCTGCCGGAATCATGGATCAGTACTCTCTTCATTAGACTATCCTCCCCCTAAGGATTATGCTCATCTGCCCCATCCACTATTGCTCTTTAATCCAGTTCTGATTGATTCAAGATCACTGATGAAAAACAGGCAGTAGAAAACAGAATTTAGTTACCGGAGACAACACCTAAGAGACAAAAGAAGAAGAAAAAGCAGAAGAAAAGAGTTTTTTGAGAAGAGAGAGCTGAAAACTCCTTAGCATGATTCCTATAATGAATAGTCTTTGTTTGAATAGAATTTTACAGCACATTACTGCAAATTCTCGTGGCACTTTACAACTCTCAGAACTGAAAACTTGCACCTATTAAATAACTAGGAATAATTGTCAGTACAAGCAAAGATTAGGTACTGAACAGTGCAGTAGATACTCAGATTAGGTTCATATTAGGGAAAAGTACACAAGATGTGTTGGGGCAACAAAGTAAAATATACTCATGGAGAAATGTTAAGAACATATATGAAACTAGGAAGAGAATCTTTTTGGTAGAGAATCAAAAGCATCAAACTGCAGACATATTTTAGTTGAGGGCAAGTAGCGGCAGATTCTAGGGAAGTTACAGATGTGGGGGAGATGGGGGAAATCTAAGGAAATACCCTTCTGAGAAATGCATGGAACTACAGGAGACCGAATAATTATAGCACATGATATACCAAGAGAGCAAGGATCATGTTTAATAAATCAGGTGTGGACAGCCATATCTGCACTCTGTCACGTACTTTTATAATCAGCAAAGAGAAATGAGAATTTCTAGGGTAATGGGAAAGCAAACATCCCACATAGGTGAGTTGCTCTTTAACTTTCTCATTTTCTCCTCCTTGATTGTTGGGGAAGGGGATAGACTGTCTTACAGCTGTAGTCTGGAAAGACGTATCCAATGTCACATTTTCTGTAAGAAAGGATGTTAAGTAGAAAGATGAGGAAAAAGGACTTTGTCTGTGATGTCCTGGATCATGACACAAAACTCATTTGCTTAAACACTCGGAAAAGATCAAGTGACCTTTTATTTGTAAAAGGGAAATCAAAGGCACAACTGTGATATTTCAGCATAACTGACTCTTCCTTTTTTGAGCCCAAGTGCTTCCTGCATGTTTGGATAGAATTCAAGAGGTGTCACAGCTGTAAACAGAGAGTGATTGGTGTTATTTTAGTGTTGAAGAAACATTATTTAAGAGACTGGAAATACTTGGCAGAAAAAAGTGAGAAAGGTGAAGGCCTGAGAGATAAGTTTGGAAATTACCTGTGAAATATACTAACTAAGAAGACAGCAAATAATATAATGAAAATAATGAGTATAAGAGGTCTCTAACAACAAATCCCTATTGATTCCACTAACTAGAGCAGAGGATGCTGAAAAGGAATCTAGAAATATTAAAGAAAAATCTAGAGAACAAAGCAGCTTTTATGTGAAAAGGAAAATAAAGAAGAGTAGCAAAAAGACTAGGTATAACCCAGAAGAGTGAAGAAAAAAAAAAAATTAAAAAGTATATCTCAGAACCAAAAAAGCCAAACCATGGAGAACTGAAGTATTTGTTCTCTCACTCATGTTTGTTGAAGTCCTTCTGTTCTACACAGGATAAATAAAGGATTATTGTTCTAGGGAATGGAAAATTGTAAGAGGAAAACAGCAACACTGAGTTTGCTGTAAATCATGATGTTGATACTCTGCAGTCCTCTGTTTGGTGACCCTTATGAATTTCTGTTCCCACTTGAAATGCAAACACAACCTTTTGACATGTAACAAAGCCAACCATCACTTAATTTGATTAAATAACACCTATTATTGGCTCAGCGGTGGAAGGAAATTTACATGGCACAACAACGGAAAATTAAGAAGAGCAGAAAACAAACTGAGCAGCATATAAACAGTAGAGTTTCAAGGCAAATATATGATGCTTTTGAGATGTCAGCCAGGGAATACAAGATAATAATTCTTGATCTTTACTCAAAGGAATTCAAATGCAAATTAAATATCTGAACCATTTGTGAGAGAAAAAGCTGAGTGATCACAGTTTTTCCATTAAAACAAAAGACATGAACTCTAGATCTCCTGGAAGCACCAAGAGAGATCAAACAGACATGTATCACAGGCTACCTGAATGTTTGATGGGCTGTTGGACCTTGGTCTAAGGTGACCCCCTTGTTTCTGGTCAGAAAGAGACAAGTTAGATAATATTCATTTCAGGAAAAGCACTTTAAATCCTTTCCTGAAAAGTCATATGTAAATGTGAACTCTTCCTATTTTAAAATATGTATATCAAACTTTGCATTCATTATGTGGAATTTCAGAGCAGCAGTAGGAAGGGGGCAGAAGGATGGCCTAGCAGAGGGCTTTAAAATGGTAATTACACCGAGGAATCGAGTCCATAATTTTCAGGGGTGGAGAGGTGTTAATCCTCCTATGTAAGTGGACATTTAGCCCATGAATCTGGTAAAATATCAATAAAAAACATCTTACAATGCAAACATGCAAGAAGATGTTAGCTTCTACAGAACTGGTGGCAGGAGAGAAAAATAATCTTATTTACTGCTGAACAAAGTAGACCTGACACAGTCATCATTAAGCCAGCAAATGTTGAGACAAATAATGTACTTTAGTTACTTTTCAGAGTTCTTGCTCTGAATAGGAATTGGTTTCCCTACTAGATCTTCATGTCAGAGGCTGAGGCACATTATCAGCAATAAGAAATTTTATGTGATTTCTAGCAGAATTGGCAACAAGCAGCATTAGGTCCAACGCTTAGGTTTAACAAGTATTTAAGATAAAGCAAGCAGATTCTGCACAAAGGTTGGCACTGCACTTAACTTTACACATCAGTACAAAATAAATTATATTCAAAAAACATAAAAGGAACCATTTTTCCTTAATGCACAATGATTTCTACCTAAAACCCTCCATCAAAACAAATGTGTTGCTTAAAATCTCTCATCTCGTACTCTAAAAAATTTGAGACAATGCACTATTTATTATGATATTTTTATGGAGGAGAGAGCATTTTCAGTAGATATACTGGATAATTTAGGAAGGCCTAACATGTTGATACAGAGACAAAAAAACATAGCCCCTCGAAAATGATAAGATGTCCTTATTTTATTTGAATACTGGCAATGAAACCAATAACTTTGAGTTATCTCAACAGTTCTCTCATCCTGAAATTATACACTTTGGTGTATTTTACACTACCCCATCACCTACTCTAAATAATATCTATCTACTTAACTACTGCATCAGTCAGAGAGCCTGAAACCGGCAATAAACACTATATTTTACTCTTGGAATATTTATCACACAGGAAAGTAGCATGAGGGCACTCATAATTTTATTCAAGGGAGTTGGTTCAAATGTTTTCTTAAGTGGCTTGAACTGATCCATAGAAGATAGAAAAAAATCTAAGAACTGATCTTACGTATTTGGTTCAATAAATACAGAATAGCTGTAACTTAGAAAAACCCATCTTGCAGTGCTCAGGAAAAGAAAATTAAAGCTCTATATCAAAACATACTGGTTACATTTGGCATCCTCTCAATCTCATCCGGCATAGTGGCAAGGAACTCTGTTGTAGGCATTTGAAGGAATGTGGCTGGGTATTAAATCACACTTGTATTCCTCTGTTCATGACTTCATCATGTGTGTCAGTTGACTAGCACAGCTTTTTTAAGCACTGTATTCATTATGATTAAAATGTAAGCACTAATTTGGAGAGTAATGGATGCACATTATCCCAGATACTGTCACCTTGGAATCGGATTACTGTAAGCAGAAGGTCTTTGGGAGATGAAAGGATTATAATGTCTTCTAATTAATATTATTCTGATGTGAATAACTGGCCATCTCCAAAGCTTTGGAAACATTCATTTTCAATGAACTGTTTGCTTTGCTACAAGGGACAGTGAAATGACTTTATTTTCTAGTCGCTTTATGATAAGGCATCTTTGTGTGTAAAAAGGCATTTCATTAGCTTTTAAATGACAGTTCACCACACTTTGGAGCACCTTCCTCTTTCGGGGTCCAAATTTCTTTGAGTGAGGAGACTTCCAAAGGTTTGCAGCCAGATGCCCAGCACGTCAGAAACCTTTCGTCAATGGAGACGGCTGGTATGTCAACACATCCCAGGTCTTTGTTCATCCCTGCTCCTGACCAGCTGACACATGGACCTTTGTGAACAGTCACAAGACGATATAAATCAGAGTTCCTAAGTTCCTCTACACCTGTGGCAGGGGTGCAACGAGAGCAGCTACTGCTTGAGGAGAGGAAGCCATAACTGGCTACTTGACAGCTCTCTCCTTGTCCCAGTCAAAAGTCTCTTGGCAGAGGAGAAACTCTCCTTCCATGCATGCAGGGTAGTATTATTGCAACTATAAATTATCACTGGCGGCAGGGAACTTGAAAAAGCTGAAGTATAATGCTGATCCCAGTGGCCAGTAGAAATGGGCTTACCTTTACTTGGATATGATAAAAACTCTATCACAAATGCTAAAAAATGCTTTAATTTCCTTTCATATGTGGTTTCCTTGCACTTGAGACCATTTTTTCTCAAAATATCTCATTTTATGAGGAATTTCTATCATATTATATATTCATGTTGAATATATACAAAATGTTCACACAACATTCCCTATGCCTTTGGAAAGAAGGGCTGTTCTGCTGGAAGATACTTAAAACAGTGGAAATACAAGACTATGCATGACAAGTCCACAAAAAGAATGAAAAAATTAACATACCCAGCCTCAAGTAACCATTTTATCCCCTTCAGTTTTAGTTTTTAATGTTGCACTTATCATAAATTTTTGAAAGAGATTAAAATCTTGCTCTTTAGTTCCCCCCACCAATTTTGACTAAGTATTTTGCCAGTAGACCTATCTGAAATTTGTGTAAAATTGTCTTAGGGCCAATAATTTCTCACTGAAAAAAAGTTAAAGATTAACATAAAACATCATTTTATGCAAAAAATTATAAAATATTACAGGTAATTTTAGTTTTTCAAGAAATTAACAGTATGACAGTTCAGGACAAAATAAGAAAAGACTGCATGGGCCAAGAAGAAAAAAGCATAAAATGCAATGTTTTGTTTTCTCTTATGCTTGTCTAGCTTCCTGTCATTGCTGCAGAAGATTCACAGAACACATCATACATCTTTTGAATTGCTAAGCCTCAGGACCTCCAAACACAGAAGAAAGATTGAAGAAGCCTGATATAATTTATCTTAAAAATTTTGCTGATTTTTTTTTTGAAAGTTTACCTTTGAAAATGCAACAATTTTCAAAGAGATTGTTGCCAAGTACAAGGAGTTCATTACAAAATCCATGAGGTTCCACCAGTCGTGAATGTAGTCCTGTAGTCCACCATCCCACATCTGTTTAATTTCACCCCAGATAAAACCTGTAAATAGAACATAATTCATTAGGTATGAATATTAAGTAAGAAAGGCTGCAACTATTCTAGACATTTATCTCATGATAGATTGATTCTCCTTACATGAACTGTAAAGGGAAGGTGGATAAGTGTTCTAAATTACACATCTAGTTGGGTGAAATTTCATCTTTCCTCTAATGTTTCCGGAATTAATTTATAACATAAAACCCTTAAAAAAAAAATCTGTTTGTACAAAGACAATTTCTTTGGTTTTCTTCAATCTCTTTCTCATTGTATCCTAAAAAGTATAAAAAGGGTCTTAAAATAAGTTACCAGTGCCAACTCAGTCCTTGGCAACTGATGTAATGTATTTCAAACTGGAAAATTTATGACTGCAGGAGTCAATCCAGCACAATTTATTTTGGTTGGAACCCACACAATAAGGAAGAGAATTTCTATTGTTATTGTCAATGCTGAACTAAATTCTCCCTTTTCCATATGAAAGAGTAGTGTCTCCAGCAGAAAGTTTTTTGTTGATACCTTCCTCTGGGACATGAAGGAACTGAAACTGTTTTCAGGTGTGCAGAGCACATATTGTGCTAGACACAGTGAAACAGAAATAATCAATCCAAGTAGGAAATCTTGCAAGCTGTCTGACATGAACTCAGTTTAACAGCTTCAGAGACAACAGTGTGGAGACTCTTTAATGTTATAAAAATTAAAACCACTCTGAAGAAGATACTCCACATTACTGTATGTTAATAAGACAACACAGAACATTCAGATGCATACTTCACATTATTATCTACAGAGATTTTTTGATAACAATACCATTACAGCTTTTAATTCTCCACAGTTTATTTTCTTACAGGAATTTGTTACTTTGTGCTCATTAGAGGGGAAAAATTCACAAAAAAAAAGGCCAATCTCTCACATATTGGTGTTGAGATACAGTTAATTCAACCTGCTCTTTTAGAAAATGATAAATAGATTTCGTGTAGGGGCCTATAGAGTTCTGCATTTCCTTAGTCTGAGCTTAATTCTTAAAATTTAAGGAGAATTTTGTCTCAATGGTCTTCCGGTTGACTGTGTGGAAAAATTGTGATTTTTCTCAAACATGACCCCTAAGAAGTAATTTCTGGACTACTCTTGTTTGTGCCAGGTAGGTTTTTGAGTTATGACTATTTAATTTTGTAGTGTGTTGGCTTGGTCTTTCTGTCGCCTGGTTGCTTTCAAAAGGAAAAGTTCCCTTTCTCACTAGCTTCACCCTCAAACCTCAGACACGGCACCATCTTGTTTCTGTGGGTCATCACCAATAATCACAAGCCTCAGGAGTATCTGAATCATCTGAGTGATCCAGCAATTTTTATTTTCATAGGAATTATTTTCAGCCACGCCACCATCAGCATTTCAGCATTCTGCAGACCTGAGGAACGCACTGAGGAAGGACCATCCTGGGAACATGTAGAGAGGAAAGTGGGAGAGGCCCATTTTACTGCCTACAACAGCCTACACAGGCTGATTGCAACTCTATCTGTAGTGTGTCAGATAAAACTAACACAGAAAATACAGCACTGTTACAAAGTGAGCACTTATTTTAAAGCTGCAATCAATTGTGCTGAGTAACAGCGAGAGAACAGCTGGACATGGCTGCATGGCAGAGGTCAACATCCACTAACAGCACACACTGCTATGCTGCTGTTAGCTGCCCAAGCGCTATCACAAAGGCAACACACATTCACAAGGCTACTAGAGCAGGCTCCTACACGCCTGCCCATTTCAGCCTGTGAAATGACTTAACCACTTACTCTTCAAAGACCTGCTCACTTGTGACACACAGTATGAACATGGTGACAGCAGATCTGCCTCCCCCTTCTCGCCACAGTCCTCTCCATCATTCACACACAGTCCATGAACTTGCAAATGTCCCTGCTTGCTCTTCCACTACCTTTCGGGCATAACCTGTTAAGAGCTAACCATCATTAGGTCATAAAAGCAGCTGCTTTGTGTGCTGCTATATCCCCTTCACATTTCAAACACTGCTGTGAATCACTCCTGCTCCACCTGCATTATAGCACACAAAAATCACCACCGTGCTGCAGGAGAGGACCTGGCTCCAGGCTCAGAGCCAAGGTCTGTGTAATACAGATATGTCTCCTAAGTCTCAGTGTCACAGAACAGTGCCTTGCCCTTCTTCAATTAATAAATTTTCACTTAAAAGTCACAGGATATTGACATTGGCAAGACTGCTATGGCACAGAAAACAAACAGTTGCATTGATATAAGATTCCCAAATAAAAAGGCTTTGCAGAAATCAATACACACATTCATAGAATTAAATAAACTTTTTTGTAACTCGTCAGAGTTAAGAATTCTCTTTAAAATACGCTTTGAAAAGAGAGCAGTAATAGGTTGGGATGAAAAATAAGATGAATGCTCAAACAAGAAGCTTTAGGTTAATTAAAGTATTCTGCCAAGATCTTCTACGGTTCATAACCAGCCAAAGATGAGAACTGACATAGACTGTAACGGTGCTGTTCTCTGTAAAACTGTTGGTCAGCATCATATGCTTTGACAGCACTGCCTAAAATATAATAGGATTATGTACAGATTGAAAAAGAAATGCTGACTAATACTGCTGCATTTGATCTGTTTTGTGAGTGAAAAGCCAGACTGTTTCCCCAAGCACTTCCTGGGCTTCAGAAAATGAAATGTAATTTTAAAGTTGACATTAACAGAGAAATACTGACCTATTATAGAATAATGGAAGAGAGTACATGGCTGTTGTAAATTTGATCATCTTGAATTAGAAACACAATCAATCCAAGCTACCAGCAATTTGGAAGTCATTTGGCAGCTGAAAGTTCTGGGTATGCTTTGACATCATAAAGGTGGTGGTTTGAATTATTTTCTTGGTTTAAGACAACTTTTATGTTCATCTTGATGCATGTTCTTTTCAAACAAATTGTAATGGAAAAGTGAAACTCACATATTTTTGCTGGCTGCAATGAAGATGTGATAGTTTACTCTTCTTGCCAGCCAAAGCATCTAAGTGCAAACTCAGTATATAGATACAGCTTCTGAGATCCTACGTGACTCCAGAGAACTTCAAGCTATGCTGATGGATGGATGGATTCTACGTTTGTGAAAGACACACAGTCCACGTATGCACAGGACAACTTTCCATACACGTATTTTTGAAAGCAGATCTTGGTACCAAGTCCTAAGGTTGACTGCCCAAATTCACAACTCCAGGGCAATCTCACCATGAAAGCTGTGATCAGAGTCTTTGCAGCTACCAGGTCACCACGGCTAGGGATCCTTAAAGGGCCTCAACTGGAGCAATGAATGCTGGAGGAATTGGACTCTCTGGAGCTCTGTAAATCCTCCCAAGTACGCCTGAAGGGCTATCCTAGAGAAGCATACTCTGAAACCCCAGAGCCTTTATGCGAGGCTGAAGATGTCTCTAAGGCCTGGTGAGCTTACATGATGAAGGTATTCTGAACAAACCTGAGGGATTCCCAGCTGTGCTGTTTAGGTTTAATTTACTGTCATGCAGCCACAGGTCTTGAAATCTTGTTGTAGATCAGAACTGTATCTTTTTACAAGAAGGAAATGTCTGAGGGGAAGAAGTCAGACCACTCTTACCTCCATAGGCTCTGACACAACATGCCAATTTTGTTCTGTTACATTCACTGGGAGAATCAGGAAAAGACTTGGAAAATCTAGGTGGTTTTTTTGTTTGTTTGTTTGTTTTTGTGGGGTTTTTTTTTTGTTTGTTTTGTTTTGTTTTTTAAAGAAAAATACATCCAGAGATCAGAGCAGCGTTATCTCTCTGACCTTGTACACTTTTCTACTTGGAAGATTTATGGATAGCTGGATACTACCTGATTTGATTTCGCAAGAAGGCCATTACGGCATTTCCAAACACCACCTGCATGATAGAAGAGAAGACATGCAGCAACAAGACTGTCTAATAGAGGCACTGCTACAGGTAGGAAAGAGATCCAGAGTCCGGGCACTGCCTGATTATTAATGTGCCAAAGCAGCAACATTACTGCAAATTGACAGACCTCATGTCAGAGCTACATATTCAGAAGCAAGAAAGGTGACACCTCAACAAAACAGAGGGGACACTGCCAGCCTGCACGCAGGTATTGAGGAAAAACTGCTAAGAGAAACCAGCGAAAGACAGGGAGTAGATCTAAAAGCAAGAGCCTTTTAGACAGTCAGGCTGGGGATAAGCTGCTTGCCCAAAGCCCTCTTTACCTCCCTGGGAGGAAACAAGAATCTCCAAGGCAACAATCCTGTCATCTGCAGGTGGGTCAATCTTCCCACTAGCTGAAAAGGGAGCCATGGAAGATCAGGCTTAATTAAAAGAGATGTCTAACTTCCAGATGCCTGTATTTAGCTGAAATAATTCCACTCAGAGCAGATTTCACTACTTTAGCTGGATATTCTTTGCTATTTCTGTTTGCCTCTTTGCTCCAACTGTGTCTTTCTTATCTCTTCACACCAGCCAGATTTAACACCTGCCCCTTAGACCCTCACCTATCCATTCCATGCTGTTATCATTTATTGCCACTTACAAGGAAATTATCAAGATTATGCAGCTCTTCCACCTCATTAATCAAGGACTCAAATTGAAAAGTTGAGGGTGAGACTCAAATACTTGCTGCATTGTTTATACCCACATATTGGAGCAGTAAAAGAAATAACAGCATGGATATTTTGAAACAGACTGAGATGACAAATTTCATTAAATGCTCATGGTTTTAATGCGATGAAATAGAGATAAATTCAGGGCAGGAATCCCACAGACCACATGGGGCCCTGGGAATGACAGACACCATGGAGAGGTTCTGTAAAGCATTGTGAATTATTATACATGCAAGCTGATCAATTGCAACCATTTGACTGAAGTCCAGCCTGAAGCAAGAAAGGAACTAAAATTGATCAGATAAAATGAATTTGGAGAAAAAAAAATGAATTTGTGAGCTAATTTTTTTTTTGCAGCAAACTTTTCTGAACATTAATGAAAAAAGTTGTTTCTTCTAAAATAAACCCTACATATCGCAAAATTAAATTTTATTCAAAGCAACAAAATGAAAATACGTTTTACTGAAGAACAAAAAGCACTGAAATAAGAATACTCTTAGAAAAATAACATCTTTCATTAAAATTCTCATAACACTTTTAAAAAATCCTTAAAAATTTAGTAATAGCTATCACACAGTGCATATGATGAATGTGTAGATGCATCAATAAATATACACTGATAAGTTTAGCTTTTATTTTAGATATTTATCTACAGATTTTTATTTTGAAGCTGTATTCCCAGTCTTGAAATCTTTGGAAATTAGATACTGAAATGTCTTTTCAAAAATGTGAACCTGCTTTTCTTTTCATAAATTAAGACTGATGGCAAACTTTGCAACTTTGAGTAGGGCAGCTGTTCAATACTCTTACAAACGTTCTCTGTTCTTTTGGATAAAGCCTTGGATTAAACACAGTATCTTTTAGTGCTGGTAGATAACTTTTGGTTAGAAAACATTTTGGATCTATCCTGTTTGATGCTTTATTGCTACCTAGAGCTGTAATTTTACTGTTAAAGAACACATCTCTTAGAACCTCAAGGACCTTTGAATGGATTTCAGAGGGAAGTTATTTCTTTGTTGTTTGTTTCTTTTGCATGAGGCTGAGAAAAAAACTTAGACACAGCCTGTCTAAATTCTTATGTTGTACTGAAACGTGAGCAACTGCAAAAACAGTTTTCCAGCAACCATGGAAATTCACAAAGATTATGCCATGTCTAGAACACTGCCTTTTGTTGTTTATAGTTATAATTATGGTTAAAGTTTCACTGTGAACAATAACATCAAAATTTGTCAGAGAGACATATGAATGGCAATATCCTGAGCTGTTTGGCCTCAAAAAGTTTTGTGGATCCCTGGCTAATTTTGGCCTTACTCTTCCCACAAAAGGTTGGTTGCTCTGTGCTATTTTTGTTCCTTACCATTAAGTGATGGGAAGCAAGAGGTTCCTTGGGGTCAGTCTCTGCAGGCCAAGATCAACAACCTTTCAGTATGTTTCTTGGAGAACATATTTTTGCTGGGCTGTGAAACCATTTAATGGACAAACTCAACTTTGCTCTGCTACGTGATGTAGTTTTTCACGGATACAAGAAGTGAGACAAGCTGCTAATGATCTAAAGCTCAGTGAAGCAAAGGAATGTCATTCCAGGGAATCCAGTGAGTATTGATGAGGCTTAAAAAAGCTCTTCTGTTTTACACCTGGGCTGATGAACTCATCTCTGCTGAAGGTATATAAAGGTAACAAGAGGCATCCTGGTATAATTCAGAGGCTTCCACTCTCTGGGGCGTATTTTGTTAACAGAGTACAACTATTTCAAGAGAACATGCACAAAATCAAACACACCTCTGGCTTTCCAGTGGGTAAATGGCTGTTTGCGAGGGGAACAACCGCGCACAGTGTTTGGGTCCTGTGTCAGGTCATTAAAAGCACTTGTGAAGGAAAAAGTCACCTGGCTTTTTTTTTATTATAATCAAAACAAAACATTTTTCTTTGGCCTCCATTTTACAAATAACAAGACCATTCTAGATAAAATCTTAAAGTACAAAAAGCCACATATCAGCAACATCACCAACAGCCAAAGAATAAAAAAAAAAGTCTATATAGAAAATATTTGTCTTAAATACTTACAAATTGAGTAAAAGTAATTGAGTAAAAGATCCGATTATGGCAAGATACAGGCAGTCTGGAGAAGTGGTTCTCCTGATGTTTAAATAAATAATTTCATTACTGAGTCTGGTTTTGGAATACTGAGCAAAAAAGAGATATTGACTGGCTGAAACAAACCTAGTGGAAGGCCACCAAGCTGAATGGGGTCTGGACCACATGACGTACAGGAAGAGGTTGAGGGAGCTAATTTTGTTCAGGCTAGAGAAGAGAAAACTAATGGGAGGGTAATAGTCTCAAAGCTCAGTTAATTAGTGCATGGTATTAATACTGCCAAGGTTGTAAGTTTGATCCCTGTATGGGCCATTCACTTAAAAGATGGACCTTGTGGGCCCCTTCCAACTCAGCATATTCTGTGTTTCTGTATTGCTGTTGTATCCACTAATGAAATTGCTGGTTCTGAAGAGCTGGAGCCAGACTTGTTCTAGAGATATACACTGGAAGGACAAGAGATAATAGTTGCATGTTGTGTGTGGCGTGGGATATTGCAACTAGTATAAGGAAAAAAGTTTACCAGCTGCTAGACACAGGCACTGTGAGAGAGAGGCTGTGAAATATTCGTCCCTGGGGAAATTAAAGATCTGACTGCACAAGAACCTGAACAATGTGACTTGTCCTTGCAGTTAGCCTGTGTTGGGCAGTAGTTTGGACTAAATGGCCTTGTGTGGTCATTATGTGCGTTACCCTTCCTCAAACAAAGTTGTGTACCTGCTTTGTCTGGGGTTGTTTTCCTCTTCCGTGCTATATATGTCACTACTGGTTATGTACTGCTTCATCTTACTGGCCATATCGCCCTCTACATCTGCTCCCTGAAACATGTCAGTTCATACTAACTGTTTAATTTTTCACACAATGCTTTCTTGACCTAATTTAGGTGATGCACACTGTACTTGCCACCTCTAAGATCAGCTGTTCTGAAGTGTCTTGGATGTGCATTGTGCTAAGGGCTGACAAGACCATACATTCCCATACATCCCACCAGCAGTTTGCTAACCACAAATGTTTGCAATTTTGCACAGTTCTAAACAGCCACATTCTCTATAGATTCGTGTACTCCAATAGCATAAACCATTCTGACAGAAAGCATGGAGACCACATTGTTCAAGAGATCCAATAACGCTGCATTCCTGCTCCAGGCAGTCTTCTGAACAATGCAATTAAAATGAACATTTAAATATGACCATAAAAGAGCAAAAAACTCATCAAAAGAAATTGCCAGAGAAACGTCCTCTGCTGCAGCCACCCTGAACAACTGGCACGGAGCTTTCTAACCTCAGCTACCGAACACCAAATTTTTCTGGTTGATGCCTTTCTCCTTTGAATTTCTTAGCATTTGCTGGTGAAGCAAATGCCCACCGTGAGGACACTTTGTACAGTCACTGCTAGGTTTGAGGCCATGGTTTAGGGCAGAAGAACAGCTAGGACAAGTGTACAGGGATCAACATGATCCTTACATGAGCTGTGGTCAAGGCACACAGAGGGTGAAGTTGGGTCTTATTTGATTTCCCCTCTGAATCACTGCTATCATGCTCAGAGGACACTAAGTAACTGGATGGGAAATATGATGATGGAAAAAGCTGTTCTTGTTTTTTTCCTAAGATGATACTCTTGATTTTCCTGTTCATTTTTCCATGGTGATGGATTCTCAAGTATAGTAAACAGGCCTATGTTTCTGTAGTGTGAAGCAACAGCTAAAAATAATAAGACAATTAATTTTCCTTATGAGCCAAACCTTGTTTCTTACTTGTTTAAGTGCAAGGAGAGGAGATTCTGACTCTTCTTACTGAGAAATTTTTCCACAACTACTTCTTAAGGTTATGACAGCCTTGTAACCCTGACTTACTGTTCCACAGAATCACGACATCCTGGAGCACCACTTGTGTAATCATCTAATCATGTAAAAGACAAAATTAATGCTGAAGTTTCCTCAAGAGACTTTTAAAATGCAAAGTCAATAGTCTCCATGGAAATGTAGCTCAATAGAAGTTTTTCCTCTGAGCTTCCTACTCTAGTGACACTTTTAATATGTGCTAATTATGCACATTCAGCCTTCTAATACACAGTAGTTGGCAAATGCTGATCACTATTTGCTCACTGGAGAGCTTAGGCCATTATGGACAGCCTTGGAACTTCTTAAGTTGCATGAAATATTTGTGTCCTGAAGTTCATGTCAACAAGAAACCTGAAACAGTGAGCTTTTCTTCCTCTCTTAATTTTAAGAGAGATAGTATTAAAATGGAAACCACATCCAGAGCTATTTGAATTAAGAGAAAAAAAAAATACTATTGTTTAAAATATTAATAGTTTTGTCATGCAGTTGCTGCTCCAGGATACTCTTTCCCAATTCAGTATTTATTCGGTCATGTTTCAGGTTTCAGAGAACTGTGACCCTAGAGCAGCACTAGTTTTGACTCAAATGACAAAATTTTTTGTTTACATCCAGAAAATGCAAAAGTATCTCTGTGTAACTCAGATATAGTCTCCCTTGAAGAGTGCTTAATTTGCATAATTTTATGGTTTGAAGAGATGAGAGAACAAACTAAATTGAAGCCTGGAAACAAACCTTAGCTTATTGGTAAGGACTTAAGAAAAATAGTAAGTTTATTAAAAGATGACTAGACTACAGTTTGTATGTATGTGAATAGGAAAAGAGCAGGGTTTGGCTGAGATTCATTCCTATAGAAAAACAACCATCACCACCAAAAAACACTGAAAAAACCAACCAACCAAAAATCCACCAAAGCAAAATGAACAAAAACCACCCCCTCAACAAAAACCAACCAACTAAAAAAGCACAACATGAAAAAGACCTAAATATACAAACAAAAAGGCTGAAATAGATGTGTTCATCACATGCTGTGAGCTGAAATGTCCTGTGGAGATGTGTGTCTCCTTCAGTGGTAGTGGGAAATTAGGTACCTAATGAATTGCCTGAGATTATGATGGGTGAATCTGAGGCCTCATTATTTGGGTGGGCTAAGACACTACAGCCATCAAAACCTTAAGGTTGAACACAGATAATGTGAAACTGAAGCAGGAAACTGCTAGTTAGGAAACACTAGAGATCGATGTGTAAAGTGCATCATTTTGGATCCAAGAGATTTTGGAAGGCACAGTTTTTCTGAACAGCACAGTCTACATTAATTACAAGCTATTTAACCATATAATTTCAGAATATTGATCTCCATCCATGGTCATGAATTTTTGTTTATGGAAGTGGCTCCCTTGACTTGACCTGTACTGCTTGCAGATGAAGGGCTTGTTCAGCACAGGCATAATCTGGCCATATGAGTCTAAACTGAAAATATTAGTGCTGCTTTTAGAATAACAGTCATCTCGATTGCCATAATTCTTAGGGTTAATGGCTTCTTCAAACAAGTGCTCTGGGATGCTGAGTTACTTAAACATCTTCCTAAGTAAATGTCTATGTCAGAGGTTGAGGGCAATAGAGGTTCTTCCTCTTCCCACTGAGTGTTTTCTGGAGAGGAGCTAGTCACTAAAATTTTTGAATTGCCTTTACCAGAAACTAGCTCTTGCCCTTCTCAAATCGTGACTCTTTCTCTCAGCTCCATTAAAAGACAGGTTAATGATAAAATCCACTTTGGCATGTCGAGGTCTATGTGTCAGCTATGCATTTGCTCTTACTATCCTTTAGCCTCAGGATACTGTGAAAGCTGAATAGATACTGACCACCTGCTATTTTGGAAGGCCAGACAGAAAAGATACATCTCCTCTGGGCACGGTACTGCACAGAAGACCTTCCTACTCCTCCTCAATATTATAGCATTTATTTCTAAGGAAGTAATATATTAAGCTAATAATTTTTATATTGGTGTCTCATTTCCTGATGGTACAAAACTGGGAAAATTAACTGGAGGAAATTTTTCTTTTAATATTCAAATGTGAAACTTGCTTACTGAAGTTACTTACTTGTCTGTAAAAATACCAGCCTAGACAACCTCCCAGACTGAGTAATTTCTTTGCAATAATCTTGGATATTGTCTTTTTTAAGGTAGTAGAAATATTTACCCAGCCAAGGACAGCACACTTCACAGTGAAGGCTGGTGGTGAGGACTGCTGTGCTACCGTGGGGGAAATCCCAAAATGTAGTTCACCTGTGGAAGGCAGGTCCTTCTGACTGGTGTCTGACAAGCAAGTGCGCACAGGGTTTTCAGTCATGCACACTTGTTTTTCTAAGTGAAAAACGGATGTATACCTGCCTCCTGCTTCCCACAGTGCTCTACCAAGGTACATATAGAGGAAAAGCCACTGAATTATTGTTCTCCGGAATATCAGGCACAGCCAACTAGGTATTATAAGTTGAACGCTGTGTTGTAAATTATATGGGATCAATGGGGCCAAAAGCCTTGACAGTTTCATTGCTTTAAAGAAACACACAAGTTTGGGAAAAAGGGAAGAGACATAGTAGCTTAATGGGAAGCTCTGGGAGAAGTAACCGTATCAAAATCCCACCAAAATTTCAGAAATTTTGTGCAGGAACCTGTCTATGTGATGACAATTTTCATGAATATATCAAACCTAAATCCTTGCAGTCAAGACTACTAAGTCCCTCCTTCTATAATTTTATTTTAGACAAATATATTTGCCCTGACCTGGTTCAACTTGTGCTGATTCTTAAAACAACAAAAAGGGGAGAGACCACAGCACACTGGGAGAAATTACCATCCGGCAGGGTAGACAGATAAAGTTAGGGAGCACCTAGGATAATCCTAGGATCACAGGAAGGAAGAATCATGTTTAAGGATGATGTGACCCACACAAAGTAGGCTTTCAATAGCCCCAGGCTGAAATCTTTATTTTAAACTATGAGGACAGAGTGGTAATTTTTTTTTTCCATTTTAAAAATGTTAGGGAATTTTCTTAGTCTTTCTGACATAGGATATTTGTTTTGAATTGAGTGACAAGTTCTCATCACTGGTCTTGCACCGAAAAAAACTGTGTGTATATTTTAATGAAAATATTCACTTGAAAATGCTGATCATCACTATTTGCAATAGGTGGGTCTGTCATTTAGAAAGAAGCATACTGTAGGTAACTAAGGTTAGTAATAACACTACAGAAATTATATTATGCCTCATTTCCATACATGAAAAATAATTACTAGGGCAAAGAGATCCTTTTTTAAAGTAGACTAGCAAATTTAAAAAATGGACTCTTACAAGAACCAGAACAATTTCTGGTCTGGAGAATACAGATATTAAAAAGAAAAACAATATATATGTTTCAGGGCACTGCGTAATCATAGGAAAGAACCCTTGATATCTTTTGCTTTTCCTCACTGTAATCGATCAGATGGTGATGCTCTGGGTTTTCAAACTCTAATGTTTGTCTACGTTGTCAACTACTCTTGCTAAGCACTGGAGGAGATGGACCATTTGCCTGCTTCTGTAGGTCAATAATTTATGACAGAACTCTGCTGTATCCTGCCTCAGGAATACTTGGCAAAACCACAGGGGTCAAAATACTTTTCACTATATTTTCTTTAGTAATACATTTACCCAGGACCCACGGTAATATCATCCACTCGACGATGGTTGGTGGGGGTCCCTGCATGCTGAGGTCTGACCTGTCGATGTGCTGAGAGGCAAGCAACAGCAGGAACAGAAAAGTCAAGTACGATGCAGTATGGCAGATAAATTTGATAAATGGCTTTCTGATGAACAGCCCCAATGGGCTTTTGGGAGCTATCAGGTAGCACACAGAGAAGACTGGGAAAAGGAGTCCTATCACAACACATGTCAACATCTTCACTGCCCAGTGTCGCCTCCGCCATCCGGGGAACTCGTCGTACCAGCGGGATGCGAGCAGCTGCTGGCAGTTGGGCTGAGCAACAAACTACAGAGAGAAGAAAGGAAGAGAGTTAGTTTCTTGTCACCTCTGTAATGTTTTTTTCATTCTATGTATGTTTGCTAGACAAAGATTAAAAAAAAATTTAAAAAATCCACAGCCTGTGCAAACCCACTCCTACTGATAATACCAGTAAGACGGGGCTGGGTCAGCCTGCCTTTCCTTCAATGCCAAAAGTGTAGTGCAGAGACAGAAACATTTACTTTTCACAATAAAGCTTCACTTCCCCATTGGTTGAGTATACAAGGAGTCAACAGACTGTGAAACACATGGACCTCAAAACTTGACTTGAAACTGAAAAGCAGGTTCACAAATATTTCTATTATTTAATCAGCAACATTTGTGGAGAATTCACAGAACATGACGTAGAAGTTGATATGAAACCAAAGAGCACAACTGAGATCTGCAAACAATGAAACTGAATTCCACAGCCATGAACAAACTGTTCTCAGTATGTTCCCTGCTAATTCTCTAAAAAGCAGGTTTACATGTTTTAATACTGACAAAACTCTTACAGATGCATTACAAAATGCTTACACAATGTGAACTAAGCACTAGTATTCCCAGTATTTCACTAACCCTTGACAGGATAAACACCTATCCTGTGTGATACTTTATGGCCTAACTGTTTCCATGATGGGATTTCATTTTTTAGAATATGATCCTTAAAACTGAATTTCACCAAAACCCCCCAAAACCAAGTAAATATTTAATATTTTTCAGATAGCTTTTCAAAGAAGGTTTCATGCCATACTTTTCTTTGATCACTAGTTCCTATTTCCCCATTGTTTTCTTTTATAAGGTGACATAGAGTAGCAGCAGGCAACAGTTGACACAAAAGGCATAGAACAGAAGCAACATATGTATCAAAGAGGGCCAGAGTTGCAATGAAAAAAAGAAAAAAAAAGGAAAGAAAATAAGCATTTTCCTTCTGGTACTCTGGTGGGTTAACCCCAGATGGATTCCAGGTGCCCAACAAAGCTGCTCTATCACTCCACTCCTCAGATGGGGAGGGGAGAGAGAGAAGATATAAGGAAAGGCTTGTGGGTCAAGATAAGGACAGGGAGAGACCACTCACCAGTTACCATCATGGGCAAAATAGACTCAACTTGGGGCAATTAATTTATTACCCATCAAACCAGAGCAGAATAATCAGAAATAAAATTAAATCTTAAAAATAGCTTCTTCCCACCTCTCCCTTTTTCCCAGGCTTAGCTTCACTCCCAAATTCTCTATCTCTAGCCCCACATGGCACAGGAGAAAGGGGAATGGGGGCTGCTGTCAGTTCCTCACATGTTATCTCTTCCACTGCTTTCTCCTCAGGGGGAGGACTCCGCACACTCTTCCCCTGTTCCACCATGGAGTTCCTCCCACAAGAGACAGTTCTCCACAACTGTCTACAACATGACTCCTTCCCACCGGAGTCATGCAGTTCTTCATGAGCTGCTCCAGCATGGGTCTCTTCCATGGGGTGCAGTTCCTCAGGAGCAGACTGCTCCAGCATGGGTCCTCCATGGAGTCCTAGTCCTGACAGCAAACCTGCTCCATCTTGGAATCCTCTCTTCACAGGACCATAGGCCTTGCCAGAAGCCTGGTCCACTGCAGGAGTCCCAGTGGGTCACAGCCTCCTTCATGCATCCACCTATTCCAGTGTGGAGTTACTGAGAGGTGCAGGTGGATCTCTGCTCCACCATGGACCTCCATGGGCTGCAGGGGGACAGCCTGCCATACCATGGTCTTCCTCACTGGCTGCAGAGGAGTCTCTGCTCTGGCTCCTGGAACACCTCCTCCCCCTTCTTCTCCACTGACCTGGGTGCAGAGTTGTGTTGCTCACATATTTTCACTCCCCTGTATCCTGTCTGAAATTGTTCCTGTGCAGTAACTTCTTTCCCCTTCTTAAATCTGCTATCCCAGAGGCACTACCATCACCAGTGACGAGCTCAACTTTGGCCAGAAGCATGTCCATCTCGGATTCATCTGGCATTGAACATGGGAGAAAGGGGGAATCTTCTGGTAGCTTCTCACTGAAACCACCCTGCTACCAAAATCTTGCCACGCAAACCCAATACACACACATATATGTAAATGTATTATATAAATACATTGGATTAAATCATTAGCTGAATACTTAATAAATCTATGCAGAAACTTTTTTTCTTTTATTACAAAATTGTTTATTCTCACTAAATAATTTCAGATTTAAACTCTTATCAAATGGACTTAGTTTGGGATCTTACATTATTTTGATAATATTTATAACCACAGGAGCCAAGTTCCTTTGGGGACGAATAATAGGTAACTTCTCAAACTGTTTCTAAAATCACTGGGATTACTACTGGTAAAAAATACTCTTTAGATTGGAATGAAATGAGAGTTAGTATGCATCTTTCTATATATGTCTGGATCTTGTCAGAATTGATTACCTGAGCCAAATTCAAACGTGGTATACGTTAATGAAATGCCAGAGTCTTTAGTAGAGACAAATTTGCCTGCCAGACACCAGCAGTGAAGCTGCCTCTGATTGTTGTGAAAGATAAGAAAATTTACTCCTTCTGTAAGGATCTTGAAAACAGCCTTAAAGAAGAGCAACAGAGTGTTTTCCTCCATTAGGAAAAATGTATTCTCAAGGTTTCAGGTTGTTTCTTTCAAGGTACAAATGTCTAGAATAATAGTGTATGCAGTCAGAGCATAGGTTTCAAAGGTATGTTTTTGCCAAGTTTATTTTCTCTAAAAAATTTTTCAACTTAATTAGCTTGAGTAGGTACAGATTAGTGCTTTGCTTGACTGGTGAAAAAGTGTGACTCGTGGAATAATTCCTCAATAAAATATTTTTCTCTTTTTGCCCCAGAGAGTACCAAGTCCATGTTTGCTTCCTCCTCTTTGTAGTATTTCCCCATTACGTATCCTCTCACCTAAAGTAATCAAGTTTCTAAGTCTTGGCTGTGCCCCCTTTCTAAACACCCTCGGCCACCCTCACAGTGTTGGAGATCTACGTGAAAGAACAGCTTCAGTGGCTAGTAAAGGCTGGTGACAGATGTAGGGGACCTACTCCTTGCCAAGCATGGCTAAAAGGGAGTTAATTTCCCTGTCAGTAATGTAGAGAAAATTAAATAAAGGGGGTTTTTCCAATGTCCAAATACTGGGATGCCCTGGGACTGGGCAGACCAGAACTGATGCAGAAGTACCTCATGCCATGAGGAGATCCTTGCTGAATGCACTGTCTGGAGGATGCTCCATGATGGAGTGGGCACTGCACTGCTTATTTCTAATCTTCAAACAGATTAATATGCAAAACTGTCAGTGTTAATAGAAAAAGCATTTCAGAATAGTCTTTTAAAAATGCTTCTTGTCTCCTAATACCCGTATTAGAATTTATGGTGTTGGGACTGTGGCTAAGGTACAACGTGTTAAGGATGGTGTTCTGAGGCACAGGAATTTTTTCAGTAAGGGCAGAAAATTTTAAAATCCTAGACATTGAAGAGCCAATTTTTAAAGTAATAATTTCATAAGAAATTAACTTTCACTTTTCTTCAAAATATGATTGTGACAAGAGAGTTCTAGCACTGGTTAGATCCTGATTGCAGGAGAAAACTTACATAGACCATACATTTGATAGGTATAGAGGCTGGAGACAGAGGGAGCAGCCTTGGTAATGTGCTTTAAATTACTTGCTTGACATAAAATACATAAGAAACAACTAATGGTATGGTATGGTATGCTATGGTATGGTATGGTATGGTATGGTATGGTATGGTATGGTATGGTATGGTATGGTATGGTATGGTATGGAGCAAGCATATAAAATACTGCGTCCGCATTTTAAGAACTGTATGCATAAGGAAGCAGTTCTAGTGCTTCAGGCAAAGGTCTATAACAGAAAACACAACACAGTGCGTTTATCTACAGAATATATAATGCATTTCCGAGAGGTCCAAATATCTGGCTTCATGCTGTTGGTTGTTTATGTAACAACACATTGGCAAGGTTGGTTAGCAATGTCCTGAAACAACAAAAATGTCTGGCTCTTCACTGAAGACTTTTCTTTATGGTTCTAAAATTAATTTGCCATATAATATTAACTATGAACCAATCCAAAGTATTCTTTGGACAACTGGAAAATTATCCTAAATCTCTTGCTGACTCTTCTTTTAGAGTTTAATTTATCAATGAACTGTATGACATTATTAAAAATGTCCAAACTAATTCTCACAGATTTGAGTATTTCCTTCATTTTTGTGGTCAAGAGATTGTCATTATATGCTGTGAAATATGGTCAGTAGTTATATCTGCATTTATTACATTAGCTTAATAATGAAGGAAGGTTTTGAACAGGAAACAGTTATACCCTGATGGAAGAAAAGTGTGTGAACCCCACCGTCTTGTTCTTCAGCGGCACAAAAAAAGTGAGCTTGTCCCTTCTGGTCCTTGTGGACCTGTTTCCTCCAGAGGAAATGAGGGGAAGATGTTGTTTTCCTGCTTCATAAGTAAATATTTGAGAGCATACAGGAACTGGGGGTAGGGAAACCTTCTTGGGACTTACAGTGTAAATGCTGCCCATGTAGCCTGTCTCAGAGTCATTACTCACAGGTAAGAAACAGTTAAATAGACCAAGTAAGTTAATCTGTGATTAATATATTTTATTACTAATTCCAAATTCTTATTACACTTGAAATTTTAATTTATCCACTGAAAAGCCCTTCTTGACAGAAAGAATAAGGAAAAAAAAAACTTCATGACAAAATTCTCTGGTCAATTCACTTTGATATTATAATTATTAGAAACTTTTCTATTAGAATGGAAGAGTAACACTGGATGGAATAAAGGCATGCTCCAGCATAGGACAATTTCTGTATAAATGGATGGCATTACTTCTAAGATGATCTCATATTAAAGATAAGTAGACATGTAAGTCCCCTGATGAACTTGGACATAAAAAAAAATTAAAAACTATTTCACACAAATATTTTGTGACTAGCAGAAATAGAAATACTCTGTGACATTAATTTGACATTGCCTATGCCAAAATATTTTCATTGTAGTCTAATTTTTCTTCCTTAATTGGAGAGATTGGAGGTATTCTTTTACTATTCTTGAGTATCTTTTGTACTGTCAGTATTATGTTGACTTTGACATTGTGTCCATATAATTAGTGATTAGCAAGTTTATATTTTCACATTATGATGGCTTCCAATAGCTTCCAGCAGTTTATAATTACACAAGGGATTTTTGTATGTGATTTTTCCTGATTTCACATCTTTAGCTCCTTCATAGAGTCTACCCATCTGAAAATGTTGTGGTATTCATTCTCTTAGCTGTCATGCTGGGAATCGGCTCTTCCCTGAGACCATCAAAAAACAGAAATTATTCACAGTGCCAGCAAAAATAATCTGGTATAAATAGTAACAGAGCCTGCTGATTCTAATGCTATGCAAGCATATACATAACCAGAATCTAATTTTCACTTCTGATTAAATCTGATCTTTGGTTTTGCTATAATAGGTGTCTCTCAGTCAATGAAACACTGAAGAAATAACACAACTGATACTATTAATTATATATGGTCTTTATAGAAATAATACTTTTATAAATAAGATATCACCAGAATAAGTTGTCAGCTCTTTACCTCACCACAATGTTACCTTCAAGTATTTATTTCACTGTATTATGAAATACACAAAGATATAAAAAACCTCCACTTGTAAAAAGGTGCTCATTTTTACATTTATAAAAGCAGTCTAACAAAATCTGAGGTCCAAATTAAACTCTCATTGTAACATCAATAGGGGGTTGAGTATGTTATACAAAAAAAGGATGTAATTTTTCATCTAGAGTGAAAGCTGTTAAAGAAAATTTACTTCCTTTCTGAGTTATACACAAGTGAGCTATGCTGTAGCACAAAGAACTATCTCTGATGGCATTCTCTAACAGAGGAATGTTAAAGTCTTTTTTTTGAGGAGGAAACAGATCAAAATATTTATCATAAACTTTCTTGTTAATATTTTTTTGAAGTCATGGCCAGACTGTTGTGCTGTGCTGTACTGCCATTACAGTCACACTGGTAGGAAAGGTTTGCTCTGAGGTCTACTGCTTTGTCACACACACTTCCCAATGATTGTGCTCCCATTTGACAAGAATTAAGCTTAATTCCTTTTTCTTTCTCTAGAATACTTTAATATTTTACAAATTTTCACAGATATTTAATGAAAACCCAAGTTCCTCTATTTAGTTTAACTTCAAATTCACATGACAGTATTTTCTATCTATTGGTTGTGAAAAGCATTGGCACTAATGACAGATTCAAGTCCCAGTCTCACTAAGAAGACTCCTAAATTTGGTAGATTGTTTCTCCCTTTAGAGATGTCACTGCGTGTTCTTTTCTCTATCTTCCCCCAAAGGCTGTATTTGAGAATTTCAGCACTTACTCTGTGAGGACTGCTTCATTAAGACAAATACCATTTAGTTGCAATTTAAATGCTTTAATGTTATTGAGTAGATCAGCTCTACATTTTCCTTTCCAAAAGCTAGGGACTGTGTTCTGGACTCCTTTGGGTACAGTTATACTGCCTGTTTTCTGCCTCAGGCCAGAAACCCTGACTCCGGCGCCAAATACTATGAATCTTCTCAGGTCCTTCCATTTTAAATCTTGTGCCAATTGGAGCAGACCATCACAATAATCATGATTCTTGCTGGATGCAAACCGCTGGTCAACTTTTACTTAACTTTTTAGCTGTATCTGCAGCTGTGTCCTTAAGGGGACCAGTTAGCTCACTCAGTGTCATGGTTTAACCCCCAGCTGGCAACAAAATACTGCAGAGCTGCTAGCTCACCACCCCATTCCTCTCAGTGGGATGGGGAGAAGAACTGGAAAGAGGTAAAAAACATGGGTTGAAATAAGAACAGTTGAACAATTTAGTTAAAGTAATATAAAACAACAACAATAACAATGATTAAAAAAAAGAGAGAGGGGAATAAAACCCAAGAGAAATAGGTGATGCACAAGGTGGGTGCCCACCCACAGCTGAGTGATGCCCAGCCCATCTCCAAGCACAGATTGGCCCCACCTAACCAGCTTCCTCTAGTTTGTATACTGGGCATGACATTCTAAGGTATGGAAAATCCCCTTGGCCAGTTCGGGTCACCTGTCCTGTCCATGCTCCCTCCCAGCCTCTCGTGCACCTGCCCATGGCAGAGCATGAGACACTGAGATGTCCTTGGCTTAGGGTGAGCACTGCTCAGCAACAACCAAAACATCAGCATGTTATCATCATTATTCTCATACTTAACCCAAAACTCAGCACTGTACCAGCTGCTAAGAAGAACATTAACTCTATCCCAGCCAAAAACAGGACACTTGGGATCAGAGCACCAGACCACACCACCTTGTGTATGATCAGGGCAACCTGAATCATATCAGATCCCTACAGCAGAATAAATTCACAGCACAGATGCCGTCATCTTAAAATCCAGAGTTTGCATTCCTCTCACCAAGAATAGAATAGAATTCCAGGGGTTTTTATTTTAATTATAGTGTTGAGTAACTTCAAATATGAGGAGGAAGGAAACAAAAGAAAAGGAAAATAGAAAAGTAAAAACTGAAATGCTTTGTTGAAAGGATTAATGACATTGCAGCTTTGAGCATTTTAAATATCTCATTTGCTACATCAACACAAGCAGAAGCTCTTTGATTCATTAGTCCTTCTCAGTAAAATGAATCAGCACAGAAAAAACTATTAAATTTCTATTAAATAAGTAAAGACTTATCTATAATTGCAGTGATTCTGATTAATTGCTTAGAAAAGGCAATGGCAACTGAAACTAGAATGCAGTTGTTAGGAACCAGATGTGTATGAATAGCTTTGTTAGACTTCCGAGCAGTAAATGAAAATGAATCAGATATTGGGCTTTGGGATGATGGTCTAAAATAGCTCAAAACTTCAGAATTGTGATGCTAGTATAGCACTTCTAGCTCCCATTCTGAGCAAGTGTTAGAACCACCATAATTCAGAACATTTTTGTAGAGAAAAACAATTACAGAATCCCTGTAAGTATCTGCAGAGAAAATAAAATACGAACTTCTGTTATACTGGATCCCTGTTTTTGCCCTCCTAGCTGGTGTATTTCCATGCATCGCAAACAGAAACGAAAACTGATATTTCTATGTAAAGTCCTGCATTTGGGACAGAATAACCCTGTGCAACAGTACAGGCTGGAATTCACAGTCTAGGGAATAAATTTGCAGAAAATATCTGGGGACACCAGTAAGCAGGAAGATAAATATGACCGGGCACATATTTGCTTAAATCTCTGTCATTTCAATCCTATTATTCCCAAGGCACTCTTCAAATACCTCTGACACCAAGTTTCCTGTCTGTACCAATAGTTTCTACAAAATACACTACCTCACAAGAGAATAGAAACACTGGCTGATCATTCTCTTAGTATTCATTCTAACACTGAAGAAATTGAGACTATAAATATGTTTTGTTTATAATCTCAGAAGTTCAAGTTCATTTTAGGAGACCAAAATCAGTACGTATTCTACACAACTTCATATATCAACCCAGAGAAGTGTAAAAAGAAAAAACCGTTCCTCTGGACCAGGGAGCAATTGGCAATTAAAGTTCCTTTCCAGCCCAAATCATTCTATGACTCTACTTTTCTTACATTCAAGTTGTTTTTGTGTGCTGTATTGGTAAGGCCTCTAAGCATTAGCTGGTCAGCCAGAAGGGATTAGGATCTTAGTTACAGTTCCACTGCATGACAGAACGAATGAGTTCCCTCACATCCAGAACATTCTACCACTTGGTCTACTTCTGTAGTTGCCATGTAGTCAGAAGGAAAAGTTACAAATTAAGAAACCAACCATTCAAAATTCATGAGGGAACTGCAAATATGTTGAAAGCAACTAAAGCACAGAACACAGTGTGAGTTTAATTGGAGAAAAATTAGCTAAGAAAAGCTTTGAGTGAAGGATGGATAGGAAAGCAACCAGAACATCTAGATTCTTCCTCTGGGCATTGCCTGCTCATGTGAGAATTTCTATTGGCATCACTGGATACCACCCTGTTCCTCATTTGTTCAGCTTGCTGCAGAGGCCAAAACAAGGTAGAGAGACATTCTTAATTCCATTTTCCTTTTTTGACTGTCCTTTTAGATTTGAGCATGGTATCGAGGTATTTGGCAGTAACCTGTCCACAAAAATTTTAATTCCTTCTTTTCTTCATTTTCAGGCTCTTTGACTGTTTCTGTGAAGAGAAACCTTGGACCAGTGATATTTTGTTGCACATTTAATCTTTTCTGTAAAAACAATGGTAATCACCTCCCATTAGCACCACACAAATTTAGATCTCACTCTGTTAGCTTAGCTTTATGAGGTGCCATCCTGCATCCTTATGTGAGAAATGGATATTAAGCATAACTGTTCTTGACTACATGCTTATACTGCTCTCGCCAAGAGATAAGAGAGTTGACCTCCGAGGTTTCCCAGTTTCTTTAGAAGCGACCGTTTATGATATGAAGCTTGTGTGGAACTGAAGAGGCCAAAATTCCCCAAAATAAGTGGGAATCCAGTTCCTGGAAAGCATAACACTCATTTGAAGGCCGACTGAATATAAAATTAGATGGATAAGGGAAAAATAAAAACACAGACTGCTTTCAAAGGCATTCAAACTAAATAAAGCAATAAACAGCATATTTTTCTATTGAAAGTTCTCTATTAATGTGTAGATCTGTCTTTGTAGTTTCATAAGTACTTAGGAACAGAACGTGTATAGTCACTTGATCTGCTTTTCTTTCTCTTCAAATACTTTAATGCTTTTTATCTTTAGGTTCCTCTTGTTTAAACTGGCTGTGTTTTTATCTAAGAATGTTGAGGGCTGAGAAATCAGATTAATCACCCAGTTCCTGCACAAAGACTAAACTGAAATGATAAGTCTTTGGCAAGGATGCTCAGTGAGCATTATTCTGAGACCTTTTGCAGGAGAAACGCATGTGAGTCTCTAACAGATGCATCAGTTTTATCAGTCAAGCGCAGCCGTGTGCAGCTTCTGCGGTTTAAACACAAAATATTAATCTTGGAAAGTATTTCAAGGGAGTATAATTGCTTGCTCCAAAGCCTTGCTCTCCAAAAGCTCTTTTACACCTAAGAATAGGTTGTGGTTGAAGAAAATTACCTTCTCTTGTGTAACAAACCTAAGAAATACTGTGCTTTCATGTAATGGGAAGATACCCACTACAGCTGTTAATGAAATTCTGTGTACCGAGCATCTGCCAGCCTGGATAAATAATTACAGTCCTTGGATAGCTCTTTCCCCTTACGAAGCTCTGCAATTTGTGGCGAAACTAATATTAGAGTTTGGTATCTCAAATAAAAACCTGGAGTTACTCTCATTGTTGTTGTAAAGATATCTGAACACTGCTGCTTTCTTTCATGGTGAAGAACTAGAGTGATGAAGGAATCAATAAAGAGCCCATTTTACTTGAGCATTACATGAGCATTACTTTTAGGGATGTTCAGGCCTCATCTACACTGAAGAAATCAGTGACTGAGTCTGAGCATTCAACACCAGTCATCCCCACTACCTATTGTTTCTTGCCTGGTTCTATTTTTTATTTCTCCAGACAGGTCTATGCAAGGCCAATCTGCAACTTTCTGTAGTCTGCATACAAATTCCCTAGCATCACTCAGTCGTCCGGTCAGGCTATGGTCTGCTTTCATTTAGCCACACAGACAACCTTTCAAAGACCAGTTCCTTGCTCAGTATTTTATTGATTTACATTATACATTTATGTGTTAGACTGGTGTTTCTAAAATTTATTGCATGCTTCTAGTAACTGGATAACTCGGGGGATGTTTTTGTTTGGCCAAATTCCATAGCGTTCTCTTATGGAGATAGAGCATAATACATTGGCTTGTACTACCAGGTAAAGGAATATATCTTATTTTAAAGTTTGGAAGAAAATGACCATTTGTTAAAAGCTAAAGGTGGAAGAAGCATATGTGGAAGGATATAAACAAAAGTTGTTTCAGTCCCTGAAGGTTTGGGGCCACATTCTTCCTTGACAGATCAAAGGCAATTTGTTCACTGTCAGAGAAATATACTTCATAGGCTGTTGTCACTGCCTGTATGACATACATGCCCTGGCCTCTGCTCCAGCAAGTCAGAAAGGGTACATTTCTACGAAAGAGCTGCTGCTTAATCTTTGAGAAAGATACTAGTACTCTGAAGAAATATTTTCTTTTGCTTTTTTTTTCACTCTTCTGTGATGTTTTCTGATCATATGCACGAAATCATAATTCTTTAAACTGAAATTTGAGAATCAGTGATACATTACAATTAAGAACAAAGAAACATTGTGTATTAAGACATAAGTGAGTACAGAGAGGAAAAAATCCCAAGTAAACATACGAAATCCCCTGAAGCTCCCATGTGACATGCAATTTAAATTTAGATCATGAGTATTTTTACCATCCCCTGCACCTATATATAATGTACAGGCTTTAACAAAATCAGCTGGGTCGAAGATTTCTGCCATGGACCACAGAGTCCATCCTGGTGATGCCTCCTGAGCTAAAGTCATCTTCAGTCATCTTTTTCTCTACAAAATCCAGCCTGCATCTGTAAAGGTCTCATACTAATACCATCAAATACTGTAGTCAGGAAACAAGATATCTTCTTTACCCCACAACCCTTTTAAATTTACACCCAAAATACCTACTTGCTGAGGTCATGGTGGTGAGAGCCCAGCTTCTCTTTATTACTTACTTCTTCCCACTCTGTGCCAGTCAGTACCAACCCCAACAGAATCCATAGCTCTCCCAAATCCAGCCTCTATCAACACAACAAAATGGCGATTTCTTCAGCATCCAAATGCTTCAGTGAGAGGCTGAGAGGAACGGCAGCCAAAAAACTTCATACTTCACAACTAAACTATAGAGTCAATTAAATTACATTGTAATTGTGCAGAGAAACAGCAGCAGTACTCTCTGTTTTAACTGCGAGCTCCTTTAGTGCTTGATACTAGAACTTCAAAGATAATCCAACATCAATGTCTTTTTGTGGGGAATTTTACAAACTCTGACAAGGGATCTGACACACAAACCCCTTAATTCTCTAACCTTGACAGCCCATGAAGGTAAAAGTTCACCTCCTCTTTGGAAAAAAAGACTTGATGGCAGATGTATTATCATGACTGCTTTGGGAAAATGTTTTTTATTAATCTGAAGTACTGAACTTGCTAAACTTGTTACAGACCCTAGCTCTTCCATGGAAATTGAAGGAGGATAGAAGCCAAAGGACCCAAGGCTGAGAGAATAATATTTATGTTTGTACTGGCAGAGTATTTATATTGGCAACGTTATGATGGGTCAATTTACATTAATTGCATTTGTGAAGGAAGGAAAGCAGTAAGGAAGGCAACTTCTTTTCCTTCATTTTCTTTTTGAAAATTATAGGATAGTAAATTTCACCTAAATGTTTTGAAGCAAATCATCATATCTGATGAAAAGTTGGTATAGGAAGAATAATATAAATTTGCTAAAGAGTTCATTGTTTAATTATATTGTTGGATTTGCTGCCTTTTTTTCTAATATAAGTATTTGTGTTTTGTTGCTGTGAAAAGAATATCTAAACTGAACACTTTGACATTCTACCTTCTGATGTAATAAATAATTTTATAGCGATCCACCCTTTTCCTTCCTCAATCACTTGAAAATTCATATTTCATGGTTATTTCAAACTCATTGAGCTATTTGAGAAGTTAAATATCCCTGGAGTACTGCTGCAATATTAATAAGAACAGAAATACTCTTTCTGTACCCTTAAAATCTGTTTAGGGTCTTTCTTTATGTTTTCAGCAGAGATGCCAGGTTATATACTGGCAGACTCATATGCGAAAGAGTAAGGTGGCCAGATTCCTTAATATCACAGGAGAAGAGAGGCAAGCACATCATCTTCTGTACGCTTGACTACAGAGACTTCCAAGCACACTGGCTACAGTGCTTATGTCTCCTCAGTTCCTGTCATCAGATCACAGAAAACCCAGCCTAGAAGGGACGTCAGTGGGGAGTGAGTTCCTTCTTTTGCTTTGCTTGCATGGGTGGCTTCTGCTTTATTTATTAAATTGCCTTTATCTTAACCCATGAGCTTTCTTAATTTTACTCTTCTGATTCCCTCCCCCATGCCACTAGGGCAGAGTGAGCAAGCAGTTGTGTGGTGCTTAGTTGTCAGATGGGGTGAAACCACAACAGGCATGTTTACTCCACCTGAAAGCTGCAACAGAAAAGCAAGACAACCTCAAATCAATATAGCCTTAAGTATTGGTAAGATCTTGTTTAACCATCACTCATGCACTGTAATTTGCAGATCAGACCTGGAAAGATCAGTCTGAAAAGAAAAAGTGCTCCTCTTGACAGGCTACTTTTGTGAAGGTTTAGTACAGAACAAAGGTTTTTTTCATAGCCAGGTTAGGAAGACATAATCTTAGTTAACTGTGAAAATGATTACTTCTCTTCATTTAAGTGTTATTATGCTACTTACCTTTAATGTGGTTTGACTAACACATTTTTAGTGAGACTAGGGCCACATGCAATGAAAGAAAATATTTTCCCAGTGCATATAAAAGCTTTATCCTTTATTTCAGGGTTTTTACTGGTTTTGGACAAATTCACTAGAGGTTTCAGCTTTGGAAATAATGCTGAAGAAATGTCTCAACACAAGTGGAATATTGTAGGCTGTCATAGCTGTAACAGTTCTCTCTTGCAAAATTTTCCATCTGATCTTCAGAATCTTTATGTAAAATTGAAGATTTTTCCCTCAGACCAAAACTCTGGAATGCAGCTTTGCATCATGCTTACTTCTCCAGGCAGACCCTTAGATGTCATAATGCATTAGAAGGGATTCCTGTAAAGAGGTGTCCTAGGTTACAATGTAAGATGCAACCAATAGTATGTATTCTATTATCATCTTCACAAGCTGTTAAAGCAGGTGGGGCAATGTTCATTATCTCCTACCATGACTCATCCTTGATAACTCCCTCCAGGAGCTATCTCTGCTTAATGGGCAATCAAGGACCCACCACATGACTCCTAGAATTACATCAGCCCATTGTAAGATGCTCTGCCCAGGGGGGAGGAGCCAAGCATTCCCAACTGGATATGATCTGGTGTTTGGAACAGCACAAACAGCCCTTACCTACTGGGTTCCCAGAGGACAAGAGCTACATAACCACTGCTCGATGTTCAGGTGGAGACCAGTCCTTTTTCTACAGGATCACTGCTCCAACAGGATCACTTCAGCTGGACTGCTACCACCACCCTGGCTAACAGCGTGTCAGGTTGTATCCTGGCTCTGTCAGTGTTTCTTTCACTGTTGCATTTATTTTAATTTTCCTATTAAATTATAATTCTGACTTGCGATCTCCCACTGGTTTGTTTTTCAAACTAGTACAACAGGTTCATTTCAGCTTAAGGGCCTTTTCTGGGTCTCAGAGAAACAGAATATCAGGACTTAAAAAAATAGCTTTTGCCCACTCTTAGTTACCTTCCAGATATTACGTTATTCTTTTTAGCCTGTATAACACATCTAGTTGTCCCTTGTCACCTTTGCAATAATTGTAAGCAACACAGGTAGTGACAAAAATTATTTTGTTCTTGGATGGCCTGAGTTGTCTGGAAATGTGTCTCTTCCCATCAACGATGAAAGAACCCATGGCTGGGCTGCTGACATAGGTACCTCAGTTAAATACCTGAGGTTATGTGGAATGAGTCAGGGACTCACAGCACAAGCACACTACAGGAATGGCTATTTCTGGTTTCTTTCTGTGTACTGTTTAGAAGGATGAAACCAATACTTGAACTAATTTTATTAATAATGTGTCAAATCTTTTTTTACATGAAGTTACACTTTCAGCTTGTCTTAATGTCAAATGCTATGTAACTGAGTCATGTCTTTTTGTGAACCATAACAGGGTTGCTAGTAAAACCCTTAAGCTACTTAAAACAACCTCTAATTTAAACAACTGCATTACCCTGATAATTAAACCTTATTATTTTTTATGCACATCAGGCAGAGTAAAACATTTCCTTGTCCTCTCCATCTACCTAAAAAAACCTAATAAGCCAGACCTTGTACTTGACGAACATGGCATAGGCAAGTTGCACTTTGTAGACCTTCAGCAATTTCTACTTTCTGAAGACCTGCATTGGTCTTTCTCTCCCTCAAATGTTAAAGACTAACATTTATCCAATACAACTCAGGAATGAAACACATTCAAAGAACAAAAGCCATGATTTAATGTAAAAAAGAACATGGTAGAGGATGTTCAACTCTGGATTTCTTTCTTTTCTATTCAAATGTATTCACCTTTGGCTTTTCCCTGTTCTCCAAAACATTCTGCAAAATCTTTCCTTATCAAGTCCTTGCTAGTTTGCAAATACTCATCGACAAGTGAGACGACTCTCCATAACAAAATGTTTTCAATTTCTTGAAATCTTTTCTCAAAATATCTTATTTTTGTAAATTATCTCAAGAACCAACATATTTCAACACTGAAGAATACCATCCTATTATTTACAGAAGAAAGCCAAGTGTCTCTGCAAGGAGGACTTGTTGATAGTTTTGTGTAAACATTTTCCTTTCTCTTTGAAAAATATCCTAGAAATTCCAATGCCAGCACTCAAAATCGAACCCTATATGACTTTCAAAATGCAAGTTCCTCTTTGTCAAACCACTGCCATATTCAACATCTCTCCTAATTTTTCTGCTTTAATTCCTGGAGCTGGAAAGTTTAGAAAGTCATATTCTCTGCTCAACTGAATATAGATCTGATCTCTTTGGAGGCACAAAAGTGAGTTCATCTAATAAGCAGCTGTTTTTCTCATAAGTCTTTTGTTTGACAATGGGTGCACATATTGATGGGGCAATGGATAAAGACACCCTTTGCTATTTTATTGATAGCTAAGGCTTACACTAGATCAAGGAAGGAAGAGAAGAATTCTCCATAGACCTCTGGTAGAATAAAGAGAAGATAGATGAAAAGAAGGAGCATACGAGGTCTAAAACAAGTTTGCTTTGGCTGTCTTGTTTTATTGTTCAATAAACACTCAATGGAGAGAGTCAGGTGGTGGAAAAATTTGCACTGCAACAGCATGCAGAAGCTTCAGTCAGCCTGTTCAAATGTCCCTCAGTTAAGAAGTCGCTCTTATTTTAGGCCAGTTACCCTAGCACAGGCATGGATTGGTTAGTTTTTGGACAGAAGGACAGAATGCTTTGTGACATGGGGCTAAATGTACCCCAGGTTTGTAGGGAAGCTTGTAGGTGCATTAGTAGGGACTCCTTCAAACCAACTTTTGCTGCTGCCAGTCTCATCTTAATCGAAGGGTTGTGCACTGCTGGTTAGGGGTTAGCATTACAGGTTTTTCCTGTTTGAGGCAGATATCCCAGCAATGTTTCTTATAAAGAAGATGCAGAAAAGGAACTGAAATGAGATTTCCACTGTACTTCATTAATAGTAAGTCTCCTCTTTGAGTTAATTACTTCTATCAAGTGTTCAAAATAAAAATACCCTGATGTTAGTTGTGAATAGTTTAACTAGAACTGTGATGAGAGGGTTGCAACTGTGTGCAGCATATAGCATTTAAAGGTTATTGATGCCATCTGAGACATCATTAATTACTTATTGCTGAAATTCATTTCCCCTTAAGTGGGCTCTGAGCCTCCAGAATTTGAAGTCTCTGTTACCACAGGGTAGAAATTGCAGTTGATGCAGTAAATTCTCTAGCTTGCTTCTACATTTTCAATGCCTAGTGAAGTAATTCTTCTAATTGAAGCACGGTTTCCTTACCCAGCCACGGGAGCAGAGAGAGATGTCTCCGGAATTAACTTAGATGTCTTATCTTGAACAGACAGGATCTCCCTCTGTGCATACCTCTGTCTCTTGACTGTATAAGGAATTTGCTCACATATTCTAGGAAAATTGCTTCACCACAACATAATGCTGTATTAAGCAGATGTGCCCTGTGATTTAAGAACATTTTTTCCTAGCAGCAGTAAGTACAGCTTCCACATGGACACCTACACCTCATTTAGTCTTGCTTGACTAACTTATTTCCTTCTATAACAAGGTGACCTGGATGGGGGAAGGCTGTGGATATTGGCCACCTGGACTTTATTAAAGCCTTTGACACCATTTCCCACAGCATTCTCCAGGAGAAACTGGCCTGGATGGGAGTACACTTCATGGCTTAAAAAACTGTTTGGATGACCGGGCCCAGAGAATGGTGGTGAATGGAGTTACATCCAGTTGGCAGCTGGTCATTAGTGGTGACACCAGGGCTCAGTGTTGGGGCTAGTCCAGTTTAATATGTTTATCAATGATCTGGAGGAGGGTATTAGCTGCACCCTTAGCCAGTTTGCAGAGGACATCAAGTTGGGTAAGAGTGTTGGTCTGCTAGAGAATATGAAAGTTCAGCAGAGGGATCTGTAAAGGCTGGATCAATGGGTCGAAGCCAACAGCATGAGGTTCAACAAGGCCGAGTGCCAGGTCCTGCACTTGTGTCACAACAACTCCAGGCAGCACTACAGGCTACTGTACAGCAGTACAGGCTGGAGGCAGGGTGGCTGGGAAGCTGCCCAGTGGAAAAGGACCTGAGGGTGCTGTTCAACAGCAGCTGAAGATAAGTCAGTGTGTGCCCAGCTGGCCAAGAAGGCCAATGGCATCCTGGCCTGGATCAGCATTAGAGTGGCCAGCGGAACCAGAGCAGTGATCGTCCCTCTATATTCGGCACTGACGAGGCCTCGTATCCTGTGTTCTGTTTTGGGCCCCTCATTACAAGAAGGACACTGAGGTGCTGGAGTGTGTCCAGAGAAGGGCAATGGAGCTGTGGAATGGTCTGAAGCACAAGTCTGATGAGGAGTGGCTGAGGGAACCGGGGTTGTTTAGCCTGGAGAGTAGGAGGTTGTGGTGAGATGGGGGTTGGTCTCTTCCAAGTAATGAGTGATAGAATGAGAGGAAATGACCTCAAGTTGCAGTGGGGAGGTTTAGATTGGACGTTGGGAAAAATTTCCTCACCAAAGGGTAGTCAACAACTGGAACAGGATGCCCAGGGGAATGGCTGAGTCACCGTCCCTGGAAGTATTTAAAAGACATGAAGATGTGACACTGAGGGACATGGTTTAGAGGTGGACTCAGCAGTGGTGGGTTAAACATTGCAATTAAAGTTTTTTTCCAACTGAAAGGATTCTATTACCAATTAGAAGAAGACTTTGTATGTGTAGCAGATAATCTACTCACCTAATTCATACTATTTAACAATCTGTGGACTTCTTATCTATAAACACTGAGACTTTTATATGATTTACAAAGCAAACATATGACCTGGTTTAGAGTACCTGACTTGCATGGAAAAATGTTTATCAAACTTTTTGAGTACTATAGCTGAGAGTCTGCAGAAATGGAGACATGGACCCAAATGTGTGTATATCACTCCTCTCAGTTATGCAATTCATAGACTAAACATATCTTCCTTTGGTGTCAAAAATGTCCAAATATTATCAGAGTCTGGTTTTTGTGAGGTTTTGTTATTTTTTACATGGAGACTTCTGAGTGCACCTTTTCAGTCTTTTGACAAATATTCATACACACAGTGACTTGATACACATGGCTGCTGTGTTTCTGCTTGTGTTTCTGCTTATCTTTCAGGTGTGGGTTAATTTTAAACACAGAACAATTCTTAAGATGTTGTTTTTCCAAAGTAATTCCTGATTACAGAGTCAGTAATTCAGGTTTTTGCATCCGAAAGACTTTTAATGAGAAATTCATTATAATTAAGCATTAAAAACAATACTAAGAACAGAGCAACTTTTCACTTCAGTAGTTTAAAATTATTTTCTCTATGAATTGCTAAGATACTTTTGAAAATCAGTAATTCTTGCTTTCTATCATGCCTATACTGGTTTCTATAATAATATAACATGGGATGATAGTAGCTATAAGAATTTAATTGGCAAAAATGTTAAAGTCCAAGTGGATTAAGAAGTAACTGCAAACAAAATCCTTTACTTCATTGAAATGAAGTGTTTAGACACTGACATGAAATGACAGATTTGAAATGATTTGGCATGTTTTCATTGAAAATTTCAGTGAAATTTTGACATTATTGTGAAACATTTCCATTTCACTGAGGCTGTATTTTGCATAGAAAACTAGGAAGAACGGATGATTCCTTTTTAAAAAGTCCTTTTGAGCAGAAGCAAACAGATGGTTTTTTTATCAAAAGCAAACAATTTTTTTATCCTGCAGCATCACTTTCCTAGAAAACATGACGATCTATGAAATCTGAATATCATATTAATGTATTTAATATTGAATTTAGTCTGAAACTGCTTTGTCTGAAATATTTCCCCTGAAATTCTTTCTAATAAAGCCTGTACTCTTGCTAATTCTGTATGTCTTGAAATATGTCAGATTTTTAAACTCACTTCCTTTTTCACTCTGCCCCTTTGCCAGTACAGGTTCTGCAGCTGCTCACAACTCAGAAAAACAGGTCCTGCCCCTGGGAAAAGGGAGCATCTAGAAGACCAACCAGAGGTATTTGGAAGGTTGTTAGTAGTTAAGCAGCTGCATGTCTAGCAAACATGGAGGGAAATTAAAATTTAGACATTTTTAATCAAACCTTTAAAAAAGTTAATTCAGGATCAGGTAAACTTTGGAAAACTTAGTTCTGGCTTCTTTAGATAGGTCTCAACATGATACATAACACTGGATGGAGGTGATGTAAACCACACATTTACTTTAGGTTTTTAAAGATAAAAGCAGGAAAAAGCTTATTAAAATCTTTCCAGACTGCTAATTTGCAATGTGCAGAATTTAACCTATTTACAGTATAAGGTATTCCAAATTTACCAGTGATTGTGTATTTGTCAAGGAAGAGAAAGATGATCAGCATAAACTAAGAATGGAAAAGATTAAAAAAAAGAAAAAAGTAAACTCAACCCAAACCAAACCAGCCAGTGTTTATTCATTCAAAAAGTGAGAGAGAAAAGGTCAACAGTTACATACTTAAAAATTCCTATTTTTTATGTATTGATATGAGAATGTCTAATAACAAAGCAAAATGAGACAGTACTATAATTACAACCTCATTCTGTTTTTATTTGAGCTTATACAGCTATAGCTTAAATGAAATGGGACATTTAGCATGAGGCAAAATGAAACAGAGATAAAAATTACTAGTATAAGTAATTAAATTGCACTAATTAAACTTACTCTGAAATGAGATGATATTGATTCAGCCTATCAATCTCCCCATTCTTTATTTCACATATAAGGGAAAATTAGTAATCACTGTAGTAAGTCCTTTCTCATGTTTTTGTAATTATATGTTTAATACCTAAACAGAACCAAAGCTAAAACAAAGTTAACTGAGCAGTGAGAGGCACTGGATTTTTGCTGTGATATGTCTATTAAAAACTCTCAATATATGTGACAGAAAACATGCATTTTGCAGTGAGTGGTAAAAGACGACTATCTACTAATCAATAAGGGCAGCTATTATTATCTTCTACTTAGTTGCATTGCTGCACCAGAGGTTTGCAATTAACTTGAACTCAGATTTGCTTGTGGATCACATTTGGGAGTTCCCTTCGACATCCTTACATGGAGCTGCAGTTAAATCAGATAGCATTTCTATTTGTTTGAGAAACAAGGGAAACTTATTTCTCACTGCTCACTGTGTGCTTAGAATCTACCACAATGAAATTGTGTCAGCCTTCATAAAACCAAACTCTCCCTTACTTGAGGTAATATTACACAGCAGGTAACTGGACAACAAAATGTCTGTGCCCAGTGCAGGGTGGCTGTGTGACTTCAGGAAACCTCTCTTGTTTGCTGCTGGTTGTAGTCCAGGCAACAGCAGGTGTCAGAAATAGGCACCATAAGCTTCAGCAATGTGTCTTTGCTTACAGTCAAACAGCACCAGTGGCGCAAAATAAACAGAAAAAAAAATGGAACCTTGGGTGTTCTGTCCCATGTGCTACGCTAAAATGCTGGGTAAGCATAGAAAACACATTCTGGCAGATACTCTTTGGTTCTGCCACATAACTCTGAACAGATATTATCCAGTCTTGCCGGACATTATCCTGTAGGGTAAACTTGAGAGTATAAAGCTGTCAACCTCATTAGTTATTAATAAAGAAGATAGATGATTTTATCAGGAAAGTTTCTTTGTTGATAACACACCTGACCTGACTCCATGAACTGAGAATCGATACCACTGAGATGCCTTTTGGCAGCACATGAATGAGAATCACAGTATTTTGGCAAGTGTGAAAGAAATGGAAATGCACAGATAAGCAATATTCACTGTGAAGAACTTCAAATCCAATAGGCATAAAGTTTTTGGTTTGTGGAAGGCCCACTTCAGTGGCAAAGTGGTGAACACGGACAGCTCTGAAAATAAATGTACTTTCTCAATTTCCATAAACACAGGGTGATACCAGGGGCTCGCAGACAAAACACTACTTAATCACTTGAATTTCAAGAGACTTTCTCTGTTCATTACAAGGCATTTCTAGATCTACATTTCAAATATGTTATTTTGAAAGGTCCTCAAAAACTCCAAGCTTGGTAATTTTCTTTACGCATTTGTCAATTTTCATATCTTTACACAATGAAAATTCTTCACCATCCACTAGTTTGCTTCTACAAGTACCCTCAATCTGCTGTTCTACTCCATCATGTGTCCTGAGATTAAACCAAGTTATATTACTCAAAGCCTACTCCATCCCTTTACAAGGCTTAGTTCTAATATGTTTCATGTTTGCTTGCTTAAATGCCAGAAGGAATTACTGCTAATAATTTTTGGTATTATTTTCAACTTGAAAGGAAAAAAGTAATACTTAACTCCTGAGCACTTAATCATAAGAAACAATGTAAAAGGACGTGTTCTAATTTTACTTGTCCTCATTCGTCATTATTTTGTCACTTTTAACTGTGATTTTTGGGCTTACACTGGACATTCTGGACAACCAGACCTGATTGCTTACTTGTGGAGCTCTGACCTGAGCCCCAGTATGGTGTTACAATGTCCTTTGGTAATAGCATGAATAAAGGCTGAGATGTGAGGAATGGGTTGTAAGATAAGAGGGGAAGACAATGCATTCTTATCTGTTTTGTTGGGCGGGGGGGCATTTAAAGAAATAGAAAGAGTAGTTGTTAAGTCTGAAGCAGCACCTGAAAATAATTTACAAAAGCAGTGAATATATTGCCTAAAATACTGTACTATCAAGAGCTCCTGGCTGGATTCCAGTGCCTGAGCTGAAAGAATCACCTGACTCTGGATTCAGCAGGAGGCTGTGTCTCCTGTAACATGTTTAACACAAGAAATAGAAAGACTCTGTTGATGCATTTTTATCATGATCTATATGGACCAGGACAGCCAGAATCCAAGCAGTTCTTATGCCTGAGGTAAGTTTCAGAATGCTGTAGTAATAATCAGAAATAAAATGATTGAACAGTCACAGAGGCTACTGTTTGTTTCAGCAACCAGTATGGAACACATTTTGGAACATAGCTAAAGAATCTAGTAAAACTGGGTTTTACTTCAGCAAGAATCAAATGGTAAGGGATAGTGGGAAATATTTACAGAAATGAAAAATGTGTGCAAAATATAAAAGATCCACTGATTTGGAATTGTTTCACTAAATCAGTATGGTCTAATGTTTTCTATTATGAAGAATCAATGATGCAATCAGCTGTATTACTGCAACTTAATTAGGCACAGCAATCAGATGCAACCATAAAAAACACTTCGCCCTACATATGCCTCCCACTGTCTCCATCTCAAATTAAGACAACTCAAGCTTTGTGTTAAGGTTTTAAAAAAAACCCAAATAATGAGAGGTCAGAATTTTATCTCAATGCATGAATCCTTGCAAAAACAGAAGTCCAAGCTTCAGTTTCTTAAATGACTGTAAGACAGGATTGGCATTTCAAGAAATAGAAATAGTGGTTGTTAAGTCTGGCAAAGTACGACCTGAAAATTATTTATGAAGACACTGAATATGTTGCCTGAAACATTACACTATAAAATATGAAATTATGCAATACATTTCCTGAAGGAAAAAATGCTTATTAGAAGACTTATGAAGTCAGAGACCAATTGAGGTATTTTTCCACAGTACTTCAGTAGTTTTCTACCTCCATGGTAGCTTCTTAGGATTACTAAATTGTATTTCAAATGAACAAAAGAATCATTACGTGTTTGGTTATTATTTCTTCAAACTTTTCTAAAATACTTAATAACTTAACACATTTACTATTATATTTTGCAGAACAGAGATTTAGCAGTGATAGACAGACTAGCTCAATTTAACACAGAAGTTTCTTAAGCATTTGCTGTAATTAATATGAACAAGTACTATACAGTTACATTTGTCTTGCCTATAGACTTCCATAGTTCAGCTGAATTGGTATGTGCAGGTTCCTAATAAAATAATACAACATATTCTGACATAATGATGTGCAGGGATTAAGTGAAGGTTTGGAAATATCATGGGAACTGTTTTCCTAACTCATTTTTGTGTCTTGCTTCCTTTGCTTTTGCATGTACAAAAGAATTGGAGTACTTTTTAAAAGATATGCAGACATACTCTGATTCCAACTGAATGTATATATTGGTGAAGCAAATGTATGAATTTTTAACTCTCATGGACACCAATACCCAGGTATTTCCATTTTGAATTCTTTATGAAAGAGAATCTGAATGTCAACATTTTTGGGAGTCATGCACTGCTATTAAACTTCTGTTTCAGAAGTAATAGTAACTGTTGACCCAGAGTACTTGCTCTTAAGTCATCAGACTTACAATGAATTTTACTTTCAGTGTAATAGCTACTTTTTGAAGAAACGTCTCTATGGAGATACCTGTAGTATGTGTTTAAACATGTAGCTGCCTTTTTCTGTCAGACATGGTTAAAGTTAATTTAAAGTATGTTTTATATATTTCTTGTCCTATTACTGAAGAGCACTTCAGAGCACAACTACTGAAGACTACGTCTATTCACGTGTGAGAGAAAAAAAAGTTTCACAGAATCTGTGCTAGAAGAGAACATTTTAAATTCTGATACTATCAAACTGTAACAACTATTCAAATTCATCTAATTGAAACTATAAAAAGAGCAGAAACCCAGTAGAACAAAAAGAGATAAGCAGAAATTTGTCTCAGTTAAAAGGCTGTATTTCAGGCTCTTATCTATCACATTACTACTACTGAATATGCTTAAATATTCTCCAGCACACTCACCTCTTTTTGACGGTATTTAATTGCCAGTTTCAGTCTTGCAAGATCATTACCACTTTGTTCTTCTATCAAGCTATTATCATCTCTGTAATTAAGAATAATTTCCAATTCCCTAGAACTCCGTGTCTGATCCAGGAGATCTTTTGCAAATTGCTTGCACTGCCGTGACAGTTCCTCATACTCTGACTTAAACTCATTTTCGACTTTACTCAGTTCCTGCAGCTCCCAGCTCAGTTGAAAAGCTGTAAGGAAAGGATCCTCACTGGACAAAGCAATCAATGATGGGCTCGCCAGAGCCTTGTAGATGTTGAGTCTGGACCGAGAGTGGCGGAGGCTGTCCACATCTGAGCTTGACACACATTCGACACAGTTACAGCGCACCTCATGTGGCCTGGGCACAGACACCCCTTTCTGCACAAGGAGCTTTATGATTTCATAATTGTTGGTGTGGGCAGCCAGAATAATAGGTGTGATATCCGGCGTAAATTCTGAAAACTGCTTGTCCAGAAGCACTGGTGGCACCTGTGAAAGAAGGCAAAAACCCTTACAGGCCTCCTCATTGAACAGGAGTTATAGAAAATTAAGCTACAAATGTTTAAAAGGTAATACAATTACTGATGGATCTTTATTCCTGGCCAGTTGAAGGAAACACTTTAGACATAACAATTTGTTTAGTAAAGATAGCGTCTTTCCAGGTAATAAATTGCTATAAACAGGGCGTGATTTTTCATAGAAACTGTTTATATGTTAACAACCCATGGGCAACAATTCATTAGAGCAAATTAACAAGGATGAGTTAGACACAAATGCTCCTCCCTGGTCCCTTGAAGTGAGCAAGATGGAAATGTTTTCTCTCTCTCACTGGTTTATCTCAGTTTTATAGGGAAGAAAGAATCATGGGGGCATAACCGTGAATCTCTGAAGGAAGCACTGACCAAGATACAGGCAAGTTAGATTTATAAAATAAAATGGGAAAGTAAATGAGAAAAAAAAAAGTGTCATCTTAAAGAGAATGTTGAAAATAAGACTGTGTAGAGAAACAAAGATACTTGCTGCAAAGAGCTTAATGTCTTAAGGTTTAGTTCTACATTCAACTGTACAAAGAAACATATTATTTTTATAGGAAAACAAGGGAGCTGGTAGAAGAAAGGTCCCCAGAGATCATTTTTAAAGACTCTTCTGATGTGCATTTTTGTATTGTCAGTCTTCTTTATCAGAAGACTGTAAGGTTTTTCATTTTAAGCTTGTTTCTTTTTTACATTACCAAGCTCTAAGGTTAAGATCAAGACATTAAATTAATTCAATTAGTATGATTAAGAATATAACTGTAATTAGCCAATGTCAATCAAAATTATATTGGCATCATCACTTGCACACTACCTTTGGTCCACAGCTCAATAACCAAGTACAAAACTGAATCCACAGAGCATCACAGAGAGGTGCTCTGAGAGATGCCCTTTCAGGAGGAAGAAAAAAGAAAAACATTTGACTCAAAGTTGTCTGAAGGCTAGGGAAATAGATGGCCACTGAAGGGAGGAAAATATGTTTGATGACAGCACCATGGTCTAATCGCCAGGTAGAAAAAACACAAGTGGAGTAGGAGTGGTAAAATGGGGTGGAAAGCCAAGACTGGAGACTTGGCATTCAGGACTGTATTCACACATCCCTAGGGAAACAAAATCTGCCTGGCCATAGCGTATTGTTAATCTTGAGCAGCTGTGCCAGATTCTGAGAAGGCATATGGAGTCAACAGGCAGAAATCCCTTTTCTTCCCTCTCATGCACTCAGACATGCATGCTTGGCCTGGCACTAAGTCAGGCTGGCACTGAATTTGTTTTAGCGCAGGACTGTGGGATGACTGAGCTGGCACACACACCCTCATGATCCCATGCAGAGGGAGCAGCTCTTCTCACAGGTAGATGTTCACAACCAGGGGTTCTGAGCCCCTGTGCAACTTCACTTCTGCTTTCTTTACTCTGAGGTACAAACAAAATGGTGTAATGTGTGCAGACATACAGAGAAACATGCGTTAAATATTACTCATGAGGTAAGGAACCCAGCTGAGAATATACTGAAGGTACGTATGGATGGAGGGAACAATTGAGTACAAGAACAAACAGAAGGTCTGTGTGCTGTGCCTGGTCTCAGGCCAAAAACCACAACTTGTACATATGTCTTCCCAGAGGACTCTGTGGCTCTGTCCACGTTGCTCTGTCAGCTCTCTTCCAGGGTACCTCTGGGACATCTGTCACCTCCTGGCTGGACATTGCACAGAGCCCACCTGGGGATGCCCAGGTGCCCAGATCACATCATTATTCCTGTCCGTTGTGAACTGGGGCTTGAAATCCATGTCTGTTTTCTCTCCTGTCTATGGTGTCAGTGAGGAAAGTGAGATCTGTTTCCAACCCCAATTCTCACAGGTTATTGCAGTCTTAGATTTATCTTCTCTTTTACTTACACATCATATAGAAAAAAGAGAACACTGTGTGCATACGTACACTTTTCCCGCTCTCTAAATTGCAACTGTGGCTGGTGCTTTTGAGAATAGAAAGAAATGAAAATGGCAGTAGAGATTCAAGCTTTGCATTAGTAGAAATGAGATTTTGGGCTATCATAGAACTGAAGAAGGTTTACAGAGAGGTATGTGTTGTGTTCTGACAGTGTCTGCTACAAGCAGTGAGACTCCCCCTCGGCCTCAGGTTCAGGGTACCAGGGAGTGAAGGAGAGAGCTGCAAGGGCAGAAAACTGGCTCACTTCAAACTCACTGACTGCTCAGAGTATAACTCTGTCACTTCACATGTTGCTAGCTTTGTACTTTCTGACAGTACTAAAGTAACATTTGCTTCAAGCTCTGCCAGAACTGGAAGCTATCTTAAACATATCATCAGCTGCAAGCTCTGAAAAATTAAGACACAGCTTCAAACAACATGGCATTACAGTGACTGACTTGTACATGGAGTCCATTTCCTTAAAAGCTGCTTGCTTTTTCTCATAGCTTATCAAAGTCTTTCATCTTAAGCTAACTCAGATACAAGGCTAATGCACACATTTTGGAATTCATAGCATCAGAATTTACCCAAATATAGAAGTGTTTATTAAATCTTTTCAGCCTTAACTTACAGAAACATTTAAACTTAAAGGGCAAACAGAAAGACTTCAACTTTAATTACATCATGAGTTCAAGCCCTGACCCTTTACTTCCTATTTTAAGATTTTATACTAATTTAAACCAAAGAGAGATATCAAAGTAATAAGGTCAAATTATTCCCTCATCTGAAGCAAAATGAAGTACTTACCTTTGAAGTACTGACAGCTCTCATGGCATTCAGAAAATTTCAACATTTAACTGTTGACCCAGAGTACTTGCTCTTAAGTCATCAGACTTACAATGAATTTTACTTTCAAACTACTAAAAAGTAATTATCTTTAAAGAGAACCAAACCAAATACCCAGCACACACCGATATATTAGCCACACATTCTGAAGCTTTGACAAAACACTTAGAGAAAACATAGGAGTCTTCTTTAAATCCTGGAGGATGGAAAGCTACTAGGTCTTACAGTCACTGACTGTGACTGGGACTTCCCAAGGCTCAGCAGTGCTGTAACTATATTATAAATTTTGGAGTTAGTGTGCTAAGTTTGAGGCTGTTTAAACTTGGCAAGGTCAAGCAATTTTTGCATTCTTACATTTTGTTGAGGATTTTCTACTTCAACACTATTTACCCGGCTGAACGAAGAGGTTTGGTGACTGTGTCTATTATGCATGTCTATGTGATTAGAAGACAAAAAGAAAACAAAACAGAAAATAAAGGATAGCTTAAAGTCTGAACACTTCACTGCTCCAGGGCACGAGATTTTTTTGTTGCATTTCTTTTCCCTGCACTCACTGTAAGTGGGAACTAGTCAGTCTGGCTTGGGTATCTAACAATTCTTTTAGATACCAAGTGGAACGGTCCTTTACAGTGTGTCTATATTCCCTCTATGGTCTGTACGAAGAGAAGCTTCTTTGCTATGACAGGAAGAGAAATCTAGGTTAAATTAATGCCAGATATGTCTGAGATGTTTTCCTGTCCCTGTGACATCAAAGGAGAGACAGATTGCTAATGATCTCTTAGACATCCAGGAAACAGAAAAATATAACAGACAGTTTGGAAAAGGAAGAACGTAAACCCCATGTGTGTCCTTTTTTCCATCTAGATTTCTCATAATAGCTCTCATTACTGTAATATCCCAACAGAGAGACTGAAAACTGCAGTATCCATTTACCTACTGTGTTAAGTGCAAGAGCTCAGAATCTATGGAAACCTATTTCCTTGGGCAAATAAATAGCTTCCTTGGCTCTTGTCTTTATTTATTTGCAATTATTTTATCTCTTGTGTGTAAAGGAACGCAAACCCCTCATGGTTTCAGGTAGTTAGGGGAATAAATTTCTGAGTCATGTTCATCGTGATAGCATGATTGGAGGAAAAGCCTAAAGCAAAGTAAAAAAGAGAATATATGACAGATAAGATTAATACATATGTCATGCAGTACCACGTTATAAAAGGAAATTAATTTTATAAAAGTGTGTCATCAAAGGCTCAGCTGCTTTAGCACTATTTCTCTATAGCTGTCATCAGTCAGACACCTTGAAAATGCTTAACTCTACATTCCTGTACAGCCCACAGCACATGAGTTATCCCTATGCATACACAGTTCCATGCTTTATGTTCTGGCTTGTTGAGTTCTTCTCTTCTTTGGTTTGCTATTATTGTATCATTATTGTATCACCTGAAATACGTCCTGATTAAGACAATGGAAGTAGTTCCCTGGGAAGGGCTCAAAAATTCCTCCTACTGCAACTCCCTCAACATGGACTAAGTCACTGATAAACATCCAGATATATTGAATAACTTAGAGATATCATGTCAAGATACCTTGAAATCAGTTATCACAGCACTGGAGGGGTCTTGAGAGTCATGTTGAAACCATCCTCACAAGACCACACAAACAGCAGGACTGCAGTGGTGGCTCCTGGTTGTCTGAAAGTGCCTTTCCCCATCCCAGGGTGCTCACTGTGCTTTGCACAGCTGGCGTGCTGTGCGGTTACCAAACGTGTAAGGCCGGCAAGTGGATGGAAGCGGCCAAGCTGAGCTCAGGGACAGCATCATTTCCGAGCAGTGTGTGTGATACTAGCCATGCAACACCCATCTGGTACCCTGTCATTGTCTGCTTTCTAGAGGCAACTTCCCTTGCCTCTCTGAGAAGGGTTCTATTAGTTTATTGTCCTTGAACTCATAATATCTCCCAAAGGTAAGTACCACACTCTTAATCTGTTACTGAAATATTATATTTCATTTGATAATATTCTACCTCCAAGTCTATTTTTTTTTCCTTTTTGTAGAAAATAGATGTGTCCAGGGGTCTTAGGCACTAGTTGACTAGTAACAGTCTGAGGAATAAATGTAAATATTTTACTAATATTATATCTTCTTAAGAATGCATACTTACATAAGATTTAATTACAAATTGTGTCCTTTAACATTTTCATACCCACTTTTTACCTCAGTGCTGGCAGGGTGTTTAATACTTGTCTTCCAGATTTCTTTTCTCTGGAATTTAATGTAATTCCAGTTATGAATTAAAGCCAGGTGGGTATAGCAAAAAGTAATAATTACAAATAAGTTATTTTTGTGTGGACATTTTTTAACAAAATATTCCAGATTATTTTTTATGTATTTTGAAATATTCCGTTATTCCAATATTTCCCCATAATCTAACAATAAGAAGGGCCAATCCCATATTTTTTCCAGATTAAATTATTGTGATTATACTATATGATTATGACAATTCTAACTATTAATCTTACAAAATGTCCTTAGTATTTTCTTACAAAACTATTATATTTCATGTCATCCAAGAAAGATGTCTAGCAGAGAGGAGCTCTGATAAGCAAACCAAGATATATATCTAATTTTATATAGCTGAAATTGGGTAAGGTAAACACTCCCCTTAGCATACAGCTCAATATAATTTATTCTTCAGAGACAAGCCATGTGCTAACTAGCTCAAAACTTGGCTACTGTGTTATCTCATGCTGGTACTGACTCACAGCTAGCCATGGCTTGTGTCTCCTAACCTGCACTGCTGGGATACAAGACAAGTATTTTTCAAAAGTACTGGATTCATCATTTTGGCCAGTTCTCCAGGATGTGTGAAAACAAGGTATGAACAGTTAATGCTGAATGTGTTACCTTAGGAGCTTAATTTTAGTCTGTCTCCTCCTGGTAAGGGGGGAAACGTGACATTTTTGCCTTTGTGTGAAATCTTCTCAATCACATGTCATAATGTATTTCCAAGGCTCAGGCCTAAATGCCTTCATTTGGTGCTAACATGAATTACTGTTAGCAAAGGATATCTTCCCCCCACTCAAAACAGTGTTTTATGTAATATCATGCTCATTTATTTTGTTGAAAATTTACTTTCAGCTTTGCTGGGACGTGACTGGAACAGGGATGTTTGTAGTAATACAAAATCCCTGTCACATTTCAGGAGGCTTCAGTGCTTGCCTTTTTATGAGTCTGTGAATTTTGAAAAGTTAAATTTACAAGTTGAGTTATTTTCATTCAATTTTTTCCAAGCACAAGCTGAGTTTTCAAAACCTTGGATGTGGTGTTTTTTTGGGTTTTTTTTATCAGCTACACTTAACCTACCCTAAGATGTGAGCTTTTTAATGCTTGTTCATGCTCATCTTATTACTGCTGAACCAATTTGTGTGTCACAAAAGTCACAGCATGGACTGATCACTTCCAGTCTCCATGACAGCCACATTGCACAAAAAGCATTAATGTAACACATTAAGGAAAAGAATTTGACCAATCTGTTCCTAAAGCGCTGCAGTGGTGGGCGGATATGTCACACAATTTCCTCACAATATTTCTAGTACTTCATATGCTTTACCTTTGTGCAGTTTAAGCCCATAAATTCTTGTTCTGTGAAATGTGGATACAGAGAATACTTTATTTCTTTGTTTAGTTTCTGTTTTCTAATTTCTCATTCAGACCTTCCTTATGGGAGCTGGAACAAGATAGTCTTTGAGGTCCCTTCCAGCCCAGGCCATTCTGTGATTCTACAACTCTATGATCTGTGCTCATTCTGACGTGATGAGATGCAATACTGACTTTTGAATAGTAATCTGGTATTGTCCAGTCTTTTTATGTTAGTCTTGTTTTAATATTCCCTGCAGAACTTTTATCTTAATTGTTTTCAGTTCCAATACATACTTTGCTGATTATTTCTGCTCTACTTAGAACCTTACATTTTTTCTTATTGAACTGTTTTATTTTTTACAGAAATAATTTCTTGCTTGCCAAAACCTGAATTCTAATTGTGTCCTGCAACAGCCTTGAGATCCCCCCACATTGTCTGTTGTCTACAGAACTAACATGCCCTCTACTTTATCTAAAATGTCATGAATAATTGCACCGATAGGGATAGACCCCTGCAGGACTGCTCATTTCATCTCTCTGTTGAATTCAGACATCCTGTTTCACCGAGTACTGTTGGCAACTACTGTGAGTGTGGTTTTCTTAGACTGTATTTTGAGTGACAGTTTATAAAATCTTACAAATCTCGAGCTATATGATATGTACTGCTTTTCCCCAACATACAGAGCTTGCTATCTGGTGATGACTGATAATTATATTGTTATGACAAGATTTGTTCCTGACAAGTCTTGGTAGACTGTTATTCTTGTCCGTATTTTCTTCTAGGTGCTTACAAGTAGAATGTTTGACTATTTTCTTCAGGATAGTCCCTGCTGTAAAAAGCTATAGATTTCTTTTATTTGAAAAAAGAGAATAGAGAATGGGAAGGAAATGCTGTAAAATTAATTAAGGAGAGGAAAAGGTGTTGGATTTGATAGATTTAGGACATGAATTTGTTGGGTGGGACTGATGTCAAAGGATTTCAGTACTTATTTCTCTTTTTTTTCTTTTTTTTTTTTTTTTAATTTCTCCTCCCTGTGTCTCTGAAAGAACTCTGATCCAAAATACTGCCTGCACACAAAACGGCCCATTTCCAATTAATGTTTTCCTGTGAGCATTACGACTGAATGGACGTGGTGTTTCATCAGTCAATGCCAGTAGCTTGAGCAAGGGTGGGAAATTGCTTAAAAGCAGACTCTCAATAGAAGACTGCCAGGATATTCAGAATTTGTTTTCAGCTATGGAACCTACATTTGCTCTCTCACTACATATCATTTTTAAACAGGTAAAGGAGGGTTTCTAGTAAGAGTTCTGGGCATTGCTTGACTGCTCATAATGAGGAGTGACAAGCAAATGTTGTTTTCATTCAAGGGACAGTGAAAGAAGTAAAATGGTTTGGAAAAACATGAGAGCTGAGAAAGAAGAAAGATCTTATTACGGAAAGGATTAAAGGAGAACTTGAATTATTTATTTCCATCATAATAAAGTTCGTATATACCTCTCTCAAAGTTTGCATGATCAGTAAAGTCAATACTGAAATGTCCTGAATGTTCAAAATAGATCTAGTTGGGTCCTTCCCATCTGAATTTTTAAAATGGATGCATAGATAATTTTCTCAAACACAGAATGGTTCATAAAGACAAAATAATTTTCATGAAGCTTAGGTCTAATATTCCATTTTCTGAGAAACCATGTCTATGATCTGATTAGTAAAATGTGGAAAAGCTCTTGCTTTTCCCTGTTTATTTTTCTTGTCCCAAAATGGCTCCAATGGTCAGCTAGAGAGGTGGAAAGAGATTGGCTTTCTTTGACAATGAGGTCATCCGAGAAATATCAGAAAAAAGGAGTTCTTAGAATCTAAGCAGGGTCCTTTGTTTATTCCTTAGCTTCCTAGATCTGGAAACAAGAAAAGGTGTCCCACTGGCTATGGCATTATAAAGATGTTTTTTGAAAAGGAGATTTTGCAGAAAAAACAATAACAGATTAATGGCCTCCTTTGGTATCAACAAACTCCTTGGGAGATACAAGTGTCTCAGAGTGTGGGAATTAGCTAAATTTCTTTGCAGCTGATTGCAATTATTTAACATTGCAAAGTAATTTGTGATATCTTCATGGCTGGGAAGTAAATTTCATGTTTGAGAAAATTAAAAGGGTTACACTCACAAAATGGGAAACAGGCAAAATTGCAAAACATAGAAGAACGTTTTCTCTATTTTAAAAATATGAAGAGAAAGGAATACAAAAGATTATGGCAGGGACAAAGAAATATGCAACTTCAGAGGATGCAGAGGAATTTCATATTAAGCTGTTTCATAAGTACATTATTCCCAGTATGTTATTCAGTGGTTTGCTATTTAGCAGCAGCTCTACATTTTGAACTATACTCTAAGTTTCCCATATTTCACAGATGCAAAACAGGACATTTTTTCTGAAGTATACAGAGGACACCAAGGCTCACACAACTATGCTAGGATATGCTGGGAATGAAATGTGTGTTTGAGAAGCAAAGGATTGAAAACTGAATTTTATTACAGGTTGATGATATTCTCAGCTGGGTTCAGTTCCTTAACAAAAGACACTTTAAGATCCTCCTTGCATACAAGAATCAATTGAACAATCTTCTTGCTTATGATGTTTTGGAAACATGAAGGTAAACAAGAGAAGATTGCTAGAAATAAAAATATCCCCTTTGAATTCCCACTGCAAAGAGATCAAAGGAGAAATGGGAGAGACATGCATTATTATAACCTGCCCTACACAGCGAGAGACCAGGGGCAGAATAGTTAGTTAGATGTATTTAAGGGCATATTGCTAGAAAGAAGCCTTTGAAACTGATGCCAAGGGGAATGGATTGGTTCAAACCCCTTAATACTCCTTGTTTCAAGTTAGGCTTATCTTAGTATTGTATTCCTTTTGAGTAAGCATATTTTTAATAAATTCAGGGCATGGTAGTAAGCAGAGACTTAATAAGCAAAGGTCTAAATGAGCAAGGAGCAGGGAAGAGAAATTTAATCTTATCAGCCAGATTGCTTGTACTTACAGTAAAACGTCATAAAACAAGTTGGTAGCAAATAAAATGGTGGCAGACTTCTTTGCATTTTCTGCAAATATTCAGCTGTATCTCAGCAGTACCTAATACGAAATGTTAGGCTTTGAGGGTAGATATTTCAGGTTTCTTTTTTTTTTCCCTGCCAGAAGGCCTTACACAGTGTGACAAGCCTGCAAACTTAGACAATATTTTATTACCAACCCTCAGGACTGTTTTAGTAGCTGAGTTGAAAAGGGAACTAATTTTGCCTCCTGCCAATCTGGGGTGAAGATATGGAAGATATGGATCCTGGCATGGGCACAAAGTACAATTAAAACACTTTTGTCAGCACAGCATGTGACATACATATCCTCTATCCAGAAAACAGTTGGTAAATTGACAAGCTAAATTGGTAGGCTCCCAAGACAAGTAAGCCCCTGTTATCACATTAATGGGCTTTGTCAGTCAGCCCACTGTGACTTTTGAATTTGTTGGATTGCTCCAGCTGGATGTTAACATGAAGGAATATTGGAAATACTAAATTCCTGCAAGTTTCCCAAAAGAGATGGAAGTTTGAGATCTGAAGAAAATTCTGGAGTGCGAGCACAGCTATGTTACTAGACACCAGAGAGTTCATACAAAACCAGGATACTATGAGTGCATCAGCCTCTTCAAAAGCTTTGAAGAATGTTCATAACATCAAAAAGAGGAAATTCAATCATGATGCATATAGCTATGTGGAAATCAGATTTCATAAATTGCACTGCTTACAGAGCAATTTGACAAAGGATGCCCTGTGACACAAGAGAAGATAATGGTCGTGTCTGGAAGGCCATATATAAACAAGCTTCTTGACAGTGGTGTGTTTCTGTTTTTTAAATTTTCCTAGGGTTTTCCCGTGGCTGAAGGTTTGGAAAGCCATTTGTTTTATAGATTATTATGTATGATTGCATGTTTGACTCTCAAAGACTAATGAAAAAGTCTTTTAAATTCTACTCTTGCATACAACTTATTTAAGAAGTATTTCCACAGGCAAGTTCAAGGTAACTGCATTTGAGCACAATGGCTCCTCATAGACAAAGAACTCTAGAATAGTGGCTCTTTGAAAATGTATTTCAATGGACCACTCTTCACCATTGGATTGCCTGGATGTTTGTGTCCATCAGATACTGCTGTGCCTTGAGTTTCTTCCAACAGTAGGTGGTCTTGTTCCTAAAATATTTCCCGGGTTTCTGCACTGGGCACTGTCGGAATGAGAATATGTTGCAGAAGAACCTACAGGATGGTATTTATCTTCAGATTTAAACACTTAATTATAGTTCTATATGTGAATCATGTTTTTAAGCTCCTATTATACCCAGGAAAATCTAGGGCTCATCTCAGTTGCCCACAGGTTCTGTGACATAGCTCCAAGGCCACAACCTATGTTTCACAGATATACTAAGATGCTTCACATTTCACTTACCCCACTTCATGTGAGCTACTGAGCTGGGCTCCTGGTTGATGTAGTCAGTGGAGCTCAGGGAAGCCTTTTGCTTAGCTTACAGAAGACAATTGTATTTGGTCAGCGAACCCTCTTGCTCATCACTGACCTTACTGGGAACTCAGCTATCTGGCTTACATGTGAGCAGTAAATGGACTGATTCAAACTGCATTTTACCATTTAAGGCACTCCAGAGGATGAGAGACATCTACACAGGTATGACACGAGACCTACTGGAGGGCCTGCGCTTTGCAGCTCAGGCAGGGGACAGGGAGGACACATCTCTGCACAGACTCTGAGCTCCAGTGCTACCTTGCCTTCAGCTTCAGGCATTTGAATGGGGGGCTGATTTCCATCCCCTTACATACCTGTATCTGTATACATCATTTATATATAGCATATATTTATACAGAGCACAGATCTCAATCTGCTATATCAAGAGCAAAAAACATTAATTGTTCCCTCAGAGGCTGCTCTAGGCTGAAGAGATACTGGTTTGTTTATACTGCTCCTTTAATGTTTATAAATTTGTTAATTTCCTAAGTTAAATTTCATCGCCAAATGTACAAATAATTGGCAATGGGGATTTCTAGACCTTAGAAGACAAGACTACCTCAATTAAAAAAGGTTCTGTTTGTTGAACCTCTTGGTCTTGACAGATTTATACTACTGGCCTCAGAGCTGATTCTTAACTTGTTTTCAGGCACTGAAAGACTATTAAAATCTTCAGATGAAACTATCTTTGCAGTTGATGAGTTGCAAGGAGGTGAAAGCAGGAAGGTTTGGCGAAAAGGATGCCAAGCATGGAGGCTTGTGAAGATGACGCTACAGGACTACTGACTGTAGAAGTCAGGGATTTTGGACATTTTAGTTTTTAATTTGTATGCTGTCCCTATTCTGATGGTAAATTTGGGTGAGTGCTGTAAAGTGGACCTCAAAAAACATAAAAAGATGGGAAAATAAATCAGTGCAGAAAATGTGACTTCTTGAGGAGAAATCTAACTTTTCCACAGACTTTTTTTTTAATTAACTTTTTTAAGATTTTGAAGTGTGTTTTTTTTTTCTAAAGGGTTTGATTTATTCTAGATTTTCAAATATTTTTGCTAATCTGCACTTGTCTCCCCATGGTAGGAAAGCATGACTTTAAAACAAGAAATACTAAAAGGCCAGCAGGTAACGACAGAAAAGTACTTAATCTTTTTTAATCTGTAACACTTTGAGTTTAGGTAGATGTTTGATTAACCAGTCATCTTTAAAATAAATCTGTGTTTGTCATCACCAAAATTTTCTGGATTTCTGCAAATTGCTAAACCAGAGGATTGGATTCATAGCTGAGGAAAGTCATCTTCAATAACACTACCTTCCAGGAATCTATATGTAAGGATCTTGCTAGTCAGAATTTTTTTTTATATTGCCAATAAAAAATGGCTCATCATTTTGTACAGGTCAAGAAACTGTTACGTTTCCCCATGTTTTGGCATTCGTCTTTTGCTGCTGCTTCAACCTTGGAATATTATGATTTAGCATTTGTTACAAGGTGATGGGTGTATACTGTAGAACATATTGCCCACCTCAGTACTGAAATTGCTAGCAGCTCTGTTTCATGGCACAGGCATACCAGCTTGTGGAGTATTTCTTTAGTAATTGTCACAGGTTTTTCTACTCATCCACCCACCTTACCTCTGATGCATATAAACACAGACAGTTTGGGTTTATTGCCAAGACATAATGACATTTATGTGCAGCTTTTTTTGAACTTGAAAACAGCCTGCAACCCTCTAAAAATCCAAGAACAATACTTGTGTGAATTCTTGTCTCCACCTCATATGCAATTAGTCAGCTCCACCTTTATAGTGCACCTGTGCTACATGTTGTTTTCATGTGCCCAAATGGTTATATGAAAGACTGAATATGTGGATAAGCTACCATATCTCTTTCATCCATAAAATGAAATATCCCCTACACAGCCTCTCCCATTCATCTGTCTATCAGTATGTCAGAAAATTCTAACTAATCAGTTGCGACTGGGAAAAAAATACTCAGCTACCCACTCAGGCAGCTAGCAGTAGGAAGAAACAACTTTTTGCCCTCACGCTCCACTTCAAGAATGTGTGCTTCAAGCCCGATGAAGTATCTCTGCAATGCCTCCTCCGTACTCATTAGTAGCTAGACTGTCATTAATTAGAACATTCAAAAAAGACATTTAGTTCATAAACTTCTGTGGCAGACATTTTCAAAACAAAAATGATGCTTAAATTGATCTCAACAGACAAAGGATATCCCACAAGAGATTGTAACCGGTATTTTGCGAAGTTACTGGAGAAAGAGGTTTAGATAAGAAAATTACGAGGCGTCATGCAAAGCTCATAAAAACTTTCCTTCTGCCACCTCTTGATCAATATAACTCCCAGTTCAGTAACTAGGGGAAAATTTGAAAGAGCATCAAAAAATATAAGGTTTAACACTTATGCAAAGTCCATTGCAGGCATGCTGGGCCTACAACGTGTACACATTCCCTGGTCTTCTCCATGATGGCCCACTGTTACCAGAAGGAAGTACAACCCTGTCATAGGGAGCTTTCCCACAAACTCCATTGGGCTGTGTGGCTATACAGGACTGGGAAAATGATATCTAATGAGGCTTGGAAAGAAAACAATGGGCCAAAGCTGCCTAAATACTCTGCATTAAGGGAGACTGAGACTGAAGTTGGATTACGAGCGCAGCCCCAAAGAAGAGCACTGGCTTATCTCAGGACCCTGGGACTCCTCAAAGGGCAATTTCAAGAAGTCTAAAGATACTAAGAGACATGAAAAGAACAGAGTGGGTGATGTGGCTGCATGTAGGGAATTTCCTAGGAGATAGGAGCTCTGTCAGGCCTGATAGGAGCTCTGTCAGAAGAGCAGCATCTATGCTGCCAGTATTTCAGGAATGGAAAATGACTCTTCAGGCTCTGTGCTACTTTAATGCTGTTTCCTGACTTTTCACTTTTAGACTTTTTATCTGTTTCTGGGAATGCTGCCACACTGAAGGCACTTTGCCTGAAAAGCCATCCAGCCTTGTTGTCCGTATCCCTTCCTAGATAGCTTAGCTGAGTGCCTGAACATCCACAGAGAAGCCTGTTCCACTGGCCTAGAAACTATACTATACAATATCCTTGACACTTCTTCACCCAGGACCATTCGTTCATCCTGGCTGTTCGCTTACAGTCTTTCATTCTCTCCAAAACTACATAGCAACACTGATTAAAAAAAAAAAAAATCAGATGTTGAGACACATTTTGGCATAAGATCAGTCACTGTTTTTTCTGATGAGAATTGCATCAGTAGATTCAAGTGAAAGACAATTTATATTGTTGTCCTCTTCTTTTCTACCTTCCCACACTCCAAATAACTATCCATCAGATATATGTGTCGAGATTTATAAAACATAACTTTAGCCTTTGACAGTAAAACAACGCCCTTTCTCTCCCTACCTCCCAAAAAGCCCCACGATAGCAAGCTTTCCTACCAATCACCTGATAACTCTTCCTGTCCGAGAGTTCACAATGGCTGCTAGCACACTGAATAGCACATAAATACCAGAGCATTCCTGAATTCACATCTGGTTCGTAAAATGTCAGAGCTGTCATCTTCTTACACATGACTTCTCACCTCACCCATCTCTTCCAGATGCCATTCCTTATAACAGCACAAAACCACAGCTTGCTGTGGTTATCCCCTACACAAAACTTTCCTCTCCTTCCTTTCAGTTCTTTCCCTACAGATAAAGGCTAGAACATACCATACCTGAAGTCTACCATGACCAGAGAGAATACTAAAAAGGCGCCGACACATTGATGAGGAAGGGTTGCTCACAGTCTGTCTGAAGAGAAAATGGAAACCTAAATGCTGAATCTTTCAGTCCTTCAGAAATGTCTCTATATTTAAAGTTTCAGAGGTTTGGGGGTTTGTCTCTTCTAATAAATTTTTTCCCAAATATTTAGACAGTGGATTGAACTCACCCTTTCTGGGGCCTTTGAGAAATTGCCAGGAAAATCCATGAAACCCAACAAAAAAAAGTTGTATTTGCCATGGACTCGCATTTTCAGAGGCCAACACATTGACAAGCTGAAGCCTGGCTTCCTGGCTTGACTTCAGCAGAGTAAGTAGAGCCAGGGCTTTTGCATATAGTAGTTTATGATGTGACTTTAGTGCTTGTCCTGGGAGAGCAAAAGGGCTCTGAGCATCGCAGCATGTGGTTATAGTTTATTTGCAGCTTCCTACTTCCAGCACCATGCCAGCGATTTCTACTTTTCTCTGCATGTGAGCCAGGCACATATCACAGTGATTACATCCCTCCCTGTCCCAAAGTTCTCCTTCCTCTAGCAATTCCCTTGTATTCGGAAATGCCAGTCTGGCATTAGCTCAGTATTTTTCTCACACATCTGCAGAAATCTATCTCTAGAGCGTCCACCCATTAAAAATACCTTCAAGTATCACAAGACTGACATATAATAGTGAACAGAAGGCATAAAAGCACTGCCATGTGCTTTTTTTTGGTAATCAGGCAATGCTGTAAACACTGCAGTCAGGTTTCCAAGCCCTAAAGCAAGTCTGTCAGCTAATACAATGCTACATTAATTCAAGTCTAGTAACTGAGATTTCAGCTTCACTTATGTGATTTACAGCATCCTTAGAAGGCAGCTGCACCTCTGCTTCAGTCTTCTCTGAATATACATGAATATCTAGATGGTCAACCACCCAGCTAATCATCAATGCCTGGCTTCCTTAAGCAGAAGAGCACACTATGGTTTAGATAAAGGTATTAATTTTTTTATGCTGCCTAACCCCCAGCCCATCTGTGGATGCTGATGCAATTTAACAAGACAAAAATGTTTTCTGCAGATACTAAATTTAAAAGAACAACTTTTTTTTCCCCCTCTTAATTTGGCATTCAGCTATCCATCAGGGTAAGCAACAAGTAACTTGGCAGATAATTAAGGACATATGGCTTTGAAGAATGGTAATTTAAAAGTACTTGGACAAGTTTCCTCAACTCATTCACATTAATTTGTGCTATTCTCTTTTACTTGTGCTCTAGCAGCTGGTACAGATAAAAAAAGTATAGAAAATATAATGAATATAATGCAAGTGACAAAACCCCCCTTTTCCTGAGTTGTATTAATGTATAGTGCAAAAACCTCACTGAAAAACTGAGTAACAGAAGGAGTTCAAAGACAATTCAAAACTATCAAACCTACATGCCTCATCTGCAGTCACCAGGTGGCACCAGATGTATCCATATATTGATAATTAGGTTAAAACCATTGTAATCTATGTGGTCTTTGGACTGCTGAGCACATCACGTATGGCTGTTACATAGAGCCCTGCAGCTGAATGATCAGTAGACTAGAGAGTTTAGGTCTAACATTAACAAGAGCTGAGCACTGTTTTATAGCTTGCAGCATGAGGCCGGGGGCAGGGGGGGAGGTATGTTTGTTTGTTTTATTGGGTTTCTGTTAGGTTTTTTTGTTATTGGAGTGGTTTTTTTCTTTGTTTTCTTTTGGTGGGGTTTTTTTTGTTTGGTTTTTCTTCTGGGTTTTTTATTTTAGGAGAAAGTGTAAATTAAGATTCAGTGGCATCTATTAATTTGTAGATGTTGGTTATGAAACTTTTCCAAAAATGCAAAAATGCACTACTTTAACTATATGCTTTGTTTCTTGGTCAGAATTAACATATTGTTAAATTTTTCCCCTTTCCTTTTGCAACACTTAAATGTTTAAAGAATTAAATTTTGGAGGATAACCAGTTCTTTTAAAAGATGCATTTCAGCAGTCCTGAAGAATTGTAGCTTTCTGTTGATACAAGAGGACATTTTCTTCTAGCTTTCTGACATTGACAATGAGCACTTGGCTTATATAAGAAATTTTATGCTTAAAAATTATTTCATTTTACAAATATAGCTACATTATTGTATGAGGTGAAGCTGAAATTAGCTATGCATCATACATAGGATATTATCTCATGAATAGAAAAAAAAATAGTGAGAGCTAATTCATTTACTTGTGAATCACATCAGGTTTTTTTCCAGAATTTGAATGTTCATAACTTTTATCACTAATAAAATATTTGGGAAACTGTTTCTTGTGCTTGGAAGTATTTAGTAAGGTGTTTTTATTTTTATCTGTCTCCTGCAGAAACAAAAATTTTCATCAGGGACCAAAAAAAAACAACCAAGCAAAAAGGGTGAAATCTTGCCCTCACTGAATTGATGGCAAAACTCCCACTAATTTCAAGGGGCCAGGATTTTACCACACATGACCAGATTTAACCAAAGAAGGAAAACCAAACAGCCAAAGATATCATGTTATTAAAAGCACAGAGTCTGAAAATGAATCATTGTCTAAACAATACATCAAATATTTACAAATACCAGTAATCAAAAAAGTAAAGTTGTAGTTTGAAATAGATTCAAAAGAAACTTGAAGAGGAAAAAAAACTTGAAGGAGGAAAAAAAGTATATAATAAAAGTATATAAAAAGTATATAATTCTGAGTATCCAGATTTTATATCATTAGCCCATTGGAATGATTTTTCAGCCAGAAGGTACTTTTTTTTATTCTATTAAATTTATTGTGGCATTACTGCAAAAATGCCATTGGCATTTATATTCTCTTCAACATGCCATGTTCATAAAAATGAACCAGTGTGATTATCAGTGTATTATTACACACATGACACCCATAGAAGCTTAAGTATTGTTGGGATCTCCAGTGCAAACAACAGAGAATACATGTAAGCAACCTGTTTGCTAAAAAGCCATTATCGTAATCACTGGATTGCAAGCATTGCTTGGAGTGGCTCTGGACAAACCTAGTCTTGTACAGACACAAAAGGAGATGTCTCTGTTAAAATGATTCATGATTATTCTTCACACTCTACAGTAAGACCCCCAGCAAGGGCAACTAAGGAAACCAAGAAAGAGCAGGAGGAGCAGCACTCTTCACACCAGCCAGCAGCAGAGTCTGTCACTGAACATGCTTAAGCTTCAGCAAAGAGAACTGACCTCTAGATTGGAGCAAAGCAGCTTGTGGATAATTTAACATGGTAGTATCCACACAGAAAGTAAGCCTATCTTTTGTCTGCTATAGCGTGAAACTCACCTAATATCAGTTTTAATGTTTGTATTCAAGTGTTTTAATTACAGCAGCTCTGGCACATACAAAAAAGTAGTCCTGAAAGTCTGAAGAACAGTCTGAAATTTAGGCAGCTATTGTAAGATGAATTTGTAGACTCTTAAGGCCAAAAAGTGGTTTATGCTGTCATAAAACAAGTAACTGAGAAAGACAGCAGGGGGTGCTCTCCAGGGATCTCCATTTTTCTCCATTGCTAAGGGGACTCCCAGGGAGCCAGACCAGAGACGAGACACACCTTTGGATGGCCACCATCAAGTGGCATGAACCATCCCCTGTGAATGGCAACTTCCACTATAGAGGCTGGATAATGGACACACAGGTAATTTAACTGGTTTGGGATGGGGCTGTGCACTGATCATTCAGGGTCCTGGTACATTGCTTTGAGAAATTCCTATACATTGTAGTCTCACCTGCACTATCAGTTGAGGAATAATGAAATGAGACAAACACAATGTGAATCTGGTTTTCTTCCCTTTCTTTGACATAAATCTGTTGTCATTTTACAGGAGCTCTGCTTTTACTGTCTAGAAGAGAAGGCAGGCACACACATTTGCAGAAAGACCTAGCATATTTCTTTCTTTCCATAACAAAGAAGCATAGAATTCATGTTATTTTATCAGCAAAAATTATACTTTTTAACTATTATCTGCAATTCTATCCATGGCAAGTACATTATACTGTAATTAAAGTATATTGTATGCATTATCTGTAAAAGGGCTGTAATCATTTCAACATACTATTCATTTAAATGCATTAATAGAGTACCTATAACACATAAAACTTGAAATTGATGAAAATAGAATACAATATTATAACTACTTTTAAGGCTTTTATTCCTAGAAGAGTCCTAGGAAGATCAGAATTTATGGGCTATTTTATCCTGTCTCCGCTATTTTCTTAAAATGAGAAAGATTTGCAAGAGGCTAGATACTTCCTAGAGATGTCTCAAGGCAGTTCAAGGGTAAGCACAGTAGGTATCAGATCATGAATGAGACTGTAGGTAATGGTTTTTTCCTTTGAGAGAAGACAGGGAGAAAGGGAGAGTAGTTTGGGTATTTTTAGTTGTACTTGATAGGATAGATGACTACTTGAGACTGGACTGAAGTTCTGATCAACTGGGTCATGTCTACCAGTTTTGACTAGCTGAGCTGGGATGTGATGACCTCCACATGGATGGGTCAAAACATGCATTGGCTTTTATGGGAGCTTCATAACTAATTCAAATGGACTACATATTAACACTACTATGCTCTTTTGAATTACTTGCATCCTTGAATGGTTAAAGATTTCCCAGTAATATCTGTGGGAATAATGTTATCATTATACAGAGGGGAGTTATGGGAAAGACAAAGAGAGATTTTTAAACAAGGCCTGTAGTGACAGGAAAAGAGGCAACAGTTTTAAAGTGAAAGGGGGTAGGTTTAGAATGGACAGAAGACGACATTTTTTACAATTAGGGTGGTGAGACACAGGATCGGGTTGCCCAGAGAAGTTCTGGGTGTCCTACCTTGGAAGTGTTCAAGGTCAGGGTGGATGGGGCTTTGAGCAACCTTGTTTAAGGAAAGATATCTCTGCCCATGGCAGGATGTTGGAACTAGATGATACTTAAAGGTCCTTCTGACTCAAAACAATTTTGTTTGGAACAAATTCAAAACAATTACACTCTATGATGTGTAAACATAGATGAACACAATGCATAGAACATCAAAGTAATTGATTTTCTGATTTTAAGTACTGTGTGCAAGGATGACGGTTGGTTTTGGTTTTCATTTTCTTACTCCCTTTGCACAATTCTTCTCTTTACACTAGACCAGACTACAAACTCAGAAAATCCTGCACGTACCTGCTTCTCTCCACTGGGCTTCTTGTGATTTAACAGCAGCTCCACGGCCCCAACCACCTCCTTCCGTATGGCATGCAACAGAGCATCTCCCACATACACGTTAAAACTTAAGAGCAGCTCAATGAGCTCAAGGTTCTCATTTTCAATTGCAATAAGGAGTGCAGTTCTTCCCAGGGGATCAATGCAGTTAATATTGATCTTGAAATAAATTTCAGCTTCCTCCAAAGCTTTCTTTACACTGGCGTAATCTCCTTTCTCCACGGCGTTCAGATAGGCTTTCTCTGAATGAGACAGTTCGGATTCTGCCCGTACAATGCGAAGAGGGATACGATCTCTGTAGGGAGCATTGACACTTCTTTTGTAGTAGAACTGGGCCATATTTTATGCCATTCTAATACTTTGTCTCTGCAACATTAAAATAAAGATCAAATCAGTAACCGGTTTTGGGGGTATGGTGCACCAAATTAATATTTGCCATATATAAGTATTTAAAACTCGTAATAAAATGTGATGTTGAAACATGTACAAAGTGTTGTTTACCAATAGAATTTGTAAGCAAGAGTGGAAGCCAAAACAGTGCTTGTTTGTAACTTAACAAGTCAAAGCATATGTGTCAGAATACCACTTGCTTGTATTCATTTTTTAAATCTTTGGCAAACATGAAATGATATGGTACAACATAGTCTGCACCAGAAGTGTAGCTCTGCTTCATCCTTAATTTCTTCATTCAGTTCTGCAAGGAACTTAAAGAGTAGACTTGCCTACCTCAAACACTATGAAGTCCACAGAAAGACTTTGCCATGGGAAAAAGCACAGAAGGGAGTGACAGGATGGCGACAACCCCAGGTCTGACAGAGGCGAGATCTGGTTAGCACATCCTGGTCAGGGCATCTGGACAAAAAATTCCCACTACAGCAAACTGTGTAGAGAAGCAACTGCTCATACACATATCACCAGTCAAACAAAGATCACCCCAAGTCATGGAAAAGGTGGCATCTGTGACCACCAGTGACCACCAAAGCCTCCCTCTAGCCCCCAAATGTGCATCTGTGGATATCTTGAACTTGGACTTTAAGATAAACCACTACAGCAGGGACTTGAGATAAGTTAAAGGTGGTACTATTGTCCAAGTGTTGTCTCAGACCTAGGGAGAAGTTAACAAAGCCTGGGGAGAAGAATGGATCGCTGATAATGGACACAAAGAATGTAGAATTTATGGGCCACAAGGAAAGGCAATTCAAAAACAGTGCTGAAATCAACTCTGACTGAGTAAAAGGTAATTCCGATGGAGACATCGTCTCTGACATCCTACAACAAGTCATGTGTTGCTTGAGGATTGTGTGTGGACAACTAAATACAGATTTTACATCTTCCTAGTGCTGCTCAAATACCCTGACTCATCTGTGGCAGGCACAGATTGCACAATTCAGTGGTGAGCTTCCCTACTAAGGTTTTGATTCTCTCTCATTTGCTATTAGAAAAACATTCACATAAAATGTTTTCACAACCAGAACTTACTAACTTATAAATTAAAATTCAGAACCTAAAAAGAAAAACAAAATCCATAGCAGATAAATTCCCAAGGACTGGTAGATAACAGTCACAGTTTTGATTCTGAACTACTCAGTTCTAAACTAGAATTAATACTGAAACATAGCAGCCACAAAACAACTCTAAAGTCTTACATATAGCAAATCACATAATATCTGTGCTTTTATTCCGTATACTGTATTCAAGGACTTTGCAAAAAAATTCCTTCTAACAGAAAGAACCATAAGAAAATCAATATTCTACCGGGAAAAAAAAAAAAAAAAAAAAAAAAAAAGAGAAAAAAAAGAAGAGAAAAAAACAAACCCCAAAA
>VZTE01002784.1:603566-652250 GCA_013397775.1 Eulacestoma nigropectus | reverse complement strand
ACCGGGAAAAAAAAAAAAAAAAAAAAAAAGAGGAAAGAAGGAAGAGAAAAAAATTGACCTCAAAGAACAAGGTACACACAAAAATTTTCCCTCTGCTGTTCAGTTAGAGGTTGAACACCTTATTAGAGAAAGAACTGTAGCTTCTTGTAATTTTCTCAGCTGATAATGCAAGTTGAATTAACCCACTGCCTTTTCCTCCACTTTCTTCAGTCATTAAAACAGAATCTCTGTTCAGATTCTATAGCAAGCTGTAAGACATATTTTTATCATTGTGAGGTTTTGATTCATCAAAAAAAAAAACGTCACTAAACACTGTGAGGACTACAGTAACTAATCTGCTCCACTTTTCTTAAGCAGTGCAATGATAGATACGTACGAAGGCTGTTACTGAGTTGTTTGCTTTATTTTCCAGAGCAGATCAACAGGGCTTGAGGCAGGCAGGAAAAAGCAAAGAAGACACACGAGAAAGAACTCTCCTCCAGATCCGTATACAGGAGCTGAGGAACCGCAATCCTTTGCAAGATGTTTCCCAGTTCTCCCTACAAGATGGTATCAGTCTACAGTCTGGGCTAGTAGAGGTTGCTCAATCTGTGGACTATGTTCTGTTAATCTCACTCTAAGTAAAATAAAGTTCATATCCATTGCACAGCTATATACCCCTGGAACAGATATTACATTCTTAATGCACTGTATTTTATCAGTTTGCTTTTCATTCTTTCATTTCAAAACAGCAAGTTCAATTCAAGAAGGAAAAAAGCTTTATGTTCAGATTCAAATTAACAGGCATAAACGTAGAAGTTCACAAGGAGGTTTCCACAAGGAAGGTGGACTGCCGTATTCCATGGACAGCCATGGACGCTTAAGAATTTTATTCCCCTCTTCCCAAACTCAAGTAGACTGGGTGCTGGATATGGAAGGGTGTCCTGCCTGACTCCAGCTGCCACCTGACAATGACTCAGGTCTCACCACAGGCTCTATTTCATATCTGTCAGGCAGATGTCAAGTTAACCCATAATAATGTACACACATTATTCAGTTTCTTACTATCTGCAGAGCTCCCCAAGACTCCTGGAGAAAACTGAGGGACTACAGCTGGGAGGTTAATGTTAAAAGCTCGTCTCTCTTGAAAGCACAGGAAGAAACAGATCATTGTCTCCCTGTTTATTGTGAGACAAACCAGGAATTAACTTGTATCAAGGCAATTGGGCATCAGAGATGTTTATGGTAGAAACAGAGTACAGTGACCTACAGATGGGATCTATCATGATTTCATGAGGATGATTTGGGGGTTTCTTGTTTCTTTGTTTTTATGTTAAGTCTGATGAAGGTCTTTCGTTGCTTCAATGTAAGCCATAAAGAAAATACTTGTTGGAACCTTTTTTGTTTATCTTTTCATGATTCTTGAAAAGTAGATCTAAGTTCAGTTTGTCTCTTTTAGAAGAGACATATTAAACATACATTTTCATTCTTCTAAATAGCTCTCCTCTGCTAATCTCTATTTCTTGCCGGCATTAATTTCTGAAAATAATTGTCCATAAATAAAGTTTTGTCATAACTGAAAGTTTATGTTTACATGCAATTAGAAACTAGAGATTGATTGCTGATACAGTACACTCCTGAAAGGTGATATAAACATCAAATATATGGTTCCATGGGTGTTTACAAAAATAAAACATTTATTTTTATTTTATCTTCAGGTAGATAGTGTTGTGTAACAACTGTTACTGTGCTGTCACATGTAAATACATGCATATGACAGATTTTCATGGAGCTGTAAGAGCTAGAAACAGCCAGCAGCAGTTCAAAAGTCTCCAATTGCTTTGAGTGTCTCTGCAGGAAGAAGCCTAAAGAAGCAAGAGGTCAAATATACTGGGCCACTGTGAGGGGAATGAAAGAAAAAAAATTATGGTGCAAACTTATAAAAAGTGTAATTATAGTTTCTACAGAGTCCATATACCTGACACATAATAAAAATACTTCAGAGAAGAAATAAACACAAAATAACTCTATATAGCAGTTCCTGCGATATCATGGAAATATCAGGAGCACCTGAGCAGGAGAAATAGATAAAAAAAAGAAATCATAATACTTTGACAGAAGAGTGATCCTTATGAGAAAATTTTTTTTTTCTTAACAGGCAGTTTTGTTTACACCAGCTACAGTCCACTATTTCAAATTATATGGGACTGTTTCTTTCATATGTTTGTTTTCAGAGAGGAATGGTAACATTCCATCTTCTTTGCAAACCTTTACCATTTCCACTCTATGATTATTTAATAATTTGATATTAAGAAAAGCTAATGTCATTAATTTTACTAATGCTAAATAAATAATTGGAAATTTTCTTCTGCTGCTGTATCATTGTGTATATGTATGTGTGTGTGCATATATATATATATATATATATGCATATTATAATCACGGGCACACAGATGTTTCCCCATCAAAGTTCAAGAAAAACTGCAATCAGATTTCTTTGGTATTTATTCAACCGTATTTGCTTCCTCTACATATATTATCATATCCTCCCTATTTTTCCAGGAGACCCTGACTTGCATTTCCCTTGCATGCTGCCCCCCTACCTCAAAATAGTCATAGCCAGGTGCAAGAGGAGAATTGGAGTGAGGCACCAGCAGGCACCAAGAGCCTCTGTGATGAACCACTTGTATTACTGCTCACAGACGTACTGCAAACCTTTCAGAGACAGAAAGAGACCTCCGTGACAACACATCTCCTTCAGCAGATGGCAGCAGGAGTGATAGGGATGTGCTCCATAGTATCCAGATGTGCAACTTCTGAAATCCTCACTGACAACACTCTTCTAAATATATTTTATTTCCCACACTGACCACTGTTAGACTTACTATATAGATAACTATAACATTATACAATATATCTTCTTCTATGATACCATCAAAAACACACTTCTGATTTTGCTCATGAGTTTGTTTTTCAGACTACTTGCATGGGAAAAAAAAGTGAAGCTTCACAAATAACTATAGCATCATCTTGCTCTGGAAACCAGAACATTTATGACAAGTGAATAATGTGTTGATTTCTCTGTGATCTTCTGAAAAAACAAAAAAATATGCACTTTTCATGGCAAAGGAAAGTTTCTGACATTTGCTAGGTTCATGAAAATATGAAATTTTCTTTCTAAAATAGATATGTGACATACCAGCTTTAATCTGACACAGAACCCTATTTGGTACACAGTAAAAATGATGTTCAAAGAGAATTTTGGAAAGCAAGACTAGCTCTGATAAATCCCAGTCCAAATGAAGCATAAAGTTCCTTCTCTGTCAGTCACCAGAAAAGACTGTTTCATTTCAACAAGAACAAAAGAAATGCAGATAAGCCTTTGATTTCTGAACCCAGCATCAGTCCAGATATTGCCTTATAACCAAATGTCTAGACAGTAACTTTAACATGCTCTAACACTGGGATCAACTGGATAGGCTGTGCCCATACTGTTAAACATACTTCACCCCAATATAGGACACTTGAATGAGAATTGTCTTCTGGGAATAATTTGGGGTCCATGCTAACTCCTACACTGTGCCTGGAAAGTGCGTAGGAAGATGTTAATTGTATTGAGCCAGCAATCGGGTTGATTCCAGAGACTGCTCAAACAATTTCAGCTGCAGGTGATAGAGTTTCACTGACCATGCCTGCCTTCTAGCACTGTTGTTTGTTTTACAATTGTTATAGCTGGAAATGCAGTATGTAGGGTCCTCACCTGAAAGTAATTTTTCATTGTTAGAACTACAATATGTTTCAGATTGGAAAGCTAACAATAGCAAAAGTAGCAATTTGGACTTTAACCCTGAGTCATGCATACAGGAGATAAACTGAATAACTCGGTATGGTGTATGTTCCCTATAAGGCTGTTAATTTGCAAAAGAGCTAAACCTCTTGGCTCTGGTTTAAAATACCCTACAATCAGTAAAGCAAAGAACATGGCTTAGTATACGGCTGTAGTGGATGATGGGAAGCAGGCTGTCGTGTTGTCTGCTTACACTTGTTCTAGCTTCCCAATTAGCAAGACAGGACATCAGGTACAAGTAACAACTTTCGGGCTCCAAGGTACAATGGTTATATGGTAGATTAAACTTCACCACATTTTATATCAGCATCATAAGAGATCAAGACCTGGGAGAGTCTGAGTCTGGGACACTGAATGTGGTAAACCTTTGATGAGGTGACACAGATTACTTGCTTTGATGTTTTTTTTTTGTAAAAGACAGGATGCAATTTCATAGCATTTTGGGGGGGTTTAAAGCCTAAGCAAGGTATATAGCATAAAGATGGTCTGTAAGTTTACTTAATGCCAAATGGGAGGAAACTTTTACCTTCTAGGGCTGATGTTACACCAAATCTTAGTTGAGAATGACAGGTTCTTGTAACAGTGACCTTTAAAGTCAGGACTACAATCAGTCAGAGGTTTGAGAAACGTCAAAATATAAATAAAATTTTTGAGAGACATTAGAAATTATTAATAGATCTTAGAGAGGTAGGATGATTTGGGGTCAAGCACGCAGTATTGCAAATGTGCATATTTTTTAAAATAAGAGATATTCAAGAACTTGCTTCTTCAAATACACCTAAAACTGATCCTAATTTCATTTTTACCTTATGGGCAAAAAAACTGATAACTCACCCGTGAGAAAAAAAAAAGGAGCATCACTAGGTCACAGAAGTATGACAATATTAAATCAGTTCATCTTCCCAGTTTTATTTAAACTAGAAAGAGGTACTCTTCAGAAAAAAACAAGATGCCTGGTTACCTCTTGCTGATGGGTAGCAGTACAGAAATGTCCTCGGGACTCTGTGGAAATGACCTTGAAGCCTGAGCTATTTGTTCTTGCTCAGAGGGAAATAGTGACATGTTTATACCTGCTAACAGAGCAAAGGAGAGAAAGACTTCTTTCCACTGACTGACGTGAACTTGTTCTTTGAAATGATGGAGCACGAATGATGTGAGTCCAGCCTACATGCAGTAGGCAGCCAGTTTCGGGTGGGAAGGACAGGGAAGGCAATAGCACAGATAATGATCTTAATGAGTGACTGCAACATCCAGCTGAGTCGACCTTCCTGTCTCCTTGGCTGGTGTTATTCTCCTGGGTAAATGCAAGGAGCTCTCCAAAATAGTTGTCAAGATAAAAGTACTTCAGTGTCATCTGGCTACACAAGAAGGCTGTCTTCCAGCATTCCCAACAGTAGCACTGACCTAATGCTCTGTGGACGTGATCCTGCAGCAGCCGCACAGCATGGCAACATTTCTCAGGGGACGCGGGGAGTGGGCTGTCCCTGCTCATGGAGAGGGTGGGTGGTCTTTCTCCAAAGGAGAAAAGGATGGGAGAAGAGACCTGTACACAATTTCTGTTGAGAAAGGGGTTGGGCGGAAAGGGTCTGACTGTGCAAGTTCACTTGAGGAGGAAAGAAGAAAGGATGCAGATCAGGTTGGGGAATACGGGACAGGAGCATTACCTGTGGGAATTATGCTACAAGGAGCAGTGACTTTTCTACATTTCAGGGTTATGTTGTCACACAGAACCACGTCTTCCCATGCTTCCTATGATAAAGTACAAGGCAGCATGAAGTTTGGCCAGAAAAGGGAGCATTTGGGCAGATTGCCCACATACTTTTAGTAAAGACTTGCTAATAAAAACACTCCACTGTGGGTCCATTTTCAGATGTACAAGCTAAGCCAGCCTGAGGATAAGTTAAAACACTTTTTAGGTATTTAGGGCTAATAGAGAGCCAGCTGTGATGAGATTTGTGTACATACATATATCCTCATATAAGCATTTTAGTACTGGCTTCTGCCCTCAGAGCGGTATGTGTATTTTTTGGGGAGCCTCAAAAAAGGCTGAACTTAAAAAAAACCCAAAAAGCTGCCAATAAATAAGGGCTAGTTAGGGAAAACTGCTCAAGTTTTGGAATTTTTTGGCATTGTTTCCACACACATCCTTAGTGGTTCTGCCCTCACACTGCTTAGAGACACATGAGTTGGTGCATTTTAACATATTTTACTGAAAGACTTCATAAAAATAAAATCAGGAAAATCTATTACCTAAGCTCACCTACCAATAATAATCCACAAACTCAAGTAAAAAGAATTGTAATGATCAATCAAATCAAAATCAAATTGCTATCAAAGCAAACCATTTAAACTCAATAACAAAGAATGTTCCACAATTTAGTTAGTTAGATACCACAAAACATAGTTATACAAGTCTATAAGAGGATGATCACCCTTTGGTGATAAACTCCAACAAAAGAATTTGATTGGAATCAGTCAAATGTATCATTTGGTTGGTTAAATTTTTAAACTGTGAAATCTATTTACTATCTGGACCAGAGCCTGACAAAAATAATGGTTATTTTTTTTCCTCAAGAAACTGTACACTTATGTGACGACTAACCCCTTCCTGCCCTTGTAGCAATAAAGGCTTCAAAGGATAGAACAGAAAACCAGAAGTTTGACAACCTCTATTTGCCAGAAGTCATAAAATGACAGTTTCATGTCGCTCAGGACCTTTAAATATATAGCACAGAACATGCCCTAATGAATAGCTTGACGAGGTATTATATACGGCTTCTTAAATCCAGGGGAACGGTTCTTTCCAGAAATTTGCCTGCATGGCCAAATTGTCATTTATACATATGCCCAAATAACATTCAGGATTAAAAGTCTCCTGCTAAATTACAACAGGAGTGAAAAATATAAATAGTAACAATAAGAGAACTCTCATTGCTAGGGAGTGATGGCACCAGAAAGCTGTCATGTGGATTCTCTGGCTGACAAAGGCATGTCTATTATAGTGCTCTATAGACCTGTGACCCAGCAGCAATTATGTGAGATTGGTAATAGCTCAAATACCTCTAGCAAATACTTCAGGGAGTTTGTATTTTCTTGTGTGGGAGAATGCCAGGAGAAGGTATATCTCTATATTACAACACAAAAACTTTAAAAATAGATCACCTGAACATCTGAACAACAAATCTATCTCCTCAACACTTCCTTATCAACTGCTTTCTGAAGTATAAATAAAGTCTCTTCTCCTAAATAATGACTTCTCTCTCAAACATATAATTATTTCAACATGTTATTCACAGAAAAATATATTTGACAGATAAAAAAATAGGAAATAATTGATACAGAAAACTTTCACTGTGAAAAATGCATCTTGTCAATATTTCCAACTGGCAGAAGATTAATTCTGCACTCTTTTAGCCCAAATTTTTACTCATCTAGTTTAAAAAGTAATCATCCAGATTTATGTCTGGAAATAGCAAGTGAACAACTTCATTTTGAAGCACCTGTGTTATGCTTTCTGCATCTTAAGCCAAAGGGTACAAGTTCATCTAAACACAAGCCAGCCTAACTCAGTCTCAGTGTAGGAATATCTCCTTAGCAAGACAACCAAATAAAAGGTGAAGAGAACAGCAACACTAACATTTCAGGAAAATGACAGTTGATTATCAGAAACTCTTTGAAACAATATTTTAATTATCAAGAAGTTTGGAGGTTATGAGAGATTCACAAACATAAGGATTACTATAAGTACCTCATCTGAACTCTAACATAAGGCAGATTGAGGGAAAATTAACTTGGCTTCCTAGTCCTGAAAAACCTGAACTGGAAAAGGCTTCCTAAGCCACCAAATCCAGCCTCTCACATAAGCAACTTCCTCCAGCAATCTGACTCTGTAAAAATCAGACCCCCTCTCAGAAGTAGCTGGGATCCCCCTGACCCACTGCTTCTGAGTGGTGTCATTCCTCCAGCATTTCCTCAGTCTTAAATTATGTTCACCAGTTGAGAACTACTGACAGGATTATCCTTCTTCCAGCATAGCTGGAGAAAAAGCTATCCCCGCTTTAGACTTCATTTTGCCAGGCTGCACAAATATGTCTCCTTAACAGCTCCAGCTTATTCCTTGCACAATGATGCCACTTGAAACATCCCAGGATGCCCTACATGTCCCCAGTTGCTCTCCTGAAAAGGCACAGGTCCCCTCTAGCTCTTATGTCACACCCCAACCCCTGGTACCCTCAGGTATTCAGCTAGTAATAGATGTCTACAAGTGGTCAGCTGAACTGAATCTTCAGACTCCTTTGGTATTTGCACTATTCCTTTGCCATACCACTTTTTCTGAGTGACCAAAGTGTACATGTTACTCCAAGACACACTTTCCTGCCTTATATGATTTCAATAATACTCTATCTCACACTTGGATATTTTACTTGATTAAGTTCTAGACCTACAATCACCTTGTTCAAGACTACATCATAATCATCAACTTTTAATCTGCTGATAACCCATATTCTTTTCCTTCTCAGCTGTTTTCAGTCAATAAACTTCTGGTAAAAGGAAAAAAAAAATTTTCAAATCATTATGTAAATGCTCACGTAATTTGCACTTTCAGATAGACTAGACTAATCTTTTTTACTCTGCTTCCTACAATAGTGGAATAACAGGTCTCAAGGGCAAAGCAAAAGAAACCTCATAATGCGTGTACCTAATTCTGCAATGATGCATACATATAAGAACTTATTTTCTTCCAGTAATCATCTTCCTCCCCAGAGCTTGAGTTTTAGTCGGTTTTCTCTTTACTTAGATGTATCACACAGGTCTCTGCCTCTATTTGTTAGCAGTCAGTAAGTCTTTGACTCCATGACCTCTTGTAGTTAAGAATGTCAAATGTTCCCTGTCAACATCATGAACTTTATATTTGAAGACTTTGTTCTAGATATACCCACCACCATTTTATTTTATTGAGTAAGATAGGTGGACTATAAATATGAGGTTTTCTTTCTTTCTACTTCATTTTATTTCATTGCTCAAATTTGCCAATAAGGTAAAACAAAGGCAATTATCAACTGGCTAAAAAGAGAAGCTTTTGTTGTTTACTCTTTTTTCCAAATGAGTTTAATGACACCCATCCATGCCTCTTCCTAATGAATACAAGCGGTAAACACTGTAGATATTAACCACATTCAGTAGAGCTGTACCTCAATGCAACCTATCTAAATTTAGACAGCCTGCTAAGGTTTCTAAGCTGGAATGGATTTTTCTTGGTCTCCTTCTAGAGCTAACGGAAAAAGAGAAGGAAAATCCTGCTGCCAGCAATTCAGTCAAATCTCCATTTCTTTCTTTTGAATGGCACAGGTGGGTATGAATCTAGGCCTGAGTATCTGCATTTGAAGAATTCTCTGAACCAAAGATGTTCAAGAAGTTCATTTTGAAAAGAAAAAAACTGCAAATAAGAAATTGCATTTTGTCAAAACTAAGTGAATACAAATGTACAAAGGAAGACATACCCTACCTTGATTAGAAATATCAGGAATATAACCTGATATGCAGGTGCCTCTCACTATTGTAAACCAGATACAGCAATAATGCTGGTTATGCATGCAGTAAGGCAGGTTACAAGCCAAATTTATTTTGGAAAGATTTCCCCTTCAAGGAAATTTATTTCTTACTCTAATGCCCTTCTAAGTAAGAATACGTATACCAGCACCTAAGGGACTGCACCTTGAGTTGTGGCACATGTTGCCTTTCAGATGCTGTGCTAAACCAACATATCAAGCCATTGCTGGCCACTAAAATCTCATGAAAAGTCCTGAGATATTAAAGATCACCGATATTCAAGGTGTATATGTGTACAATTCAATATAACTGGCAAGGGCAGTAATACCTACTTTTCCTTAAAACTGGTTTTCTAAGAGATGAAACTGACCCTAAATCACATAAAGAAATTGACCTTAAAATAGATATGTGGAAGCAGTTAACATTATTCCTCATTGTGCAGGTGCATCCTACACTCTCTGCAGTCCCTTCCATGCTGACATTGCAGTTACATACTGAGTGTAGGAATTTCTTTCTAACTCAGCTGCTAGTGATGGAGCTTCCATTTGCAATTTTGCTTTTTCTTCTAAAGATGAGAGTATATACAAAGCTAAGCATAACTCAAAGGTAAAACCAGCTGTTAGTAACAAGGCTGTGTACTTCTACTAACTAATGTTCATGCTCTGTCTTGAAAGTAATTATTTTATTGACTCCATGCATCTACTAGAGTATCATTGCAAAACACACTACTTAAAAAACTAATTTTCAGACTAAAATTACTCATAGGAGATACTCTAGCAGATGCATGGAATCAAAAACAATGGTGGAAATCTAATGATGACTCTGTTAGAAATTCCACGCACAAGAGAGGCGTTAACTAAATAAGCAACAGGTTATTATGGCCTGATGGTAACATCTTCCCTGAAAACATAGCCTAGCACGCCTCCTTAAAATGCCCTCCAGCCATTGCTTCCCTGCCACTGAAGTGGTGTCCTCAGCAGGGACCTCCACTGGTCCCTGTGGGCCGTGCTGCCTTCCAGGGCTCGTATTACCTGCCAGGCCATCCACAGCCAGCTGTGCTGGACGCTGCCCACTGCTGAAGTGGGTTAGTGCCCTGATGGTCTGGGCACTACAAACACCAGTGGTTTCTATTCAAGGAAATCTAAAATTATGGCATTCTTTCCATTGAGAGCTACAGCTTCAGACATGCAATAACCCTTAACAAATAATCAGGAACTGTTAACATAATACCATCCATCATAAAAAGAGTTGATACTATTTTACTGGTGCTCTAAGGAGAAAAATAAGACAAACAAATGAAAATTATCACATTTAAAATTAATGTTTGTGAACAGAAAGAAGACTCCTTTTAGGAATGATTAAGAATCAAAATATTCAAAATGATTTTTTTTTTTACAGCAGCAAAAACTTCAGACTGTCAGATATCAGGGATGACATGTTACTGAAACACGAATCCCTCAGTTCTCTACACTCACTGCTTGGAACAAGGGGGAAAATGAAACTGCCATTGGTACATACTGTGCTTGAGTGCTCACTTACAACTGGTTGTGTGAGGAGATGCTGACTGAGGTTTTAATACTGTTCACAGTAACAATTCTCGTGGTAAAATGAGCAATTTGTTTTCCAGAGGTAGAACTGTTTCTAGACTAATCACACTCATTTGCTTAAATAGTAAGACAAATGGGACTAATTCAAGGGTAGTATAATTTAGACATTGCTTTTACAGAGTAGTTCCAAAGCTCATTGCACAGAGGCATGTCAGTGAAAACTTAATCAAGCTAATTGTCTCAAAACACAAGGTCAACCTCAAGGTAGAAATACCAGCTGTTAATAAAACTCTTCTTCTCAGAGGCAATTACTCAGTTTGACTGAAAAAGAGTACCTCGATCCCACATTTTACAGATATCATTAAGAGTAAAAAATGTCCACCACTTTTAGCAGTGGCTTAGCAACTGACAGGACCAGGCCAGAAAAGAAATTGTAACAACATAAAAACAACAAGAAATGGGCAGTGGATCATGCAACAGAATGTGTCCACTGGAGTATGGTAAATAGCACATAATTGAGAATTGCATCCAGTGGCAGTGGACCCTAAAAGTATACTCTCATTTATTTCTGAAAAGCAACCAAATGTTTGTATGAGAGCTGTGTCAAAGTGCTGCATATATTTGACAATCATTTACTGGCAAGTTTTTGGCATTTTTCTTCAGGCAATCTCATGTCCTTAGACTACTTCTTTTGGGAAAATAAAACTGTGGGTGGGATTCAGTTCAGGGTTAAGACACCTACGTTAAATGTCTAAATGTAGACATCAACATTTGAGATAAGTCCCCAAACTCCCTCTGTTGTCAGTGGATAACCAGGATGGGATTAGATTTTCTAAACAGAGAATGACCTTTAAGATATCCTACACGCCTGAGACATCCTTGGGAACTGGCCAAATAGAATATACCCTTCTTTGTCCACAGGTAGAATCCAAGAAGGATGCCATTTCAGATGTCACTAGACATATACCTTTTAGCCAACTTTATCACAGCTTTAGCAGCATTTGCAAAGTGATTCAACTCGCCTTAGGGATCAACGTGCCAGTCAGCTCCAACAGGTCACAGACTGTGTTCTCACCTAGCACACTTACGGACACCTGCATGAACACCGTGTGTGGGCCTGGACACAAATCCCACATGGTGAGCAGAATTCAGTTGCCTGAATATTAGTGTGCAGGGCCACAAGATGATACATTGAGGCTTCAGATATGAACTGGGTCAGGCAGAAGTCATGACAGGCAGGGAATGGGCTGCCTCTAAGGCAGGTATCATCTGCCCGGTTACGCACTAGGAGGAGCCCAGGAACACACTGAATTTAGATGTCTGCTGGGGAAGGAAAAATGCAGACCATCTGCTTTAAGGCAGCTGCAACACCAAGGGGGTGACTGTCTAACTGCCCCCTGGCTGTGCAGTCTATAGAAAAGCCATGCACGGGGGGAAAAGCGCACATCTCTTCTCCCCGTGGTGTCAGAGGGTCAGCAAAAACTGAAACTTCAAGGCTGCTGGCAACATACTGCAATGGATGGGAGATGCCTGCGCAGCTTCACCTCACTGCATGGGTGGAGTTTGCCACACACTTGTTGCTACTAAGAGTAAAATTAAGAATGTCTCCTATTAAATCACTATCTGATGAGAAAATGAAGATATAATACATTAGCAGCCATTAGCAATACTCTTGGCACAGATGAGGCTGTTGCATGCACTGCTCCACTTTTGGGACAATCAAAGTTTTGCCTTGACACAAAGTGCTAACAGGCAACCAGGTGTTATCATCCCACAGCCTGATACCCTGTTACTCCACATTTGAGCAAACGTCAGAGCCCTTCTGGGCTGCCATCTGGTTATTTCTGATCTATGATATCTGGCTAACTACTTGCCCCACTAGAGATATATACTGCTAGGATTAAATCAGAGGTGCCAAGATTTCCCAATAATTTTCATAGATACATGATTATCATATCACATTAGAAAGGCAAAACAGCAGAGAATATAAATGATGAACACATATGCATGTATTTCAACACTAGGAGAGAATGTTTCACAGTCCAACACTCTTCACTATTCAAAATGCTTTCCAGATATTCTGCTGCTATTTCACTTTGCTATCTCACACCCCATTACTTCTAATTATACCCAACCCTGACCTATTTAAGCAAATTTTGCTAACAGCCTGCTTATTGACAACAACTCATCCAAGTTGTTTTCATCTATGACATCTATCAACTAGAAAGATTTGGGTTGAACTGGCTCTATGTTTGCCTTTTGCTAGGGGACAATGGGCAAAGCTTTCTACTGCTTTCACAACCTCTTGCTGTCATATTTTCAGGGGTGACAGCATAAGATGGCTTCAATATCATGTGTCACCCCTGAAGCAAGAATTTATCCTTATCTTTTCCTTCACATTCTTCAATCAACTTATTTTATCCACACCACTCCTCCAAAACAAAAATCCAAAAAACCAAACCCGCCTTTCTCCCTGAAAAAACTGCCCAACCAAACCCAAACTAGACTAAACAAAAAAATGGGAAGTATAAAGGAAATTAAGCTAGCTTTCTTGGGAACACTGTTAGCAGCCTATCTGTAAAACTTCAATTTGTGTCAGGTGAGAAGGTAGAAGCGAAGAATTGAATTGGCTGAGGACCAGCTCTACTTCCACAAGTCCAGTCTGATTTGATGAGAGCAGATGAGCAGCTGCTGAAATAGCTAATCTCTGCCACATTGCTTTTAACTGTGCGAAGCAAGGCTGATCAAGAGCAACCACCAAAGACGAAGCAGGAGCAGGTGCACCTGTGCCTGTGTGACACGAGCCCTGCTGTCTCAGCTATATTCAGAAAACCACCTGCTACCACACAGATCTGCATGTGACAGAACCGAGGCATAAGGAAGGTACCAGTCTGCTTATTGAGACTTGCTCTGTGCTCCTCAAAAGCATGTGCAAAACTTGAGTGGGTCATGGCAATGCACTGGAGCTTGAGTATTATTTTTTCATGCTGTCATTCCTAGAGGAATGGATACCCTAAGACAGCATCTGCCTCAGAAAATATCATAGTGCATAGGAGCAGACTTCCTTGCTGAGAGCCCTATGTTTCAGATGATTTACCTCAGATGGGCTCTATCCTGGTCCTGCAAGCTGAGCATTAGCAGCTGCAGTGTGGCAGGAACACAGCTGGAGTCAATGATCTGTCTGGATCCTGTAGAAGAATCTAGCCCACAGGCTCCAGGCCTCTCTGCAGTGCCAGACAAGGCATGGTAGGAGGGGGAAAAGCAGGAGGGAAAATCACTTAAGAGGGTACTTTGATGTTATGATACCAGACTAATGTAGATCCATCTACAATAATGCAATCTCTTGTTTTCAGTTTAGAAACTCTAGTGCTGACATAAGTTGTTCCGCTCATTAAATACCTAAGAAAGTTCCCCCTGGTCTATTGGTATTTGACAGTATTGCAGTTTCCATGGATTCTCGTGGCTGATACATGAAGTTAATTTTTTTTAAGAAGCACTTAACTTAATCAAGGGAAGGGTTCAGTTATGACAGCATGATCTTTAGTGCATGAGTAAGTTCTTACTCTCTGTGTTGAGTTCCTCCCAACCCAAATCATTCTATGATTCTATGATTTAAACTCCACTTCTCTGTGAAAAGACTGCTGTCCCCAACTCAACCCCCCCTTCACAGATGTAGAGGAAATTGTTCCCCTTCAAGTTAGATACGTTGTATTTCTCTTGAAAGTAAAAATACTATAATCCGTTTTTCAGGAAAATTATCTTGGATCACTGCTTTCAAACCAGAAAGACATGTTATTCTTGATGTTCACCAAATGGTTCAGTGTTCAGGCCACTTGGTCAAATCTTGAACAAAGCATTCTGAGGTGGTTTACATACATATATTCTAACCACAATGTTGTTCTGAAGCATAATATTTTTCAGTATTCCTTCTGAATTTTGCCATTGAAAAAGAAATTCAAAATTGACTACAACAGGGAGAAGGGACAAGAATGTGATGCCAAAGACTAGTGCTTAGAGCAATTGCCTGAAAGAGCCAGTGCTCAGTTCTGCATTCAGGACTGGCTAGAAATAAAGGCTCAGGAGATAAAATAGAAACCTTCTGGTAGGCCTTTTACCAAACGCAAACTTAGAATCATAACAGGACTGTAATCAGAGTACACTCAAATTTATTACATGGTCTACAAATTGAGAATATGAACTGAAAATTATAATGTAATTTTTACCCTATAAAATTTTGGTTATCATTTGCCATAGCAAAATGTTGTTCTGCCAGTGTGCAATGTTAATTCTGAACATGAATTGAAAAGAATTTGGACTTATGCTTTCTATGCATTCTACAGTACAGATCAAGTAAGCAGAATATAATAACTAAAAAAAGAAAAGTCATTCTATTTTGGATGCCACTACAGACTTCAGAAATTATAGGTCTTAAACTCTGTCCATGATTTGTACTGACCTCAACAAGTCAAGAATGATTTGTCTCCAGCTACTTTTTTTTTTTCCTTCTTGATTGAAAACAAACCTCTGCAGCTGTTTTTCTAATTTTGTAACAGTTGTATATAATAGACCGACAAGTGTAGAATACTACGGGCTTTTTAACTATTCTTCAGAAATTCTGCAAGTCAACCTTGGCAGTGAAATATTGCTTCAGATGATAGGACAAAACAAAACTATTTTATGCTAAAAATACATCTGGAGAAGACTCCTAGGAACAATAATTGAGGGGTTTCCAATTGCTTATGTTCACTTGGAAGTCAGAACCACCTCTGTCATCTAGGAAATTGTGAGAGTTCCTGAATTAATTACCATGTGGCCTTTTTAGAAGCAAATCTGCTTAACTGTTACCACTATACTGAGTGTGAATAAAGATGCTTTGTATATTCTTTTTCTTAAGACAATGTTCTCCACACACCACCCACAAATGCCTAAATAGAGCTACATTGTATTTTGATACTATTTCTGATTATTACTAAAAGAAATCTAAAAAGAGCTCCTCACATGACAGAGAGCTTTGTTCTTCTCAAATCTTTGCTTCAGGAGACATGGCAATGTTTTAAATTGGAAGGATTATTTGGACCAAATGCATCTTCACTATGGATGTTTCCTCAGAAAATATATTCATATAACTTGAATCTTCTACTTGCATATTTTACAAAATGCAGGTAGAGGATAGAGACAAAGATGTCAGGTAAAGGGGATCTGAGATATTTCCTGCTGCTTAAACAACCTTCAAAATGAATCCGGTTATGACTTTTTTAAATAGTTGGACTTTTGCAGAATAATCAGACTCCAAGGAATATATCATCACACTTACAATATAGAGTTAAAGGGAAAAGGCTGTCAAGTTGCATCAACTTAATGCACTACAAATAATTACCCTTCCTGTAACACCATTGCTCTCTATCTCAAACAAATCAGTTGCCAAGTGCAAAGTTCTAAGCTTTTGTCAGCCAAATGGCAAATAGTTCTAACTCCTCCACCCCAAGCTTATAAATCAAGAAAAAATGTAGCTAAAATAAGATGTTCTGAATTACAACTCCCACCATGGTCTAGCCAACAAATAAAACATACCTCCTTACTTATATAATTGATTTTGTTGGAATACCTAGAAGATAACACCTGAAACACAAAGCAACCACGGTGGCTGTTGTATAAGTTACTTTGAAATGTAATAGATGATGTATGGAAAAGGAAACAGAACTACAGTCGCCGTGTATCACATGCTATGCCAGAAACATACTTGGAAAAAAGCTGAGACTTTTTTCTGTACTTTTCCTGCTCTGTGGCCATTAATTCACACACCAGGTGTACCCAGGGCTGCCCAGTTTAAGAGCATAACCAACTTATTGGTTAACGCATATCAGCCTGAGTTAGAGCACACCAGCAAAGAAAAAAAACTAATCATGAAAAGATGACAGGGCAATGAGTATCAGTAAGTTTGAAAGTGAAATGCATGAGGAAAATGTTGGAGTGACTAATGCCAGTAGCTCCTCAAGACAGACACAAAATGGGGCATTTGTGAAAGCTTCCCATGTCCTGATACTATGTCTTCACTCGCACCAAGACAGTCAGTTTCATCTTTGCCCACAACAGTGAGATCATCATTTCTAACTGGCATGTAAACTGTTGTGGAGGAATTCCTCCCACCTAAGTTTAGTTGTCTAAATTTAGTTGTCCACAGTAGTCTTAGTTAAATTTAGTTGATTAACTAAGGGGAGTCCTCCTTTACAGTCAGTGTAGTGAAACAGGCTGCTACAGATTCCTCATATATATATCTTAGATACTTTCTTTAGGATCAGATGAATTCCTCCTGGAGAACTTGTGGGCTACAAAGGAGGCTGACGCTGATTTGTTTGGATTTAGACATGTCTAAATGAAGTAGAAAGACTTTTAGTATGTCATACAGAAAATGGATTTAGCCTACAAATTCTTTCCATGTAGGACACATGAGTTATGAAAGACAGCAGGAGACAGTTTAATCATTTATTAAACTGTGTTTGGATAGATAGTAATTTAGATCTGCAGTACACATATTTATACATTTAGAGTTGTTTTGCACAGTGCAATTAATATTAACCTTTATAACAACTTCAACAATTACACTTGTAAAATAAAAAGTGGGACATGCCCAGTTTTTACACTTGATAAATTATTTGTAACTTAAAACTTAATTAAACTAGGTTTTAGTTTAATTCATCTTTTAAAGTAGTTGCTCTGAAGCTTGACATTTTATCAGTTTTGTCAAACTGTAATACAGTTTCTTCAAGGAAAATTTCTTTTTATTTTCATCTATTATAAAATGAATTTATATTAACAACTTTGAAAACCCTGTAGTCATTTACATACTCTTTATACAAAAGGAATTATGACTCTGGAAAACTTATTTTTCCCTTTCTCATTAGGTGAACATAGTGTCCCTGGTACAACGTGTAACTTAAAGTTACTGTATCACCATATGACAATGCCAGACGCATTGGAGAACTCAGTTCTAAAATGGTACAATTCTTTAAATCTTTCATTCATGCCACTGTGAAGGTCAGATATTGATGTTTTGATTTGGTTAAGAACCGTGGAATGTTTTGCTTCTCAGCTTAGAATATTCTTCCCAAGCAGCCGCAGGGTTTGTTCTTGGGCCTAAATCAAGACTCAAAACATTCCACGACCCTTTGCCTTGTAAACTGAAACATCAACGTCTGCCCCACGTACTACCCCTCCAGAAAGAGGGCACATGGGATGAAACATCATCACAAGTATTCTTACACATTATTTAGGAAAAGCCACCTTCAACCACCACAGGGCTTGTAAATAATTAATTATATTTTAAAACCCCATACTTTTATTAATAGGGTTTTCAGCTGGTATAGCTTCGAGCAAATTCCAGATGTCAGGTTCTGCAAATTTAGCTTTTATTTTTTCAAATAATTTGGCCATGAGAGCAGCCAGAAAGCAGGATTCTCCAGACTTTCTGCTGCAATGGAGTGTGTACTACAGCTTTTAAAACCTAGTAGAAGGAAACTTTAAGTTACGACCTTTAATTTCACATTATTTCATACAGTTCTCCAGGACACTTATCTTACTGGAGACAGAAGAAATAAGCTGTTACTAGAAACAAATACTTCAGTAGTACTTCTAGCACTATTTCCTATTTCTAACAATTATATTTATCATTACGCTTTGTACTTCAGATCGTTGTCTATGTTCAGAACTATTTCTTTTCTATTTTTGGATCTGATCCTTCAGCACTAAACATTTCATTCCCACACAACTGCCTTAAAGAGACAGTAAGAACACATAGGAAACCACAAAAATAAATGTTTAGAAACAGCTAACCTTGCAGTACGTACACAAAGCGTAACTGCCATGTAACAGAACCTCAACACCTCTAATATATCACAGTTTCTTCCTTGTGGATCCAAAAAAACATCATGGTCAACAATATGACGTGCACCCTTACAATAAACTGTGAAAACCTTTGCTTAGTACTTAATGCACTGTGTATTTCCTGTTTGGTTTTAAGAATAGAAAGCTCTTCCACAGACAGCCAATTCATTGTGAGAAGCATCTACCTCTATTAAAGCAGGAGGCAACACCACCATTGACTTTATGATGAAATTCTACTGAACAGATAGTTTAAATTACAAGACAGTCGGTAATAGATTGAGATCATTGATCAATAATAAGGATGAGTCCAGACTGAGACAAAGGAAATGTGCTCATGCGGGAAGCTGCCACTAATTCAGGACTGCAAGGGGACAGAGAGTGATCCAGGAGACCTTCAGAGAGGGAAATCATGTGATTCACTACAATGGCTTAGGAAGTTCAGATGCCAGCACCCAGGAAAACCAGCTGCAGAAAGCAGGCAGAAAAAGCGTGCAATCCACTGCAGACTGGAGAAAATGTGGAGAAAGAAAACCTTCACTACCAGGAAGGAAGAAGAAAATGGTTTAGGAGGGGAGCACCCGAGCCATCACCAATTCCCTTCAGAAGACTGCACCCTGGACAAAATATGCTTCATAAAGAATGGGATGCGGAATAAGTCTCATGTAGCAGGGGGCTCTCCATCCAAAATAATTCCAATATCCCTCCATGATGTAATTTATGCCAACAAAAGCATTTGTCTGTTGCCATAGCATTTTTTAAAGTACACTGTGTTTTCTGGTGATTATGGCCTTTCTCATCCAGCTAAATGACATAAGCATGTGAGGAAAATATTTGAAAGACATCTCTCCAAAGCTAAGCAAGAAGTGTGCAGAATGACTAAAGGCTTCTAATGATTTAAAGGTTTTCTTCCCTCTCTGGATCATGTCAAAATTATTATTTCTAATCTTTATTTGAGATTGTTGTGGGGCTTTTTAAATGAATCAGTGACATTTACTCGCTGACTGCACATTGTACATCATCTCCAAATACTCCAATTCTTATATACCACCTCTGCTTCAACAGAAGAGCAGCAGAGGTTGGTAAAATTACTGGGAAAACAATAACCTGAAAGCTAGATGGTGTGGAAATATCTAATTAAAGTTGGAGCAATAATCTCTGCTTTGCTGATTTCCTTTGTATGAAAGAAGAGAAACCCAGCAATTATAATCTAAAATAATACCACTCCCTGTAGCCTTTCTGAATGAAAACACTGAAGCTGTGCAGGTAGGCTAAGAGTAGATTCAGTTCTTCATCAATGTCAGGAAGCACCTATTGCCCCTGTGTTGGCTGGTGGGAATGCCAGTACACAGCTGTACAGCTCTTCCCCAGGGATCCTGCCAGTGCCTATATAACGTACATAGATGTCACGTGAACAGTGTGTGGACACACATCTTCTCTCCTCTGTATTTCAGCCAGACTTATGTTTGCTGCTGGATTTATTTGTTGTCATTGAATCAAACGTGACCTCCACCTTGCAATGTGAATATGTAGCACCTTGTGGTGTGGTGCAGGAACCAGCTGAGCTTGAACTGAAATGGTGGAAATAAAGGCTGGTTATCAACACAGTACCAGCTTGTGGAGCCCATAGCTGAGACATGGTGTTGTCAAATCTGCCAATAAAAATAAATTCCTTTCTTGGTATTTTTTTTCTCTCTTTTTCCTTCTTGGGCTTTGAAGATGGTGAAAGGCCTTGAGGGGAAGCTGAATGAGGAGTGGGTGAGGTAACTTGGCCTGCTCAGCCTGGAGGAGACTGAGGAGAAACCTCATTGCAGTTGCAATTTCCTCATGAGGGGAAGAGGAGGAGCAGGCACTGATCTCATCTCTGTGGTGACGCAACTCGAGGGAACAGCCTCAAGTTGTGTCAGGGGAGGTTTAGGTTGGATACCAGGACCAGGTTCTTCACCCCGAGGGTGGTTGGGCACTGGAACAGGCTCCCCAGGGAAGTGGTCACAGAACCAACCCTGACAGAATTAAGAAGCGTTTTTGGACAATGCTCTTGGGCATATGAGGGCACAGGACTCTTGGGGATGCTCCTGTGCAGGGCCAGAACGTGGACTTTGATGATCCCAGCAGGACCCTTCCAACTCAGAATATTCTGTGATTCTGTGATTCTTCATATTATTTCAAAGTTAAATTTTCATTAGATAATTTGTTCTTACATTTCCCAGTGTAGCTACTTGTTCCACCTTGGTGTAGCTCCAGGCAGGGAATATTGCTGCAGACAGAGCTCCAGGAACTATTTAATTTAACCTCTCTCAAAGAAGAGAGAGCGTGTAACAGATAAATTGTACTAGCTAATCTCTGCTATCTTATCCAGCACAGAAACAACCCAAGGAAATGTTCAGGAAAATAAAGCTAATATGAACAGACTGCTGCCTGGGTACTTACTTCGTCTCCTCCTCTCGGTACAGAAAACCTTCAACTCAGAGGCACAGAGCCCTGGGTATTTAATTTCTTTGAAAATTCATGCAAATTTAGAGCAATTCACATTCAGTTTGACTGTCACTACTCTGTTTATCTTTTCTATTACTTCTCACAAAGTAATTTTGCAGGAAAATTTAATAACATGGAAAGACTGTGCCAGAGGTGGCAACTTTGCTCCAGCTGCCCAGAAAGCCAGCCTGAAATACACAATACTTGTAATAGCTGGTTAGTCTGATTGTATTACTTGGCTCATCACTTCTTTGCAGACTTCCATACTTAATATGTTTTATGTCAATAATTCATAACTCAAACTACATTAAGAATTTGTCATCATATGAACAGTTCAAACAGCTAATGAATGTGCTAATCATCTCTTACTAGATAAAGACTATAAACAATGTGCTGCCAAAAAAAAAAAAAAGGATGACATCTGCATGCTGAAATGCTAACCAAGTCTTTTAGTTTGGCGTCATTATTTAATGACAGGCTGAGGCTTTGCAAAGGATCAAAATGCCATTTCACAATGGATTTCAAAGTTTCAAAATTGAACTGTGTTCTAAATGAGACTATTTTAATATTAGTCAAGAAGATGAAGTGCTGAGAGATGGAAGTGTGGGAAGAGAATATATTGATGAATCAAAAATTTTAAAAAGAGTTAAAATTTTGACTCAGTGCATTTAAATAATTCTAAAATGAAACAAAAAATCAAATAACTAAAACTTTCTGAGACATTGTTCCAAATCTGTCTAAACTGATTATTTCAACATTCTGAAATAATAATCTCCCCCTAAAGATGTCATCCAAAATAAAATTCTGATATCAATTTTTCTGCTAAATGCTGGAGGGCAATTACAATTTGTCTTATTTTTACTATCTCTTGGTTTTACTGACTTTGATTTACACTAAATGACAAATCATGAATCTCATTAGCAGAATGAATTATGTTCATTATTTTTTACTTCAGGTTTCAGATGAAGTGAGGTAAATTTTTTAAATCTTCATTTCTAAGCACACAATACCAAATCTGTGGACACAGAACAAACTGTAACATGAACTACACAAAAAAATGTGATTACTGAAGATGCTCCTACTATATAACAGGTCTGCATTCCTACGGGAGTGTTTCTATTTTTTGTATTTATATTTGAATATTTATAACTTTATATTTTATATATATTATGCGAAGTGATGACATTTCTGTTATGGATTACATATTTAATGCTAAAAACAATTGTAATTATGTTATAAAAGATTGGAATAGAGACACTAAATAGATTTCTGGATCAGAATGTAAGGTTACAAATATAGTGTATGTGATTTCATTAAAAGCACTCACATAGTCTTTAAGTCCGATAGATACCAAATTATATTAAAAGAAATTTCTTTCCCTCATATATTTCCCCACTAGCTCTTGCAAGGAAGAATTTCATATTTGTTTGATGAAGTCAGAGAAATGCCACATAGAGATTCAGGGTTCTTTATATGAAATATGCAAATAGCAGCTATAAAACATTCAGGTGATCTGCATAAAGCACCCTCAGGCAAGGTTCATTACACCTTAATGGAACCAGAAATTTTTTAAAAAAAGTCTCACATGCCCATGCTTAACTGCCTGAAGTAAACCAAGAGCCAAACCATGCAACACTGATTCATTTCCTCAGTAGCTGTTTTGCTCATGTAAAGACCCTCACACAGAAGACAGAATTAGCAAGATGCACTGCAAAAGGCACCACAGCAGCATCACTAAATGGTCTTCATAGCACAAGAAATGTTGGTTCAGGCCTTATTTAGGAGTTTACTGATTCTTTCTACATCCTAACTGCGCAGGTCTGCCACCATCCTTGCTACCTCTGTGAACATCTGCCAACCATCATCCTGTGTTGCTCACTGCAAAATGCTTTCACAGGTGATGCTGCACCCTGTCATGGGAAGAGAGAGCCTCCAACCCATTGAGGCCAGAGGATGCCCTCATGCTTTGAGAGAATTTAGCCAGGGCTGGACCATCCCACTCACACATGCTGAGAGGCTGGAGTGAAACCATTTGCAACCTCCTCCTGAGTCCTGGGCTCCAGGCACAGAAACAAAGACAGAACTGGGGACCATACTGCCCACCTTTAGCCAGATGTGGTTTGTGTCCAACTGCATTTCTGTTTGCCCAGTAGATCTATACAGAGGAATTGCATGACTTGTCCACCCTGAGTACCTTGACCTCTACAATACAAATGAGGCTTTGATCTTCCTTGGTGTCTTGTTTCTTGTCTACAGAGGTGAGTAAAAAAATATATTTCAGCTGTATTCAACCTTGTACTGAGGTAAGACAGCCATAAGATTTATATATTATTTTCCCTATCTTTGCTTTTAGGCAAAGAGACGCAACAACTGGGACAGGAATAGAATAGAATAGAATAGAATAGAACAGAACAGAATAGAATAGAAGTATTTCACTTGAAAGGGACCTACAACAACCATCTAGTCCAACTATCTGAACACTCCAGGGCTGACCAAAAGTTAAACTATGTTATTAAGGGCATTGTGCAAATGCCTCTAAACATTCCCCACCGGTGGGGATGCACACTACAAACTGCCAAGCATATTGAACTGAGAACAGTGTTTTCACAGTTTTTACTGACAGCTGGGTGTGAAAATTACTTTTTGTTTAGTTGTGTGGTTTTGATTTGCTTGGTAAAAAATTTACCTCAGTTGTACTTTGGTTTTCATTGCCTGAAGGGTAGATGAGGCTGCAGGACAATGCGAATTGCAAATCAGCTAAATGAAAGCAGGAATAATAAACAGCCTCAGTAAATTCAAAACTCTTTTCACAGAGAAAATGTCAGCAAAAGACAGAAGTTTTATCTCACAGTTATTGTGAAGAATGTAACAGTTAAACATTATTTAACTGCAAAAGTTAATTAGGAATCAGACAGTTTTATATTACATATTGAGGATTAATCACAGAGAAGAGCGGGAAGAGCAAATCAAGAAACATTGAATAAAACTTGCTACATTTTCTTTAATTTACTCCAATATTGCAGCTCAAATAAAGGTAAGATTCTAATATTTTTAAACTCACGATACACTTATTGGAACACTTTGCTCTAAGACGTGACATCAGAAGAGGCACAAGCTAGATGCTTGAAAGGGAAAACCTACACCATTCATTTTAATTTCATTCCTATTCTTTTGATTGACAGGAAATTACTTTCCTGTTTGTGATATATGGCAGTGACGCTTATATGCACACTGAAGTAATGTGACAGTGATGACTTCAAAGTACAGTCATTGCAAGATATACATTCAGGGAGGTTCTACAGTCTGCTGTTACTACTCATGAAAATATGATAAATAATGAAAGAGTTATAGTACTTTGTTTTCTAGCAGGTACAATTATGGACTTCACAGCCCCTGTGAGAAGTCTTAAAAAACAGCTGTAAATACAAACAACGAATGTGCTTATTTTCAGGTCTGTCTTCAAGTGTATGGCACTGCGTCTCCGCTACAGCAGTGCCAATGGGACATCACACCCTCCCCAGAATGGCATAGTGCTGACAGCAAACCTCACCTGAAATTGTTCTCTGAATGAGAGATTACCTCACTTTTACAGATAAAGTCTGAGGCTGAATTTGTACTGACTTGCACAGTGGCACCGAGGCAGCTGATGGTTCAGGGAGTGGGACTGAAGTCCTGTCTCTGCTGCCTTAGTGCAAATGTGAAAGGGTGTTGGGTTACACTATGTGGTGACAGAGAGATAAGCCCGGAAGGCCAGAGAGACAGCCTCTTTCCTGGGCCTGGAGGTGACCCTGGTACTGTATCCAGGTCACCGGGGATGGACGGAGAGAGGTTTGTGGCTTGTGGACAAAGCTGGACCTGTGAGAAGTGAAGATTGTAGTTTGTGACCTTATAGGGTATTGTTTACCTGTTACCATAATAGGCAATGTCTGTGTATTGTTTCAGGTGATAGGGAGACACTGTGGTGAACATCTTTCCCGTTTACATGATGTTATATCCTGTTCTGTGGGGGTATTTAGGGAATTGGTATGCGCAATAAATGGGATTTTGTCTTTGACTTTGCACCTCAAGGAGTGCGGAGTTATTGCCCATGCGTGATTACTGCAAAAGGGAAGATTAGCTTTTATCTGACTGAAAGTGTTGGCTTCCATTCAGATGAAGAGTCACTCATGGATTTGCTATGTGGAGAAGGGGAGGACAAGGAAAGCTTTCAGAATCATGGAGCTGCCCATAAACAGCACCCTCTGAGACCCCATGCTTCTTGTTATACCATGAAGGGGGCCAGGTCCTTCTCTTCTCTTCCTCCCTCACCCACATGGAATCTCACAAATCACATCTCCACAAGCGAACACGGCCCTTTTGGCTCCCTTCACCCTTGAAGCCTACAAGATATTGATGAGGCTATTTTGCTGTATTTGGTTGCATTTAAGATCTATAGACACACTTGGGCATACAGTGACAGGAAAAAAATTTAGTAGTAGCAGCAACAGCAAAGGAAAGTAGCTATTACCTGGGAAGATCTGTTTCTCCAACTGTAAAGAAGACCAAATTATATTTTATTACAAGACCGCACCAGCCACACTAGACGAAATTTGCCAAACACATCATCATCTTACAAGAGGTAGCAGTTCTATGGCAATCACTTAGCAAGGTTATGGAGTCCAGACAGTGCTAATGCAGCTTCAGAAAGAGAACATAAAAGCAGAATTCTCCAGACTTACCAGTTATGGAAGAATTTAAAATTGCATATTTAAGACCTTTTAGATGGTCTTTTAGATGGTTTTAGATGGAACATGATTTTATGAATTTTCATAATGTTTGTGCTGACGGAAGGAACTCAGGAACCATCTCAGGCTGGCTCGGAGGGGACACATTAACTGTGATGGATGGGGAAAATGGTCCTCATGGCTGTGTGTGCTGCAGAGAGGAGCAGATGTGCTTGGGAGAAAATGTCAGTGTGGGGCACCAAGGATGATGAACCAGCACATATTTTTTTTCCTGATAAAGGAACATGGAAGATTACTGACTTATATGGTAAAAGCTTTTACTCATCATACTCAGTCAGGCTTACATCTCTTCAAGTTTCCATGACCACAGTGCCCACGACAATTTAGCAAACAGTCACAGCACTGTCCAGAGACAAATTCTGCCAATGATCTGTTGTGAAGGAGCTGGGTTTCAGGTATCTGGATCCCAATGCAGGGAACCAGTGAAAGACTGAACAAGTCATGAAAAGCTCTCCAACCATAGACTTCCCTAGGACTCCTCAAAAGAAATTGTGCTGCTATGCCAACAGAATTTGATCCTACCCTAACGAGAATTTCATCCATAAAAGCCTAATAATGACACCCTAAGAGATTGTCCTACCAAGCATGACTTCCTCAGCTGCTAAGAACACTGACTGGAGAAAGCAACAGAAGGAAATCCCCTCCCAGCAGGGAAACATTCCTTCCTCCACTTCTCCCAAAAAGGAAAAAAAACTTAGGACCTTTTTCAGGCCAGTAAGCCTAATGTTTGCCTGAGGGTTTCCATGTTTCCTATTTTATCTAGACTGTGTCTGTCAAAGTGAAGGGCGGGTTTTGAACATGAGTATAGCATGAACAGCCAGAGCCTTCTACTGCCTGTCTCCTTGACAGTTGCCTTTCTGAGATCTACACACAAGCAGGAGATTTTTGGCCTGAGCGAGTTACCTCAGTGCAGTCTTGTGGCGCAGTGTATGAGACTTTGGGGAGAAGTGCCAAGGGACTGTGGAACTGAAGCATTGCTGGGGACAGTGCAGAAAACATACACTCTTACTTTGTTCTTCTCTGCCATCTCTTCATTTGCTCACACATGGCTGCTATGACTAGGGCCAGTGAGTTTTTTGTCTAAAATGGTACCTGTGATGAATTAAATTTAGAGGAGGAACATCAGTATGACTATAAATAGTAAATGCATTTTCACAAAAACAGTCCTGCAGACAGAGCTAGAAGACTATCCTTGATTCAGCAAGCACTCTAGCACTTACTCAAATCTCAGTGGGGTTTAATGGGGGGTTTAACAGTACTCTGAGGGCTTCACCATACACAGTATTCTAAGTGATGTTGTGAATGCACAGGGCATATAAAAGATTGAATGTATTTGGCTTATGAAAGGCTTATCATCTTTCCTGGAGCTGTACCATTTTACATGAAGCAAACTTCTAAGGAGATCATTATTTCAGGTCATTTTGTTGGCTACATTTACTTACAAACTTTCTGTTTCACTTCTACATCACTCCCTGCCCAGCACATCCTGAAAAGCAAAAATCCAGGACAGAAAGGAAACTACACAAAGATCTCAGCTAGACAGAATAATACATTCCAGAATTTAGCTACAAAATTATGTATAAGATGTCAAGAAATGTGGCACATTTTCAGATCCTTGAATGCTAAGTGATATAAAGTATTCGGAGGAGAATTTGTTCCTGCACATGTGGAGATTTCTTATTTTTGTAAGCCACCATATAAAAGCAACTTCTAGTATAAATAAAAAGGTAATTTCATCTGAAATGCAAGCAGTGAGGGTAATTAAAACGAAATAAATGCATAGTCAGTGAATCTAACTTTGGCCTCTCTAAAAAAACTTTTGTGGAATTGTTGAACTTACAGATCACATTACATCTAATTTTTTTCCTCCTCCTTAAGACATTCATCCTGAACTATTAAAAGTCAAGGAGCCTCTGAGATCACTGTGTACATAAGCTAACTCCCAAGCACCTGTTTAGGAATGACAAATATGTTTTATTTCCAGAAGAATGGCTCGTACCCCCTTCACCTCCATTCAAAGGGCCAAAAAAGCAATAGGTATTGCAAAACTTAGTAAGAGAACTCCTGCAAGCAGCTCCACATGCAGAACTATATATACACTCATATGTAGTCACAGTTGTTCTTGTGCTGGTGAGAACATGCTTATATAACATGCTTAGGAGAGACTCTTAGGAAGGGGAACAAAAGATTTCAGAATAGCTGTACTTCTGTTCAGTTACCTGGTGAGCCAAGCATCGGGCTGGAAGTCAAGATACCATTGGGTGATATCAGGTGAGTCACGTCACCCAGTGACTCACAGAATTAGGATTGTGAAACTGATTTCACCTGGGACAAGAGCTGCATACAGAAGAGATGTTACTCGCATTGCAGGTGGGGGAAAAAAAGGCCATACTGCCCTTGCTGAACTTTATGAAGAAGCTGCAGATGGACCTGATTCAAAACTCAAGTGGAAGTCAACATTTATAAATTAGAAAGCTTTTGGGATGAAGCCATTGGACCTATTCATACATACATCCAAAATGCACACAGACATACTGGTCTGGATGAAAAATACTTATGCTATTAAAAAAAAAAAGTTAAGAGCCGTATAAATCATAGCTACTGTTAGTTATCGAAGTTGGAAGCTTCTGTTCAACTATGAATGTTTGTGCTCATATGAGACCACCCACTGTGGCCGCTTTATAAGGCAGTGTTTTCCTTTGAAACACTACATACATTGTGTGGTACATACATATGCCTCACTATTTTGGGATAATCCTGGACTTTATCAAAAGAGGCATGACCAGCAGCATGAGGGAGGTGGTTCTGCCCCTTTATTCCCCTCTCTTGAAACCTCACCTTGAGTGCTTCATCTAACTCTGGGGTCCCCGGCACAGGAAAAGCATGGATCTGCTGGAGCAGGTCCAGAGACGGGCTATTAACATGATCAGAGGGGCAGAGCTCTCTTCTATGAAGACAGGCTGAGAGAGTTGGGAGTTTTTCAGCCTGGAGAAGAGGAGGCTTAGGGCAGACCTCTTTGCAGCCTTCCAGTACTTAAAGGGAACTTATAAAAAAGCTGGAGAGTGATTTTTTACATGGGCAGACAGCCACAAGACAAGAAGTAATGGCTTTAAACTGCAGGAGGGTAGGTTTAGATTAGATATTAGGAAGAAATTCTTCACTATGAGGTTGTGAGGCACTGTAACAGGTTGCTCAGAGAAGCTGTGGAGGCTCCACCCCCGGATGTGTTCAAGGCCAGGTGTTGAGCAACCTGGTCTAGCGGAAGGTTTTCTGCCCGTGGCAGGGGGGTTGGAACTAGATGATTTTAAGGTCCCTTCCAACCCAAATCATTCTATGATTCTATCATTTTATGAATTAAACAAAAAACACATAGAGATTTTCAGAATTGCAGAACAGATGCTCTTATGAAATATTTGAAACAATTTTGAATATTAAGCTAAAACATTGAGAGATAAACAGAGTTATTGAGAGGTAACTCTACGTAAGAAACATGCTGGCCTTCTGTAATAATTCTTAATGAAAGGAAGCCCTACACAAAATTAATCTCTTCTCCCAGACTATTTGGATGGTATCAATTTCAGGAGCCAGCACTTCCCTTAGGAATAAGTATTCAATTAAAAAAAAAATTTATTTTTCTTTTTTTTTTTTTAGGAAAGATTAGGAGGTGTGTTCTGGTACTTAGTATCACCTGTGTGAACACCACAGATGTGAATATTTTAAAAAAAATCTGTATAAATTTTTAAACTTTTTATCATTGCAAGCAATCTTTTTTCTGCATATTTAAATATGCCTTGGGCTAAAAGATCTAGAAATTCTATCCATAAAAAGTAATTGTTTAATGTTAGATTCTTTAGCTATAAACAACAAGCAATGTTCTAAACAACCAATTCCAAAAGTTGGCTTCTTGTTTACACTACAACAACTACAACAACAATTTTGCAATTTTAAGTATTCTTTCTTAAGCAAAAGTGAATAGTATTTATTGCCTATAAATGGCAGAAGTAGCACCACCCATGTACTACAGCGCTTCTTATACAGTTCACTGATATCAGTCTGCTACAGTCTCTGTTTTGGAAGTAACGCCTGGCAGTATTTTTTATATATATTGTCTTTCAGTTCTTAACTTTTCTGACCACATACCAAAAGTACTACAAAAAATTCAAATTATAGACTCATGGAAGATGAGATCACTGAGTCCCACCATTAACTCAGCATGGGTTATGACTCTTCATTCTGGTATTTTTTCTCGTTACAGCCAGCTACATGAAATATGCAGCCCAACCATACTCATCTGCAGTTTTTATGTCCCTTTATAAAGTATGATAATTTTTTCCAAGGCCGTAGTTATTACTTACAACTTTCAAATGCATAGTCTAATGATGAGAATGAGATATAGGCTCATCTCCAGTAAGATAAGCAGTCCATTTCAGGAAGAACGACTTACTCCATGTTCTGCCACTGTTACGACTCCTGCTGGTTTTCCTGCCCTCTTCTTCCCTTTTCTCTTCTAGTCATAGCATTAACATTTATGATGAGTATAAACAGACCATACTTGGCAATTGCAAGATCTAGATGCCTTGCTTGAGAATATATTTCCAGTGTCTGCCTTTGTGGTTTGTTCCTCCATTAGATACGCTTCTAGCAGTGCTTGTGGAGCGGAGAGGTCTATCTTGTCTGGCTAATAGGAATTCTCTCCCCCAGTTTCTTCATGACTCACTCCTGATTCTCATGCACAAGCTAATAATTTCTATTGATAATCCAAAATATATGTGTAAATACTTTTTCATCCCAAGCCGCCTTAAAAAGGAAAAAAAAATGCTTACTTTTAATTTTACACCAATGAAAAACTAAAATTTTGGATGTCTATTTCTTTATTCATGTTCATAAAACTAGATAAGATGTAACTAATCACTGACTGATCCCTCTGTTATAATGTGCTTTTATTAATAATAACTATGCCACTAGAAAATGTGATTCTTCAGGGTAAACAACATCTGCTTTGGACCATTGCAGGTAAGTACACTGACATCAAGAAGAAAAGAAACTGGTTAATCAGAACTGAGACCTTTTGATTGGAGAGACATTAAGATGCAATGTAAGAAGTGCTGGTTTTGAACCAGTACAATGAGTTTAGGGGAGCTAAGCCTTGGGCTGTAGTGGGTTTGCATAACAGGATTTTCATGGGGATGGGGGGAAACTGCAGGAGTGGCTTCTGTGAGAAGCTGCCAGAATCTTCCCTCATGCCCAACAGAGCCAATGCTAGCCAGTCCCAAGATGGACCCACTGCTGGCCAAGGCCCAGCCCATCAGTGACAGTGGTAACATCTCTGTGAGAACATATTTAGGAAGGGGAAGAATTGCTGTACCACAGCAGCTGGAGAGAGGAGTGAGAGGCACAGCCCTACAGACACCAAGGTCAATGGAGAGGAGGGGGAAGATGTGCTCCAGGTGCTGGATCAGAGATTCCCCTGCAGCCGGTGGTGCAGACCATGGTGAAGCAGCTGTGCTGCACAGCCCTGGGAGGTCCATGAGTGTGCAAGAGACCCACCTGCAGTCTGTGGAGGAGACCCATGCTGGGGCAGGTGGATGTACCCAAAGGAGGCTGTGACCCTGGGGGAAACCTGCACTAGACCAGGCTCCTGGAAGGACCTGTGGTTCCATGAAGAGAGGAGACCACACTGGAGCAGGTTTGCCAGCAGGACTTGTGACCCTGTGAGGGACCCACATTGGAGCAGCCTTTTCCTGTAGGACTGCACCCCATGGAAGGGATCCATGCTGGAGCAGTACATGAAGGACTGCAGCCTGTGGTAAGGACACAAATGAACCAATGCAGGCTGAGTCTTTTTCTTTCTGAAAGAGTAATGCAAACGTGTGACATCCCAAGGGTTTGCATAGTTGTCAAAGGGTGTGATCTATGTCAGTAAGATCAAGATGCTGAGCACTGCTGGAATAAAGTGAATATTTCAGTCCCGTAACAAAACATATCAAGAGCAGAATAAGCTTTGCAGTGCAGTTGCTGAGCAAAGAACTCAGTAACATGACAAAATGAAAAACACAAAGTGGTGTTGTATTCAGATTAAACAGTGACATGAGTTACAGACTTTGCGGCATGTCTGAACTACTAGATTATCATCTCTAATGCTCTATCACAGAGAAACATGACAGAATCAAATTATTTTCATATTGCTTGTAATTAAAAATTCATTATAATACAATGAAACACCTTCAAGTTTAATAGTTCCTTAAAGTTTGGAAATGTATCAACCATGGGCTTTCTGCCTATTCAGGATTCCCTCTACTTTGGCTGTTCATATACAATAACAAAGATAACACCTGTCAGTGCTAAGGAATTGACATCACTCTTTGGCATGTGTGGAGCTTTCAAACATTACTCTGGCGAAAATCAGAATTGCTCTGAACAACCCATGGCTGGGTTGTTTCTGTCACTGCCAAATGAGGGGAACTTGATTATAAATGCATCTCAACAGTCCTATAATATAAATTTTAAATTTTTCAGGTAGATGTGAGAGAAATGGGGTTGAATGATGACTCCTTTTCCCAACAGACAAACTGGAAAAACAACTGAACTGTTAGCCTTCTGTTAAAGGATGTCTGAGTTGTTTTCTTTGGATGTCTTGAAGTGAAACACATACACTTAAACAATAAACTTCAAGTCTGAAGAAAAAGAGGGATTTTAACTTTGTGATATGTTTATCCACAGTGTGAAAGACAGAAAAGAACAATGGATTCTGCATGGCTCAGTGAATAATCTCCCAACTCTTATTTTCAGCATTATATGATTCAGTAAATTCCTATTCTCTTAAATTCTACAGTTCTACAGGCTGACTGAGATACATTTTTAACAAACTCAGAATGACAAGTTCAGCTGGGCAGAGACTGAAAATTCAAGTGAATAACAAAATTTCTTCTACAATTGCCATTATATTCATATGCTACAGTGAGTAATAAGCAGAATTTTAACACATGTACAGGAACTAAAAGGACTGATCACTAGCATTAGCAAGCATTTCTACAAGATAATGACTCAGGTTTTGCACTGTTTGATCTTTATTTCAATTAGTAGGATAAAAGTTATCCTCCCAGCATTGAAACAGACGGACATAAATAAAGCATAAGATATTTTATAAATCTTCCTTTGTCATCTATGTGTAAATGAGTTATGACCAGTTACATGCCTCAGCCTCTGCCAAGTTGGCTTCAGGAAAAGAAGAAAAGTACTCTGTAACTCTTCTTTTACAAAAAGGGACAAAGCAAACAATTTGGAGTCATGGTTCCCAAAAACTGAGATGAATTTTCTCTGATTACTATGCCCATTTCCTATCAAACAGAATTTGCTTCACTCATACTAATGCAAATGTGTATATGTCTGTAGTTTCAGAGTGGCATGCAGGATTGAATATGCATTTCTAGGCTCCTTATCTCAAAATGTGGAGCCAGTAGCACCAGAAAACCTTCAGGCATGGGCAGCAGAATGATTAAATGTCCAGAAGACCTTCCAGAAGCAGAATGACTAAATAAGGTACAAACCTTCACTCTATGAAAGAAGGACAGATGGAAGGTGTAATGCAGGTTTGGGCAATTAGGGGTGTCAAGAAAAGGACAGACATGGATTAATTGTTCATTGGCTTTTCAGGTATGAGATCCAGAGGCAATCAAACAGGCAGTAAGAGTCAGGTTCAAGAAAAAGAAAGAGCTGATGAGACTTCAAGCAATTACTTGAAGAATTCATTGCTGAAGGATTGTGAAAATGCTAAAATTTTCTGTGGGCTTCATAAAAGATTGGATGACTTTATGAAACAGAAACCCACAGAGGATTATGAAACACAGAGAAACTGTATCTGGCAAAAAAAGACCCTGCTGAGTACTACAGCAAGGGAAGGTACTCTGTTACTGTACTCCTGTCTATAGATACACTCTTTTGCCACTGTTAAACACGTGCTACTAGGCTTAAAAAAATCTAGATGCAGGCAGTAAGACTGTGACTGTGTTTAAATCAGTCGAAATATTTCCAAAAACATCAACACTGTTTATTTTCTTAATTTATTATCCTCCAGATTGTAATCCACTACAGTTTGCAAGTTCATTGTCTTTGCACAAGTAATGAGATTTACATATCTCATACTCAGGAAATCAACACTTTTTTTTAGAGAAAGTACCAACACAATTTTTACAGAAAAAGACACAAATTATCAAGATCACTTGACACTTCAAATGGTAGTCTTTCAATTGATTTTATTTGGGAAAAAAAAAAAAAAACCAAAACAGGATTTTTTTCATTGCCTAGCTTCATCTATCTGTTCCAGTACAGTATATTCATTTTCAGGGATCTGTTCCAACTCTTTCTTTGTTTGGAGTCTCTCCTACTTGACTGCCAAGACACCGCGTAGCTCTTGGTCTGTGTTGCTTCTTATTTAACAGCTAGAGAAAATTAAATATGCTCAAGAATCTTATACCACCCAAACACATGATTCATTTGATTCTCAAAAGCTGGCAGGACTGCTACAGTTCAGCAATTACATCCACAATACCACATAGCTGACTTTTGGTGTCACTCAGATAGTGTTATTTAAGGCTCCAGTGGTATTATCGTATCTTGTTTTCTCTGTGCTTTCCCAGGAAATTTTAAGCACATTCTCATGTCCCCTTTGATTTCTTTCATGTGAAGTCTCCAAAATGGTATATGGTAAAATGTTCCATCCTCTACTGCCAACAGTCCAGTAAGCCAGTTTGTCCCACCACTCATAGTGTCTCTCAATCTTGACTGCTGCTAAAATATCAAAGGCATTACAACTACTCATGATTTTAAGTAGTATCACAGCTGAAGTCAGTTGCAAAGCAAACTTTGACTCAGCTAGGTGGGCTGGGGTTAAGGAAGTGATAAATAAATTAATTACTGTTTAAATGTGCCAGATACTATAGGTCAAAAAGCAATGAGGAGTTAACGTGTATAAGTACAACAGTACTGCTCCACTACCAGAGCAGGTCAATAGTTCTACTTATTGTATAGCCTGAAAACTACTGTTTCTCAAATTACTAGTACCTCTTTCACTCACTGGCACCAGGAAATGGCAGAGAAAGTGATTTTTGTACCTTTTTGACTCACTGTGATATAGCTTTACTGTACCATTAAATCTTCTACTTGGAGTGACCCCTTTCCCCTTCAGCACACCATGGTTTTATCTACTCCTAAAATCTCTTCGAAATCTGTTCAGTATTTATCTATTCCTTGGTGTGCTTCCTCCTAGTCTGTGTGTTTTACCTGAACAGTTTCTTAATCTTTTGGAATTAAACAGCTGTTAAACCTTCTTTCAAACAGGTGTTAATTACCATTGCTTTTTGATCTCATCTGTCCAGTTTATACCTTTAATCCTGTAGCAACTTCTTTCCTTTTTTAATTTTTTTTTTAATAAAACTCAAAATATACATTTCGGATATGTCCTCTCCTTGGTTTTAGCATTATAGGAAACTCGCAGTCACATTTCCGACCACTACTGAAACCCCATTAGGCAGCAGAGGAAAATGGGAGAGATGAGGGTTTCAGTTGTTACAGTTTTTGAAACTTCAGCCCTCTGATTAGGAACATATTCATTGTCAGCAGTCCAGAGGTAACAAGGTATGATGACTTAGGATCTTTCGCTTAATAAAGGACTTTCAGAGGTTGTTACAGCCTCTTGTATACTTGAATAAGGTTATTCACCTGAAGAGGACTATTCAGCTTCTCTGTATTGGCATTCAAGGCTTAGACATCTGGAGAAGGAACCCCAATACCCTCAGGTTTGTCTATCATCCAGCACTAGGACAGACCTTGTATAATGTGGGGGGTTTTGTATGACACAGTAAAATAATTCTGATTATTAAAAATTGAATATATGATTGCAAAACAACAAGGAGATAAGCACTAGGCTATGAAAGGAAAGAACCATGAGCACGTGTTTGTGAAAATCGATCACGCAATAAATGAAGAAAAGAGCCCGCTTTATCGGCCTCAGCAAATATGAGTCTGGACTTTGTCTGTTTTCCAGAACAGCTGCTACTGGCTTCACTTAAGCTGGCAAATCTATTTTGTGTGCAGCTTTTGGCCATCTTCATTTCTGACCTGGCAGCCCAAGTCAAATCCTTGCATTTCCTTAATGTTGTCTTGGTAGCACTTAGCAATTATCCTTGTTTGATCGAGGAATTTACCAGTTCCACTGCATAAGTTACCAGCTAGCACTCAAGGGAACTGGATAAATTATCTGAAGATGACAGATATTAATAATCAATGACTCAGAAGAAATTTCACTTTTTTGTGTGACAATTCTGAAAACTTTAAAATATTCTTTTAAACATATGAGATCAAGAACTGAAAAGTAATTTCTGTGGATCAGTTTGTGACTAACTCAAACATGGTTATCTAGAGAAGTCTAGATCTGGCTGGCTTTGATCCCTCCAGGTCTTTTACACTCGGCTACCCTGTGTAGCTACTTCACAGGTCCAGGCAAAAAAAGGGAGCAACTTATTCAGTGTTTTGTTGACAGGCGAGTGCAGAAATGATCAAGAGGTTTAAGACAAAAAGATGTAATCTTGGTTATGTGTTTCCTGTTTTTACTAGCAAAGGAGATTGATCAGGGATTTCAAGGTACTGTTTTTATGAACCAATCAACAAGGACCATATCCAGGTGCATGTCCCAGGGCAACAAACTGTCAGGCCAGGATGATATTTTCTACATTGGCTTAGATGATATACACCACTTACTCTGAAACCCCCTTTTTCACTGTGCCGGTATCCGCCCCCTCTATTCTCACAAGAGTTCTTACACTCAAGTGCAGGAGATCACAAAACACAATCAGCTCCCAGGCTTCTGCCACTGCAATGACTCCTTGTGAAACATCCAGCAGGATCCTGAGGGATCATATTACAGAATCAGAGAAAGGTTTGGGTTAGAAGAGGCACCAAAGATCATCTTGTTCCAACCCCTCTGCCATGGGCAGAAGATGACACTCACTAGATCAGGTTGCTCAAAGCCCCATCCAACCTGAACACCTCCAGGGATGGGGCATACACAGCTTCTCTGGACTACACTTTCATTTTATATTATGTACACTTTGGTCTTTACACTCAAAAGCAGGTTTCTGAAGAGGTTTTGAAAACGTGTAGCACAAGAGTATCCTGCCTTCTTTCCAGTGCTTTCCCTGACAGCTGCCATGTGCAGTTCACCTAAGGATCAAACAGTTAAAAATGTTATTGTTAGACTTACATGAATCTGATTAATAGACTGCTGTGCTTTTAATTGCATGAGTTATAACTTCTATATTGAAGTCTACAAAAAAAAGTCCTTCTGGATAATAAACAAAGTGAAAGATAATAGATTAGTCCTAGTCAAGGTGTATTTGCTACTAGACTTGAGAAAAAAATACCTTTGTAGGAGCTGTGTCTAAGTTTGCACAGTGTCAGGGCTGTCAGCTCCATGGACAGAAGTTGCTGGCTTTTAAGAAGCCTCCACCTCCTGGGAGTCTCTAAATTCACAAGAAAAGTAACTGCCTCTTAATTTTCCATGTCCTGGTAGGTTGCCATTAAGTTCAGTTCGCAGCTCTGCTTTGTTTGGGGCGGCAAAGAAGCCATACTTGGCCAAGAGCTGGACTCAGTCATTTAGTTTTTAAATCTTATAAACAAGTGCAGAGAGATAAATATTCCCAGCCAACAAGATACTGATGTAACTCTGTGTGTGCTCACACAAGATAGACACTGTAAGAGGCTGTCTTCCTGAGCTCTGGATAGCTCTTCTCTTTCACTCACCAGAGCAAATATTAACCTTTCACATGTGCCAGTTACACAGTACACATAAATATTTCTCTCTACATGTAAATATACATGTGCTCTTCTCTTATGTGTGTGTATAAAGCTTTAAATGTATACACACACAAAACGGTAAGGATCTATAAATACAAATATTTTGGCACAGAATACAATTGGGTATTGAGATTGTTCCATCATAATACAACACCTGGTTTCACAGTTGACTTAAGTAGATAAAATGTTAAATCCGTGTTACCTTATGTTCAGTGAAGTTTATGCGATTTACTGGAAGTATTAATAACAGCTTGAACATACTCAATATGTAATAGGACACTAGAGTTCTGCTTATAGTAGAGACTTCCAAGACTGACTTTTTTTTCATTTGATATGCTATAACCTTGAAATGGAAATCAGTTTCTTGGCAATTCTGTAAAATCCTGTTCAGAATGGTCCCTGAAAGTTTTACAAACTATTAAAAAAGAGGTTTGGTTGAAAAACTGTACATGTCATTCCCTACTTGATTTTCATTCTAAAAGTCATTTTCCCAGCAATGGAAAGAAGCAAGAATTCTTACAATGAGATGCAATGAGATTTTAGACCTTGTCAACTATAGCAGTATATTTAAAACAAAGGTTCACCGCTTCCCTCCATGTAGATATATGAGTCTGTAAACTGCAAGAAAAAGGTATTTAGACAGAGAATGGAGAAAACTTTATATTACACAGGACAGATGCTGGCTGCAGCCATGGCAATAATTGCAAACAGATGGATGTTTCAGGACTACATATTTTTCTAAAATACTCAACAGCGAAAAGATTTTGGTTTAGATTCTCCACAACTTGTAATTGCATTGACTGCATCAGAGTGGAAAAGCAAACANTAGCAGTATATTTAAAACAAAGGTTCACCGCTTCCCTCCATGTAGATATATGAGTCTGTAAACTGCAAGAAAAAGGTATTTAGACAGAGAATGGAGAAAACTTTATATTACACAGGACAGATGCTGGCTGCAGCCATGGCAATAATTGCAAACAGATGGATGTTTCAGGACTACATATTTTTCTAAAATACTCAACAGCGAAAAGATTTTGGTTTAGATTCTCCACAACTTGTAATTGCATTGACTGCATCAGAGTCGAAAAGCAAACACAATATATTTTTCATAAACTGCTAAATTATTGAGAAGAAACAAGAAGCTGACAGAGCACTATAATTCTCTTGAAACTGAGGGGACAAGTTTTCTAAAGTTACATCATCTATATGTATGTATGATTGATGAGAAGGCACAATTGTTTCATTTTGTATTTTGTAAAATTTCACATAAGGGTGGTGTAATTTCAAATTACTTTGACCATTACCATAATTTTAAATTCACTTGTGATCTTAATATTTCCCTAAGACCAAAGAGCACACGTAGTTGCAATGTATGACAAATAAATACACAAATAAAATAAAAAAGCAGAAAGCTTTTGGGATTTTAGGAACCTTCATGATATGCAAAAGCAGCTGAAAGAGTTCTTGAACATGGCATCTTTGGCTACAAAATGCCCTTCTTAAATGACAGCTATTTATATAACAAAAGCACATAATAAAAGGAGCTTTCTCAGGCAGTTATGGTAAAGGAATGGGAGAAGTTATGAACAATGAGTTGAATATCTGAACCGAAGTCATACTTCCAAGGGAGAATGCAAACATGCATAGCACAAACAAATACATTTCTAACACCAGAGAAATTGCTAAAGAGGTGTTAGATTGTGCATTATTGATTTTTTTCTTTGTTGTCATATATAAAATGTTCGCCTGAACTTTCAATTTATGCTCCTTAAACCTGGATTAAGGAAAATGTGAAAATGTCTCATACTGAGGAGGGGAATGAAGCCAATGCTTAACAGGAAGCACCTTCTGAAGCTGCTTTCAGTAGAACACCAAACTTCTTTATGCTTGAATACTTTCTTGACTTAAGATTAAATTAGAAGGAAGCATCTTATTTCTTAAAATGAAATCCATCACGTGCTGACCATAAAGCTTTGCTATCATGAGTGGTGGATTGGTTTAGGTAATTTTTATTGTTGGCTTTGTTTTTCAGCAATGGGTTTAAGTAAAGAGTGTTAAAATAACCGTAAGTAGGCAATTCAGCAAGAAAACAGTAATGGAGTAAGATGACTAAAGTGTCACATTGGCCCAGTACACATCAGCCAACCCATTATGTTTCCAGAAGGAAATCAAGCCCTTAAAGATGTCTATTACCTAACTGTCACTGGGAGTATCATGGGGAAGATGAGCATGAGCTGACCTAATTGAGGGTGATAATGTCTCTCAAGAGTCACGGTCTTCACTGTCCTTTACTTCCTTGATTGCTCTGAAATGACAACACTTACTGTTTTGTCCACTTTTGTTTTGAAATGCCATCTTATTTCTATCCTCCTCAAAGTCCCACTCATGCCCTTGCTATCTTGCCCAAATTCAGCAAATTTTGGTTTTAAGAGAAGGCTGGTTGTAGATTATCACTGACAAGGATCATTAATCAAAAACGATTTTTTCTGAAAATAAGGACCCTGACATGTGGGGTTTGAGTATTGCAAGTCCTAAATAACTTAATTACAGTGTCCTAAATAACTTGTTTCTTGGGTGTTAGTAGCAATGCCCTGAAGAATTTCAAAGGCTTTGAGGATTAACCAGATGATGAGTTCTTTGAACGTATCTTATCACACAGACCTACAGACCCACACACAGGTACTGCTGGCCCAAACCTCTCCTCAGGGACAGCTGATTGTTTCTTTCCCACAGAACTTGGTGCCACTAAAGCCAAATTAAATCCTCTTCAGTCTCAGTAAGAGCTCACCTACAACTTCTGGACTTAATGTACTGAGCAAGTGAGTGGGAAATCCGAAGCTAATAATGGGTGAATGCACAGGAGCACATCAGTTAAGGAGACATTGGTAAAACCATTCACTAACAGTGCTAAGCAAGGAAATACCCTGCTACGAGAGTAACATTTCTGTAACAAAATAAAATTACAGAACAGATTGAAGACATACATCCAGATCCTATGCACTGGAGAATCTTTTTAATTATAAAAAACTATAAAGCTAGATTCTGTCTGCAGTTAACCCAAAGGAATTCTTCATATGGAAGAAAGTTCCAACCTGGCTTAAAGCCAGCAAAAGCAGTAGCAAAAGGAAGCTGGTGTCTAGGAAGTGAGTGCACAGGAAGCACGGTGGGGATGAATGAGAAATCCTTCTTTGATCCTAACCCATCCTTATAAAATCCAGCTTGTGCAGTCAAGCCTGTTCAGTAAATCAGTGCAGGTCTGAGAGGGACTAGTGCCCAAGAACTGAAATGCAACACAGCTCGCAGAGCATCACCTGCTTCCCTCCTCTGTGGGCAAAGTCACACTGAAAAGAAGGGACTTTCAAACCTCTGCTCAGTCTGCTTGGTTTAAGTAGTGTGAAAAAAAGCAAACTTTAAATTTAAAAAAAAGAAAAACAAAAAGAATTATGTGGAAGTTTAGTTCTACATAAAGACACCACAGCAAAATAAATATTATTATCTAAAATCATATCAGTATTTGGTACAACTGGCCTCAGTGCATAAATAATGCTCCAAGTTAATATCACTAAGTTAAACAATCATGAATAAAATATTTTTATATAAGTGGACAGACCAAAATATTATTTTGCAATGGCTCTGTATGAAGCATGATGCCTTTTATGAGAAAATACAAGAGTAGTTACAGACTAGTAGTTAGTGCAAATACCTGCCTATGTCATCAACTTGAAATACATGATCTCTGTGCTGTAGGTACCAAGCTCCTTAACAGTTTAAAAAAATTAGTACAGCACATTCTTCATATTAGACTTAGGAAACCTTATTAATCATTATGTGAAACAACAAAGTACTTCTATTTAAAACATGTGAAAAATAAAGGCGAGACACATATTCACTAAGCCAGGAATCCAAAACACTGACATCCAAGGCTGGTTTGTCATCCCAATTTTCCTTCATTGAAAATGGGAAGAAATGCACTCCCTGCAGAGGGCAATTAATTTCCTTCAAGATATGTCATATGAATCACCCTAGGAAGTTACCAAGTTCTTTCTAAAGGCTATACAGACTCAGAGGGCTGATGTTACGGTGTCTAGATGAATTCAAAGACAAACAGTTAGCTACTGCCTTTGGAATGACAGTTTTGTAGCTAAGAGGCTTAAGGCAAATTAGACAGCTGATCTGTAGGCAACTTGGATTTGGTTTTATTCATGGCTAAAATTCCTGCTGTAGGATATTTGCTAGCTAGGAAAAAAAACCACTACAGGGAAAGCACATGGGGTGTTGCAGGTATAAATGTACTATGGAACACACCAAATATGAAAAACAAACTCACTATGCCAGCATAAACAAGTAAAAGGGATTGACTGCAGCTCTCATAATTTTAAATCATTACCATCAGAAATGAATGGCCAGTATCCTTCTCAATCTAAAAGAATAAAAATGTTGTCAGTATAACCAAAACATAAATGGGATATTTTAGCTATTTTTCATTGGAAGGTAGGCAGGATCCATTCAGCAGTCAGTGCTGAAGAGCAGCAGAAGGATTCTTTTCGAAGTGTTTAATAAAAATGAGCATTTCCACATGAACATCAGTTTAAACTATTTCACCACTGAGAGATGATTTCTGTATTCAGTGGACTAAGGTACACCGTGGCACTGGCAATGCTGAGAACATTTGAAGAGAGAATCTGTGCTTGCTTTCCTTGCTCCACAGATACAATATGTTCTCTCTGGAAAAGAGACACCTTGCTCTTGGAGGAGGCAGGATGTGAGCAGCAAGAACTGTGTTCTTCTTCTGCAAGAGTCCAGCTGACACTCTCATTTCCCTTGGCACAACTAGAATCTGTATTTCAGCTACCCAATCCATTCACAAACTGCTAAAAATTCTGAGAACAGACAACAGGATATTTAAATTATGTTGCAGACATTGTTATGATGTCTGCATCAGTATCAGGAAAATCAACAGGACCTTAAGACATCTTAGAAGAAAACCAGTGTCTTTATTGTCTCCTCTGAAAATGTTTATTTTGGTTGTTTGGGGGTTTTTTTTGACCACTAGGGTAAGGTTCATCCTGCCTTACTTCAGCTGTGTGAAATCAAACAACAATCAGCAACTATAAATATCTGATTCTTTCCGCTCTATATCAGGTATAAATTGGATGGATTAGTTGGTTCACTGGAGGTTTCTCTCTCTCTCCAGTGACTATACAAGGAATGTAGGTGGTTGGTGTTTACAACTACAATCAAATTTGTGGGTCCTAGGTGAAAAAAACCACAGGCTTTCACTGCAAAAATACCTTTTTAGAGCTTTTATAAATTTTTCATTAGATTTTTTTCATTGAAATAAGTATATAGAAATGTATTAGGACTAATCTTAAATCAGACAAATTATGACCCTTCATCTTCTGCTATAATCCTATTTTTCATTCCTTTACTCAAAAGAAGTAAATGTTCTGGTTTACTTTTTATAATGGAAATGACAGTAGCAAATCAATGCACAGATTACATTTTTTTTTTGGCAAAGATAAAAGAAATTTAAAGTATATCAATTTTTAGAAGAAAAAAATATAGAAGAAAATATCATTTTCACTGGATGTAAATTTGGTGCTCTTTCGTCTTAGTCCAGTACTCTCTGGCCTGACATCAAACTGCTAATCTGCTAAAAACATCTGTATGCTAGGGAGTGGTACAGATTTCATCTTCAAATCTTTGATATTCTTCCCCTGATTTAGGGCACTACAGAAGGAACACAGTTAAAAGTATATTCATTAATTTAAAAAACACAGGACAGCACTGATTCTACTAGAACTGCTAACCTAGTACCCTGATGTGACTGGGTACTTTAATTAAATGATGGTTAGAGGGTGACATTTGAATTCTCAGTGACTCTCACAGAGGGTCTATTGCAGGAAGGTCTTTACTGGAAGAATGTCTACATCTCTCTAGGAGACATGACATGTAAGGAGTAGTGAGGCTCTCGTGCCAGGCCAACTTCTCAGCATACATTTTGGGCTGGATACAGAACTGTATTAATGCTCTTCTCATGCTTTATGACCTGGGTTAATAATCACCCCCACTACTTAGACATCACTGAGAAAATTGCTGGGTTCTTTGGCAGCAGCTGCCTCTCTCTGGCAGACATGAGAAACAGACACCTGAGCTGAAAAGTGACAAAAATTTTAAGTAGTTATTGATAGTTTGCATAAGACTCTATATTTGGAAGAATTCTGTGAAAGGAAACTGGATTGCAGAGGTGGCAGCTGGCAAACTCCCAGAAGTGTACATCCAACAGGCAGTTCTGAGTTCATGCTATTTACAGATTTTTTTAAAAGTTAGCACAGCAGCTAGGAGCATGTGCATGTGTATGCATGTTTTGGGGTTTTTTAAATGTACATTTTAAGCTGATAATAGCAACCATTTATCCTGTATCTAGTGACCTCTGTGCTTATTCAACCTTTATGATGTACTATCACAGCCTGCTCTGCACAGCTAGGGTTCAGCCAATCTATCTTAAGAAGGAAGGTTCCTTGTCTTGGCTTTTGCTGCATGGTTAACAAAGGGAGACAGTCACCTGTGGAGGATGCTTGTTCTGTTATAAAGGAGATGACACAATACAGAGGATGGTTTACCCTCTGCTTCAGCCCTTTTCTTTCCAGGAAAGGAAGAGAGACACTGCAGGTTCACCTTCATAGCTGGCAAATAGGTATTTCATGTGAGTTTAGGGTTATCAAACATAGCCACGAAAGGTTAGCCTGCATGCTACAAGATCTACAGGAGGGTGGTGTCCTCCTAGGTGCCAGCTCTAAATCAACTGATCCGTGCTTTGCCTGACTAGCTGGCATGAGGACATGAGGAGCCCAGGACCTCTTCTGCCAGTAGGGTCTTAGGTGTGAATGCAGGTAGCATAAGCTTTCTGATTCTCTGAGCCAAGGAAGGATGTACTTGTGGTTCTTAACACTGGTATCAGAAATGCTCTAAAAAAAACAAAACCAAAACAAACAAAAAGATCTCATGTATCCTGGAAAACCAGCATGTGCTGAGCTAGTACTGGAAGAGCTTTAAGGGCACCACTCTGTGGCTTGGCTGCTCAGGGGCTGTCCATGCACCAGTGGTGGGATTGGGTCTTTTGCCTCCTGGGGAAAGGTTGCTTGTTCCTCAGAAGTTTCCAATGATATGTGAAAGCATCTCCAGAAGAATATTTTTCTCAGAAAAGCCCAGTGAAAAATCTTTGTCTGTTTACTGTTCCCCTTTCTACCCACTGCATAATATATCAGATAATATTATTATAACATTCCAATGGTTCATCTGACACGCACAAGTATGTCAGAAGCTTTTGAGATTAATGTATCGAGCACAGACTCAGTGACCAAGAAATTGCAGAAACTGTCACAGACTTCAGAGATTAGGCTTGACTGGTTCGTAATCTTAGACAAACATAAAATTCACTCAAATTTAAGGCACTTTTCCTGTCCCACTTCAGCCCACATTTGCTGAAAAATAACTTAGTTGTAAAAAAAAAAGTAATTTTCATCCAAGGTTCTTTTCAATTTTTGTCTCACATCAGTCACTATCTAAACTAGAAATGTGGTTGTAAAAGAGTGGAAGAAGTACTTTGAGAATTTAAACTAAAACAGAAGTTTGAAAGGAGAAGAAAAACCTCAAATGAAACCGAAACACCCCACAACTCCAAGAAGAACATGATATAATAGCAAAGTCATTTATTTGTTACTTCAATCTTTGTGGCACACTAAAGCCTTTTAATTCCATTGAAAACTTCACTGTGCAAAGAAATTGTCTTATTTTCAGTTGTTCCTCTTTTGACAGTGTCAGATTCTATTTGACTGAAAGGTAATGCCACTTTGAAGGACTTCTGCATGCATATCTGTTACAGAAAGATTTAATTTGCTCAGCCTTCCCCTGTATTCACTACATAAAACCATATTAACTAATACATATTTAGTCAGGAGATTTTGGTTTTTCAGTAACAAATCGCAGTGGACATGAGCATCCTGGCACAATTGCTGCTGGTGTTAGACTAACACTATGCTACACTACTTAAAGCAGTGTCAGTGTAATAAAGCAAGAGCAAGTTTGGCTTATCTTTCTCAATGATTCAGGACTTGTAATAGAGATGGTTTCTGGAATTTTGTTTTGACACAAAATATGGTGATGGAAGATTGATTTACACACAAAGTTTTACCTTCAACCTTCTTTCAGTAATTAAGAATATTGTATTTGAGAAAGTAACAAGAATATAACCCAACACAACTTGAAACGGAACAGAAAAAGTAACTATAAATCTGACACTCATAAAACCATTAAGTGTCTGAATAGAACAATTCTTCATCTATTTTTAGATGCTATTTCTTTAAACAGGTTATAACAGAGTCTTTTCTTCCTGCTTCTATGCTGCCTTTCTGTAAGATAAGTTATGGTGACTTAGTCATCATTTTCAGAATTAATTCAGTCCCTTTTAACACTGACTACCAGCACCACCAGAGGCAAGCAGAGATGCCACACAGGATTTTCCCTGTTGATTTTGCCACCTCACTCCAGTGAATCAAATCCCAGAAAAAGCTGACAGATTAAACAGTGTACTGGTATGGAGACAGGTCTCAGGTCTGAGAGGAGCAGTAATGCTCGTATGTCCTTGTCATTTAAGTCAGGCAAACACACACACACACACAAAGGTGAAGGCTAATCCCTTATCAGTTTTCTCTATGTGTGTCCTTCAATATATACTTGGTGGTCTCTTCACACTGAAGAAATGCAAGCCCACTGTCACCAAGAGCAGAGCCACATTGGTCAGGACCCAACATTTTCAGTAGATAAGCAAAGATATCTCAAAAAGATAATCAAAATCATACCGGATCTGTAGTGACCTCAATTTCACTTAAATTTCAGCTAGCAGCACTTGGTTCTAAATAGCATGAGATAAGAAGAAATGGAATTTTTTTCTGGAGCTATTTTAGGGGCAATGACTACTATACATAGAGTCAGAGTAAGTGGCTGAAGTTAAATTTAAAAGACAGACATATTTTCATTTTCTTGTTTCCAAATAGAGTTTCATTTGCTCCTAAATCTGAACAACAGAAGAAAAAAGAGAAAAAAACATAGTAAAGAATGCCATCCTTCTGCAAACAAAACCAAGGCCTTTCAGTGTAGAAGGCAACACCAAAGGGAAACCAAACTGTGCTTAGTTTCAGCTATTTTGATATTGAAGGGCAAAGCTTATTTCTAAGTCTTGCCTTAAAAAATGGGCGTAAATTCAGGTCTTCCAGAATTTCTGCTTTTCTAAAACAGGTCTAAAGCACTCTCACTGGTGCCTGGCTTCTCTAACTGTACACAAAATTATTGCTTAAGTGAATGAGGTTAATTTATGGAAAATTCAGTATGCTTGCACAGAAAACTTGGCTAAGCTATCCAGGTGTGGGCTTTGGAGCAAGTAACACAAACACTGAAACATCCCATGTCACTGTAGTGCAATTAAATTGGAAAATTCAGGCAAACTGGACTTAAAGGTGCTGTAATGTTGGTATTTATAGTGTGTAGAAATTAAACTATTTCCCATTCTGTCTATTCTGCATTATATAGAAAATCTCTATGTGCATTGTTTCTTAGAAATATTTATTTCTCACATGAAACCAACATGCAATCTCTGTTACCTATTTTTTTCTTTTTTTGTTTGTGAAGTACCCATTCTCTGTAACAAGAAAACACACTATAAGGCGTTTTTATTTACTTTCACCTGAAAGGTGCTGTAATGTTGCAAGAGCCGTCTCACAAGTCACACATAGAGAAATCTAAAATTCGGTTGCCATGCTAACAGGAAGTCACTCAACTAAGTCCACTAAAACGAAAGTGCATAAATGACATTTTCTGGTAAAAACAGGGAAATAATAGATTAACAAGTCTGCAGGTTTTGACAGCTGTAGACACAACTACAGTTGTCCCCCTCGGTAGAGTGCTGAATTTCTGTCGGCATTTAAACCTCCAGAGCATCAGCTTGTTCTTCCCAATAGGACCACAGCTTCGCTCCCATCACCTCAGGAGTCAGGGCCTTGCCCGTGTAAATCCCACGCGGGGATGAACCCACGAGCCCCTTCCTATGCTCCAGGAACCGTCCTACGGCCCACTTCACCCTGCTCTGCTCCTGCCATCTGCATCTCGCCGTCCTCCAGGTCCCTCCTGGGAGCTTCCTGACAGGACGCCCGCCTTCCCTGGAGGGTCCCTGCGGACTGCGCCGGCAGGGAGCGCGGTCCCCTCAGGGAGAGACGCCTGGGGGGATACCGCAGTTGCGGCCGTCACTACCGTGGGGACCAGGAGCGGCCCGCGGCGCGGCTCCCGCACCCACCCGTGTGCGTGCCATGCCAACTCCCGCTCTGGCGCTGCCGGGGGCCGCGGTGCTCTCAGCGCCGGCAGGAGCCGCGGGGGCGAGGGCGGGCCGGCGGGGCCCCCACCTGCGCGGGCGGCAGATGCGGAGCCTCCTCCTGCCCCGCGGAGCGGCCCCCGCCCGCTCCATCCGGCCCCTGGGCGCTCCGCCGGGCTGCAGGTGTCACCCAGCGACCGAAGGATGCCGCTTCCCACGGCAGCGGCTGCCAGCGAAAAATACGTTTATTACATACAAGAGGAAGGAAGAGATCCTAATACTCCTCTGGACTATCACCAAGGGCCAAATGCGTGCACGATGTCACTTTATGCTTCTTCCGTCGGCGCAAAAAGTTACCTTAGACAGTCCTAGGGACTTCTTTTTCCTTTTTTTTTTTTTTTTCAGGGGGGG
>VZTE01002784.1:503299-602756 GCA_013397775.1 Eulacestoma nigropectus | reverse complement strand
CGCAGGGGCCGCCCCGGGGCGCTCCGCGGTGCTCACCGCCTGCCGCCCCGGGGACGGGGAGGAGCGAGGAGGCGCCCGCCGAGCGCTGGAGCGGGGCTCGTCGGCGAGAGAACGCGCACCGCTCGGGGCCGCTCGGAGGCAGACGCACCAAGGAGCAGCCTCGACGCCGGAGAAAGTTCGCTGTTACATCCCTCCGCATCTGGGAACGCCCTAACCCGCTCCATGCAGCCGCGGTGGGGCTCTGTGAGTCCGCCTCCGCGGGGGCCTCGGCCGGCGCGCTTCGAGCCCGCAGCCGAGCTTTGCTCCAGGTAACTCGCCCGACGCTCCTTCCCGAAGCGCAGCAAAGGCTCTGCCCTGGTGCGCCACTCGGCGCAGCCTCCAGCCGAGTGGTCCCTGCCCCTTCGCCGCCCCAGCCTCGCCCGGTGCTCCTGGGTCAGCGCGGCCTGGACGTTAACGGGACCAAGCCGCAGCCAAGATTAGTAACATAGGAGCAGAGGGAATGAGGCTCCTAGACACCCGATTCCTCACTTTACTTTTTCTTTCCCTAGAAAAATTGTGACAGAACTTAATTACACGAGCTTAGGAATGGTAGGAAAAAGATGCAACGTGCAGAGACAGAGACGCATAACAGAACATCCAGGTCTTTGCTGAGTTTTGTTTGTTTGGTTGGGGGGTAATAATAATGATAGTAATAATAATAATAATAATAATAAAGATTTGAGATCTGTTTGGACTCAGCCTCGCGTTGGGGTCTGGACACGATGCGGGCAGGGGGACACCTGCCATTATGTGCAGAGCGTGCCGTGCCCGGGGGAGCATCCCTTAATTCCGGCCCACTCCTGCTTTTCCTCCCCGCCGGGAGGCTGGCCCCCGCCTGGCACCGCCAGACAGCATGCCACCGCTTTCGCACTTTGCCCGTCTGTTTGGGTGAATAGCTTCCACCTGGGGGCTCCGGGAGAGAAGGGGGTGAAATAAGCTCAGGGCAGCACTGGGAAGGGTCGAGTCTCAGCGGGGCGTGCAGTGTCACAAAGGCAGCCCAGTCGCCAACAGCCCCTTTGCTTCCTGCAACGCCGGGGCAGGAGTGTCCCTCGAGCTGCATTTCACCTGCCTCCCTGGAGCACACCGAGGAGTGAAGCTCTTGCCAAAGCAGGCGAGCCTGAAAATGTCACTACAGCAAGTGTGAAGGAGCTGCCAGCCACAGCATGCTCGAAGGCAACTATGAGAACAGGCACCAGACCACCAGACCTCCACGTGCAGTAGAGGTGGTGCAATTAATCTGCATTAAGCCGTGCAGTGAAAATGCCAGATGGATTCTTCTCTGAGACTTCCACCGTTGCAGCATCGAGTCTCTACATCAGACTGCTGTGTGAACCACTGGCATACATATCTAAAATGTGCCCCAAATTAGGCACTGCTGAGATTTCAGCAGAAACACACTGCCTTTGGGGACCTGCTCAGAAAGCAACCTCACACCACTGAGTAGTGTGCAGTGCCGGCAGTCTGTAACAGGTCTCTGCATGTCTCTTCCTAAAAGATGACAATTGAACGCATGAGATCAACTCACGTCTGTTCAAATACAGATCAAATGCCAAAAGCAGCTGCTTGGAAAGCTGAGCCAGCCATTCTAGTAAGCACACATATGTGTATGCAAATGTTTGTGTACAAACACATAGACCCACACTTACATATCCACACAAAGGTGAGGAGAGAGAGTTGGGTAAGTAGAGGCACGCTAGAGGGCCGGAGAGCCTGCAGTGTAGGCTATAGCGGCTCCATCAGATAGCATTGGAATTGGCAATGTGAGCACATCAAACTATTATTGGAGCATTTGTACCTCTTGTGCAGGCTACCAACAGCACTGATAATGCTCTGTGTTGCTACAGATTGGAAGTGTAATCACAGCTTACTTTCAGAGGCAGTTGCCAGAGCAGAGTGCTTTTTTTCCGCATATATTTCCTTATTAGATCATGAGAAGCCAACTTCTGTTTTGAGTGTAATATCTAATTTTTCACAAGCAAATACGTCTATAATTAACAGTATTTCCTATGTCTTTTTATGCATATTGTGACATTTCTACTCTGCAGGGGTGAACGCAACATGGCACTATCAATGTGTTTTACGTTTTCTGGCATTTTACGTATGATAACCCACTAGCAGTCTCCCATGGGTCTTCTCAACACTTATAATTGCTTATTAAACTAATGTTCGGACAAAATCTCTGTGGATTTGCTCAGATGAGAATTAAGTAAACAGAATTTTACCTCTGGTTCAGGACAGTGCAGTCGGGATCCTTGCAACATTCTGAGTGTATGCTAGTATTTTTTATTCCTAACATGTATCGAGCTGCCAAATGTTTCTCAGGCATGAGTAACTGTGGCTAGGAGAGAGAAGTAAAGGGGAAAAATTAAACATTCTGTGAAACCCGTATCACATGTTGAGGTTTTAGGGGTGATAAACAGCATGACTGGGCCTTCCTTTAATCTGCTCATAGTGTCCCACCAAAATAAGTCCCCCTTAGGACCTTCTCCATTTCTACCTCCCGTATCACATCCTCCTCCTAAGAACACCTACTGACACATGCCCAGGTGCTGACCATTTTCAATTCAGCCAAATCTTATATATCCCAAAAAACCAAGCAGGCTGGGATTTTCCCTTCTCTCTGCAGTTTGTGCAAATATCGCTAGGATATATCTCTTGGTTTTATTTCATGAACAGAAAAACACAAGATTAAAGATAGCTTGAAAAATAAGGTAGAGTTGGAGCATTTAGGAAATACTAATTGATTTCACCTTCTAATAATAATGGGTACTGTTAAGAACAGCTGCAGCAGCTGTGATTCAGTATAACTTTACCCAAATCAGGTAAGCTGACTTGCCTCATTATCTTTAATGAAGAAAGAAAAAAGCAATGCAGAAATTTTAACTGTATTTTCTCAGTCAGTACCAGGTAAAAGGTGCAATAATATTTTTATGCCTTAGCTGCTTTTCTTTATGTTAATGACAGCTTTTCTTACTAGCATGAACGTATAAGAGATTATGAAATTTTCTCCAAGATGGAAATTTATAGGCATAAGAAAGAAACTTGTACTAATTATTTTAAATAATTTTATTCAATTTATTAAAACATTATTTGTATTAGTTTTTATTGGTTTGGGATAATGGAGGAAGATTTTCTTAGATTTCTTATTATTCTCATGTAATTTTAAATATGCTTCTACCAATCTATTGCTCGTTAGCAATGATGTAAAATCGCACAGCACAATATTATCTCTTGTTGCAGTTTAGATTTTTTTTCTATGTTTGTTTTGGAGACTACACTTGTACACAGAATAAGGCTCATAATTTTTTTCTCTGTATTAATCTAATTCATGAAATCTGTAACAAGTTGATTTCATTAATTCTATTGTTACAGACTGTGCAGTTCTCCCAGACAGAACTCTGCAAGTAGCAAATGGTTCTTGCCAGCCCACAACAAGCATTCCATAATAGTAAGTCTTTCCTTCCACATAACTCAGTGTATTGCCATTTATGTACTTAGATACCATTAGACAAAACTCAAGTTTCTGAGACTCGAGAAAAAAAGATTCCTTTTATTGACTGATTGAAGAATGTGGATTCTGTGAAAGAAGGTGGGGAACCCCAGCAGAAATCTTTTATTTCTATGAAACCTTTGTTGGCAGAGATACCACTCTTGTGAAGGTTTAGTGGGGCAAAACGGTTGTGAGTGAAGAGAGAGAAAGGAACATGGGAGGGAAAGGAGAAATAGAGGAAAAGATTGACCCAGGGATGTGAATAAATAGTAACACTTCCTTTAAAACAAGCAAGTACTGACCTCAGCTGTACGACACTTTCACTCAGGTTATTTTTCTATGCCAAACTAGGATCTTGAACTATATTTCTTTTGGGTTTTGTTTTTGGTTGTTTTTGTTTGTTTGTTTTCATAAAAAGGTAAAAATAAATAAATACAACAGGTCAAACACAAGTGAACTACTAGAAAAAAATTACTATAACAATATTTGGTATTTGCTTAACCTTAATTTCGGGTCATGACAAGCAAGTTCTTGTCTGACTTTTTCTCAAGACTTCCAAGTTATTCAGGTAAGAAGTTATTTGGGGTTTGTATTTTAGTAGAGACAAGAAAGTCACTTAGCTTTATTGACAGTTAAATTACTATTTAATTTTATTATTTCAGTTTACATTAGAAGTATGTAGAATTCTGTGTAGATTCCTATTTTATTACTACTTAAATCTCAACAATTCATATTTTTGGTGGACAGCAAGCAATTAATCTTCTTTTATCTGCCTACATTTGTCAGTTCCACAGAATTCACATCTGTTATTTTTACTGACATGCTACAAGCTCTTTCTCCCTTCTTCTTCTAACCACTGTTTTTGAACAATTTAAGCTTGATTTTCTTACATCCTAGGGTGGAACTTGGTGCAGTAAGGTTCACTGCTTTCTTTTGCAATTTTTAATGAATAGTAGAATAGCATCACTAAAGCTTTTGGTGTTTTTCAAAGTCGTTTAATTTTTGTCCTCTATGTTTATTTTCATATGTCTGTGCCTCCCAGTAAGCTCTTACTTTCTGTCAGAATACTCAGCTGTTACATTTTGAGGTTTTTCTGGCACAGTCTTTCTGTGTAGGGGTTTTAGGAAGGTAAGGTCTAATGAATCAAACCCTGTGCTGGAGTGGGATGTGGCTCCAGACTAGAGACATTTAAATTTAGGTGTACACCTTTGAACTCCTAAGTATCCTAAGCTCCCTGTAGAGCCAATGGAAATTTATTCAATACAGTGGTGGGATCTTAGAGAAAAGTTCAGCTTTGAATGTGCTTTTTGACTTCTGGTTGAGCTACATCCTGTCTAAGCACTCTACTGAAGGAGGCAAACCCCGAAGCAGAGGTGCCTTGTGCGGTTTGAGGTTCCTAGGACTAACCAAAAAAGGTGAACAGGTGTTTTTTGACCTGCCTTGCATTGCCTTGCCAAGGAAATTGTTTTATAGATGACCTGTACATTTCTGTATGTTAGAGCAAATATTCTGTGAAATTTTATAGGCTTTGGACACCTATGCCCAAACACCTGAATCCAGACTGCATCCCTTTTGGATCTAATAGGAGTTCAAATCTCACATGTAAACACCGACGTGATAGACACACAGAATCAGATATTTGAAGCTTCATCCTTAGAATAACACGGCTAAAGCCTTAAGACAGCAAAGTTTGTTGAAGAAGAAAGTAAACCTAAGGAATGATCCCTTTCTCATTTTTGTGAAAGAGCTGAAACCCTTACCTATGTTTATAAGGGTGGTATCCTGGTAAAGGACCTGAAACCTTGGAAACAAGTGGTGTATTTCAATCAGGAGATAAAAGAAAACAAGAGGCAGAATTCCAGGGCAACAAGCCAGACTTTTTTGGTATCTTTAAGTATGTGGAATAAACAGAAAGAACGAAATGTCTTGCTACACAAACAAAGCTATAACTTAATCAGCAAGACAGAGAGTTTGTAGGATAAATCAAAGGATTAGAGTGTTGATAGAAAACAGTACAGGCTGTTCAGGAAAGAAAGGATTGGAAAAGGGGAAGGCAACATTGCGTTACTAAGAATGTGTTTATGATTTGCTAAAACAGAAGGCAGATACATCAAAAGTCTCTAAGGAAGCAAAAAAAAATGGTTTCAAAAGATTGGTCTACCTCAAATCAATGTGGAAGAAGAGGTGATTGAACATGTTAAACACACACGAAAAGGAGATTTTTCTTGAAGTTGTGGAGCTGTTGTTTTACATCCTTAAGTGGTAGAGTGTATACCTAGATTTTATTCTCTCTTAATGGTGTGAAATAGCTGAGAAATGTGGAGATGGAGGCCTCTAAGACCTGGTAAAGCTGAATTTGAAATAATAGGATTGAGAGCAGCAGAGAACAGCACTTCAAAAAAAGAAGGTGGTGACACATTTAGCTGACTGGTAGGAAATGTCTGAAGATTTTAATGGAACGTACGCTGAGAGAGAGAGTCAGCCATGAGAAGCTCTTCCAAAAAAAAAAAAAAAAAAAAGAAAGAAGTATTGGCAAGAAAGCTACTAGACATTCAGAATGTATTACCAGAAGTGTAACATATGAGAAACTGCTGTTTTTCTCTAGGTGAGCAGAAGTTTACATCAACTTCAAACCTCATGTTTGACAGTGGTGTAAAAAGAACCCCTCTTCCAAAAAAAAGAGATCAGGATAATGAGGTTATGTGATTATCATGGATAATGAGGTTATGTGATCTTTCAGGAATATTTCAGCTGGGCTTGTTCTGCCTAAGAAAAGATACCTTTAAGTTATGTCATAGAGTTTATAGTTGTGAAAAAGAGACTACTAAAGAGACAGCTAACATATTCATCAGAAATAGAAGTAGTAATCAATTTTTCATCTTAGTAAGGAAGAACTAAACTAAACGTAAGTAGGATGTTCCTAACTATAAAAAGAGTTATATACTGGAAGATTTCACATGAGAAAGTTGTAGAATCCATATCTTTGAAACATATGAACCTTTTTCTAAGAGTAGGGTTTTTTCCTACTTGAGGATTCTCTAAGTGTCTGTAATGAGACATTTTTTCTCCAAAACTTAGTGTACCCCTTTTTATCGATGATATTTTGGGAAACCGAGTTTTCATGCTGTTAAGAAAGACATGCAGCCAATCTGTTTGCACTCTCAGATGCCATTTGAACAGCATGATTCAACTTTGGAAGCATATGTAGCTGAAGAGAACAAATACAGTTTCCGTACTGGCCTTTATATCTGAAAAGGGTGAATTCTTCCCTTTGGACAGAGTCCTATAAAAGCCAAGAGGGTACCAGTGCATTCAAGTGCAGGAATTTGGCTTGTGTCCATTGTGGCTTAAAACAATGGATTTTAAATGAAGAATTCAACTGCCTAACCACAAATACCCTTTTAGATTCCTTACAGTACCCCAAAGGTCCATGTAGGTGTAACCCCAGCCTAACAGCAGTTCCACACCCACCCAAAGAACAGGAGGGACATTCCACTGTCCAGGAGCTCCACAGAGCCTAAAATGGCACCAGACAACCGACTCCTGTCCTGAAGGAGACAGGAGTAGTTTTTGGTAGTTTTATCACTTCCATTTTTTTTTCAGCTAGGATTGTGATAAAGCGTATATATTTTTTTTCCTTAACCTCTATTTGGAACTCTGTTTTAAATTCAAATCACAGACTAATTACCCAAGCTTTTAGAAAAACATAATTATTCTTCTCTCTCCACCAGACAAATACATCAGTAATGCTTTTAACATCTGAGAAAGGGGGAAGTTTTTTAAATTGTGTGGCTTTTACAGTATATTAGTGATCTGGCTCATAAAACGGCAGAATGACAACAGTTCAGCTTGGTGGTGGGTTGTGTTGAAAGTGTGTAGAACCTGAGAGCGTATAAAATTCACTCATTTTGCAGACAGACACTAGAACAAGTAGGGGATGGCAGATATTCAGGCTTGAGTCATTACTTCTCTTCCTGCCTTGTAAATACTTCTTTTGTGCTGTTCCTGAGACTCAGTTTTCTTACTTACAATATGGCAGCCCTCTTTCTTTATCGTTCCATTATGACTGTGTTCTTAGTATCCACGAAGAAATTGTAAATACCTGTAAAACCATTAAAGACCCTGTAAGTAGAAACAACAGTTACCATAAGAAGTTTGGCTAGAATGGATGCTGCACTGATTCTGCATTTTGGATAAAAATAGTTAATCTCATTTTTTAATTGTTTCCATGAATGTAAAGTGCTGGAGGTGGATTGTTTCTACATATAAAAGATTTCTTGTAATAAGACTTGCTGTGCATATTGAGGCTCACTAATAAGATAATGGTAGTGTATGTTTGTTATGGCAGGTCACATTGATGACATTGAGAGAGGCATTGAAAGGGTATCAAGAAGACATCAAAGAATGTTTCAAGATCGAAGTTGCTTTCCTTTAACAGTTAAAAACAATTTCTTTTGCCATACCTTTTATGTTTTTATATCGCTGGGCAAAAATAAAGAGAATTGACTCATGTTTTTATTGTTATCATTTTAGAGTTCTCTGGTAGCTTTCTAATTTTTTTTCTTTTGTCTGTGTGACAGCACAGTATGAAATAGGCTTCCTGGATTTCAAAGTGCTAACTGCAGTCTTTAGCTACATTTTTGTTATTATGTTCTCCAAGTGATGTTAAACTCTGACAGAAACTTACTTCACATTTGATTATGTGTAACAGAAATGCAAGATAATTTGTTGCGTAGATTTCCAGAACATTGCTTAATGATTAATTCTGAGAGACTGAGCCTGTATTTATCCTAAAATAGATACCATTATATTCCCCTATTATTCCAGTGTGCTGTGCCCATAGTTATTGGCTGAAGAGAAGTGGTAGAAGGTGGGCAGAGCAGAGGGAAGACCAAGCACACCGAGGATATGGCTATGTTGCTGTGCACTGCAGCCCTGAGGTGTGGAGTTTTGGGGTGCGGGTTTTCTGCAGTGTTTTCCAGCCAAGGAAAGGCCACTGGATGGTGCTGTGGAGACAATTTGCAGTCATGGCACAGACCTGCAAGGTGTACAGCCTCGCAGGCTTCCGCGTGAGGCGTGAGAGAGGCTCACACAAAGAATTAAATTTATCCTTCCCTTTCTATTATTTCTTTTCTCACACGCTTTATAGCATTCCATGGTAAATTCTAAGTCAACAAATAAAAATCAGCTGCAATCTTATTACAAAACGCGCATCCTATTTTTTTGTGTATGAACTTTTTATTGAAGGAAACTGGTCAGGACTTTACGTTGGTTCAGTATCTTTTTCTGGCACTGCACTCACAATAATATAGCCATAAAGCTGTTCGATTTGTTTGCTGGAAGTTTAGTATAGCGTGTCATCTCTCTGGGCGTTTTATGCAGGTATGTATTTGTGCAGAGAGCTTTAGCCTCTTATCACTTGATGACTGACTTTCCTGGGAGTGAAGGGAAACAGCTTTGCTCTGTCTGTGCCCTGCCTCTGGTCACCGCTGCCTGTGCTGTGGGCAGGGTGATTGATCTACACAAAAAGAGTTTCCTTTCCATCAGTGCTATGGTGGGACCACTATGGGGGATCAAGAAAGTAGAGCTCTATTATAGTCAGACCCCAAAGCCTCTGTACCTCAGGAGAATTCAGCAGTTGGTGCTCAGATCCTGCTTCCATGGGTGCCTCCTATGCAGGTCCTAAGAACTTCAGTGAGACCCACGTGTCAAACGCTACAGTACAAGTGCTGTATAAGATACTTTCTTACGTATTGCCACACTGCAATTGATGTAGACAAAATACTTAGGCAAAATGTGTTCACAGATGGGATGCATCTCGCCGTAGGAATGCCATTTTCTCCTCAGTCTCTACCAAGACAGAACACGGCACTTTGCCTTCTGTAAACATCTGCAGAGAATCTCATCGTCATAGCCCACAGAGACACAACTGGCCATGGCCTTCAGGGAAAGGACATCTAAGGAATATTGCAGTTTGGAAGGAGGAATTTGCAAATATTATGTCCATAAGTGTATGAAACAAACTGAGTTATATCAGCTGCATCCTTGAATTCAACTTTGCTCAATAAGCTGATTTCTTTCATTTTCTAAGTGTCACAATCACTATTGCTCAGATACCAGAGGCAGAACTGAGAAAAATATTGAAATAGCTATTTCATTTCTTTGAAATTAATTTTGTTCAAGATAAGTTTCATAGTGTTTCTCTACAATAACTCCAGTTCATTCCAGATCACTCTTGAGTATTTAGATTTTGCAAATACTCTGTTGCATTCTCTTAAATTCACTAAATCTCTGAAAATTTATGACTATGAATACAATAAATGGAATGATCATGCAGAAAAACACACAACAGGAAAATACATTTTTGTTATCAGAAGAGAGGTATTGAGGATATATTTCTAATAGTCATTCAACTTTACTCATGATGTTTCTCTAGAGGAGAGAATATTTAGAACAGCTGGTCAGATAATATAAAATAGAGCTTAAAGATTATTATCAGTGCGACTGAAGCTATACATGTTGCTATAAAAGAATGGTAATAGATAAGTGCATTTAGTGATATTAGAATATTTAGTGCAATAGAATAGTGTGTGCTTGTGTAAACAAGCACAACACTGTTGACAACAATGACTTATAAAAGCTAACACCAAGTTTGTCCAGTAGGACTTAATGAAAAAGAACTTACAGACATGAAAAAATATGAATATGAAAATCCAAAAACTTTATCAATAATTACCTTCTGGAGTTTGATTGACAACATATTCATTTTCAATTATAATCTAATGCTGGTATTTTCACAGAGATTATACACTTTTCACCACTGCTACCCAATGACTTTGCCTGAATACAAAATGCACTATTTAATGACTTGCTAAAAATCTTTTTTTCCCCCCTCTCTCTTAGATAATTTTGTGGATGAAAATACTTCTCTGTGTAATTGTATTATTTGTGCAAGTGACTGTCAAGATTTTCCAGAGTTTTTAGGCTTATTATACATGTCAAAATTTATTAATAGTTTTTCAAAACTAATGAGATTGCTTGAAAAAATCAAACTTTCTAATCATTGAGATCCTGTGACTTAGATAATTTTCTTCCATGAAGTGACTTCTGTAATAATTTTATGTCTATAGAGACCTTTCTTTCTGCTAAAATATTTGTATTTGTCATCATTTAATTTTAATGTTAAATCACTTTGTAATTTAAGGACCATTTCATCTGTCACTCCTATGCTTTCTTACTTCACACATGAATAAAGAACATTTTTCATGCTTTGTCTCCTAAACAATGGTTGCCAAACCAGTCAATATCAACAATCTAAAATGTTAAATTTGAAAGTAATTTCTAAAAAATAATTATAATGATGCTTTAACATCTTGTTTCTCTCTGGAAAAACTGCCAAGGTCTGATGGCTCGTGAAATTAATATATTTAATTTAGAGGAAGTAAATCTTTAAAAAGTGTGCGTGATTAGTCTTAATAACTTACTGTTATTGAAATGAAACCTGTGTATAGTTAAAAGGGAAAACATAACACCATTACCTTTAAAAAAACAAAATAGATTTTGTGAAGAATATATGGTTAGATCATTCTTGGCTTTTGGAGAAATCCTACAGTAGGGGAATGGTTCAGAAATTCTCTCCCTGGAGCACAGGTGTACATCTCCCACTTATACTTCCCTCTATCTCTGCCCCACAGTGCTGGTGCCAGATAGCACAGATTTTGGTCTGTGGTATTAGACAGGAAACAAGACCACACTAATGATGAGAAAGTGTCCTTAATTATTTTCCTGATGTGGCAGACATCACTGGCTTCATTACTGTTTTCCAGCCGTGAGCAAGGGCTGCTGGAGCCGGGAGGTGTGCGACAGCCTCGAGCAACACAGCGATGTTTGAGGAGCTGAGCAATGCACCCAGATTTGTTTCCAGCTTCATCAGGCAGGGTATTAGAAAGAAAAACACAGCTACTGGAAAATTATACTAACAGACAGTAAAAATGGCAGGATACTCCATCCTGGACATCAGGACCTCTGAAAGTCCTGAAGCACATGTCAGGGCTGGTGACTGCAGTGCTTCACAGGAGAGGATATTTCTGGAGCTGAGAGAAGAGTTGTGTTGGGGAACCTTATGCACCTTAAAGCACAACTGGCTACAGCTGAACCACGCTTGTGCTGCTCTCCTCTGTTTTTGAAAGTATCACAGTCAGGCCACTTATATCAGTTTAGTGCTCAATTCCCAGTGTTGGTAGTAAGCTTCTCCTAAAGTCTAGACTAATTCATCCTCTTGTAATCCCACAAACTATTTTATAAACTTAATATGTAAATAAAATTATTCTTTTGGGGAGTCATGACTCCCCAAAAGAATAAAAAGGAGAAGGAAAGGAAGGAGACCTTATGTGGGTGACAAAAACCTAAGGGGATGTTAGAAGTGAGAGCTGGTAGGGGCTGAAAGGGACTCAGTACCATAATGTGTCAACTTACCCAAACCCAACCACTTAGCAGCCTTACTTAGGAGGATGGAACAACTTACTCAGTCCTGAAAGGAATGTATGGATTATACCTGTTAAATTAATAAACCACTTCATCCATGTCCTGCGAAAAAGCTTATTCATTTCGTTTTTGCAGCCCTCATGTACATAAAGACTACTTTCATATTTCTTCTCATTGTCATTTTCCCTAAAAAGGCCCAGGAGAAATACTGTGAGTAATTTATCCATATTACTGAGCAGTGCTATACCAATAAATATTCTTCATTGTTATCTGACCAAGTTATACACTTCCATTAATATAAGCTGGTTCAAGTGTTGGCTTGCATCTTCTTAAGGGTGGGGTTTTTTTTGGGTAACAAATACCTCTTGCATTGATATGCAGACAGCCTGAGATATTCAAGAGAATTCTCCTTTGTCTCCTTTTTATCTCACGTTCAGACAGACTTTACATCAGCTTAATGGCAGAGATAGTTGTAGCTCTGCTCCCCTGAAGCATGCTAAAACATGGCCAGTCATCATCCAAGCACGAGGAAGTGACAGTCTGAATGGTTCTGAAATATTTTCTGGACCCCTTAGGAATCCTGTACAGCAGCACACACCCACAGAGGCCATGCCAGCTCAGCAGGGTAGGCTTCTCCATCCACAACCCCCAGCCTAGCTGGCGGCAGGTGCCTCTCACTCTGGGGGCCCTGAGGGCGGGCACAGGTACAGGGACCTGCTGCTTGGGTCGCTCCCTCCCTCTCCAGCATTCCCAGACAGCTCCCAGCTGCCTGCTCAGCATGGGCTCCCACACAGACCACCATCCAAGCTACACCCTCCTACCAGCTATAGCAGAGAAAATTGATTCTAGGTATAGAATTCATCCAAATTTCTCTCTTTTTCTCTCTCCTAATTCTAAAAAAACCTCATGCACTGTGAGCAGTGTATGCCACGCTGTAGTTGTTTTTCTATCAAAAGAAGATAGAGAGAAACTATTTTAGAAGCCCAAAATGTTTTATTAATAACCCTGTTAGGAGAACTAAATGATGTGCACGTGCCTGAACTTCCCTGGATTTTTAATTCGGGATTCAAATATTATGTGGATAACTATTTTTTTTAAGGAATTACTTTTTTTTTTTTTTTTTTTTCAGCAGTATGTCCACAGGAACAANTCTTTTTTTTTTTTTTTTTTTGCAGTCATACCCTCTCTCACAATTTATCTGCCTTGTACTGAAAGTTTAAAAGCTGTTTAGATGAGTAAATTTTTCAGGGGAAGCAGAACCAGTAATTCTGAAAGTCAAACTCAGCTGACCTTCCTAGGTATGCTCCAAAAATGCTCTTTAATTTTGCTTTGTTTCACATGTTGCTTTGAAGTATTTTTTCAGTTATATTTTCAGAAAAGTTTTTCAAAGCTACTGAAGCTCACAGAAGGTTTGGATGAAGTCAGTTTAATACAGAATTGCCTCCCATAGAAAGTTAACCCTATATTGTGCATGGATTTTCAAAATTTTTTATTTCTTGGCAAAAAATGGTCTCAGTCACCATCTGCTGCACCTTACCAGTTTCATCTGAGAAATAAATTTTCTGTATAGCAGGACATGATTGGCAATTTTCTGTCTATTTCCTGTAAAATCATGTGGCTAATAAAATATAAACCCATCTCAGAAAATGACAGAAGCTGAAAAAAAAACAGATAGACTTCCTTCCTGTGATTAATGACTCAACATATAATGAGGCAGTGTTTCAATTGTAGCATTTTCTCTAATGTCTTGGTGTCTCATATGAAATATTCCAGTTAAAGCTATAAATGAATATGCTTGTTTTTCTACTTTCTTTCTTTTCCCCATTAATCTTCACTAGGGAACCTCCAACCCATGATTTAGAAAGACCCAGACAGTAACAAATGTGTTTCCCAGACCAGTACCCAATCTGCTTGAAGACATGGGTGACATCAAACTATTTATAATGGTCTTGCTCACAAACAGCCTTGTCTTTACAACGGAGTTTGGTAAGGTTTCGTCTTACGTCGTTAAGGACACACAGAATGCATCTGCATTTTTAAATAGAGGACACAATCACAGAATCTGTGCAAACACTGTCAAACCTAAATTACAGGGGTTGGGTGTTTACTTGTTTGGGATTTGGTTTAGTTCCGAGGTTTTGGATATTTTTTTTTTGTTTTTTGGTATCCTCCCCCTCCATCTTCCATACAAAGCATCCAAAATATTCTGAGGACTGTGCCACAGTACCATTTTTTAATGGCAAGAAACAGAGGTATAAAATGAATACCCAGGGGTGTGACATGAAGTTGTGGATGAGTGCTTGGAGACCAATCTCCCACACCTTGCTGGGACAGTGTCAGTGAGGGAGCAAGGGAGCCAGGACAGGTGTCCCCACACCTTCCTTGCCATGCTGAGTTTTGTTGTGGAAAGAACATGCAGAAACAAAACTCCTACATAAAATAGCGTTAATGCTGTATGTAAAATAGGTGGGGAAAAACCCAGGCCTGTAATGCAGAGCTAAAATTTTTGACTGTGCAAAAATAGCCAGAGCTTCACAGCTGCTATGTAAAAGCTGCTATGTCTTTTCCTTCTATTGTTTTTAAAACCATATAATCATGGTGAAAAATATATTAAATTAAGAAAGTCAAGGAATGAGCTTGAACACTGAAGATCACCTGTTCACACAATTTAGGGCTTTTGTTCCAGACATCTCTAGTTAGATGTGAAACCAACAACACCAAATGCCACTGAGTGTTTACTGACCCTCTCACTTGCACATTTAATTTTGTATTCTTCACAGGGAAGTGCCTATTGTAAGAAGGCTATATATAAATGTTGATTTATTGCATCAATATGAGATGAATAAATGAATTTTTTTGGTATGAATGAGCATAGTTTGGCTATAATAACAATGTTTATGTGCTCTACAGTGTATATTTACTGTTATTCATTTCCTCACAATCATTTGCTCTTGTTCTTTTTTGGACTTGATTACTGCTGAAATTTCTTGTTTCAGAGTATATTTTAGTTGTTTATTGTGCTCATTTATTGAAATTCAGAACAACTATATTGGTTGTTTATTTCTTAATAGATTTTTTTCTTTATTTCCGGGGGGATAATTCTACTAGTCACTTGGCAAATATGTTCAAACATAAAGTCATGGAAATGCCTCATTTTCCTGAAAATAGATGTTATAATACTTTAGAGAGCCAAGAGTAAACTTTATTTATTTCATGTTGCAGTCAACAATATCCACTGCAAGCTATTTGTATAGATCTATTTTTGCATATGTAATCTTTATCCACATGAAAATAATTACAAACATTTTAAAACACATTTTGGTCTATGATTAACTGTTCTTTTATATCCTGTTTTGTGTAGCTTAATGTTCAAATTTTATACATCTAAAATCTTTGATTTATTTTTTAATTATTTTAAGACTAAAGTAATTCAGATCAGACTTTATGTATTATGTTCATACATTTTTAAGTGGTGATTATAAGTATTTACACAGAATTGTGTTAAATTATTAATTATTTATAAACCTAGCTATCATATTTGTTATAGCTTTGTAAGAGAGGCCTAGGGCCACCACAGAAGCCCTGTGCACTCCTGCAGACCCTCTGGTCTCATCATCTGTGAATTTGGGGATTAATGCCAGTTTAAAAATACCAGTGAAAGACAGGAGGATAAAATAAACTGGGAAGACTGTGCAGCACTCAGCCTGTCAGCAACTGGGTGAAATGAGAGCCTTACTGAGGACAGCAAGAAGGTTGATGGAATATCTACTAACTATAAATACTATTATTTGCTCTACATAGAGGTAAGTGAGGCCTTTCACTCAAATGTGGTAGAGAACATAATCCAGTAGCTCTTAATAATTTATTTAGCTCAGCACAATTGGAGAGAAAACATTATGACAGAAATTTGGAAAGAATAAGTGATCATCATCTAGCCCCAGGCAAATTGTACAGAACACAACAGGGCTGTCTGGCAGACAATATCAGCCTCAAGGCTTTTTCAGGGAAACAGTGAAAACTACTGCAAATAACATATTGAGAAAGAGAAGAAGAAAAGAAACAACCAGTGACACCATACAAAACCAAGAATGGATAAAAACTTTACAGTTTCTGGTCAATGTTTGATTAAACAGGACTACATACCAAAATAATGAAACTTCTTAAAGGTATTTCTTAAAAGATGAAGATTTCTAATGAAATAGAAATAAGTTCTTTCTCAGATGGACACGTAGGCAGCTTGCTTGAGAATGAAACAGTAATCAGCACTGTAGGAAAGACTCTTAATGTTATAGCTGACACTCTCAGGAATAAAATTTGTTTTCTAGTCAATTTTTTGAAGTGAAATAATTTGTAGTTTTTTAGAATTGTAGAGTTGAGTTCTATTCCCTTCTAACACTCATCTTTTCAAAACTTTATAGAGATGAAAATTTGGAGAACTGGTAGCAGTAATAAGAGAGGCCTTGCCTCCGTGTGTGAAAGATTGTTAACTACAGGGGCTGAGATAAGATCTGGGTGCTGTTTTTTAAGAAACTCATTCACAGATAGGAATTCTCTTGTTCAAAGATTTTTGTCACTGTAGAGCCAGGAACTGAGAGATGCAGCAACATCAAATCCAGCGAAAGAATGAATTATTTATTAATTTTACAATCATTTTTATATAGTCTAGTTCCATAAAGCGATTGGACAATGTTCACACACCTCCTAGGTTGATTGGTTCAGGTTCTATCACATCCATGGTAAAACATTTCTTCGTGTACCATAAACAGAACTTAGCAAAACAGCAGATATGAATATTGTCTGGATAACCTATCTTACTGTTTTCATATCTTGCGTGAGAAAGGAAAGGTTCTCAAAGAATTAATGCAAGAAGCTGGAAAATTCATCTGCTAGCAGCATTTCAGTATCCACAGATTTTTACGTACAAATCTTCATCACCCGTGAACTTAAGCCTGTGTGCAGTTGTGAGACAGCATCACGATTTACTCTATACATATTTAAAGTGAAAATTTTGAAGGCAATCAACCAAATCTGAAGGAGACATCACAATGAACATGGTTTCTCTCTGGGTAACTTATGCCCAGAGTTTAGTGCTCTCCAACAGTCCCTTGTGCAATACTGGACACATGGGAGTGGCTTGCCCTCATGGGACTGGCCTGGCCTTTGTGGATCAGGTTGTTTCCTAATGAATGCGTTTTTGCAATTGACCCAAGCGTGAGTTACACCAGTATGTTAACTCTGTTTCTAGGCTGCTGACTGGTGAAACACAGTGCTTTTCACTCTATTACAGGCAGGGTGCTGCAATGAACTATAGCCCTGAAGACTGCTGGTGAAGATCATATTTGAATAGTCTCCATGGCCATTTTACTAAAGATTTCTGGAAATGCATTGTATCTTTCAAAATATTGGGGCTACATGTTTTGTTATTGCCAAGGGCAAAGACCTCTGCAGAAACTAATTTCTGGTTCAGCACCTCTTTGAAGAAAAGAAAAATAAAAGATCTTAACACATCTATGACTGTAGCTGTATTTTTTGCCTTCTGCCTCTTTAGTCTAAAAGAAATATGGAAATAATGAATTAAGGAAAACAAATTCATTTCTTAAGCATGATTTGCATCTTTCATTTTGAAAGCATTTGCTTATCACCTCTCTCTTTATTTAAAGTAGAGACATTGCTGGGTTTTTTTTTATTATTCTTATTTTCTATTTGGTGAAAAATTCCTGAACAAAATACAGCAATGTTAGTTGAAGAATAAGAGACCCTTCATTTATAAGGCAGGAAAAAAGCAAAACAAAGTAACACAATAGTCTATTTTATCTTTCATAAACAATGTATTGCTTTCACATGTTAATGAAATTCATGCTTCTGGACAAGAATTCACTGAGAAAAAACATTTCTTACCAATAAAATAGAGATGTCTGTATTAAAAACAGGAGCTAGAAGCAGTCATTAAACACAACATAACAGTAATATGTAACTGAGTAAGGCAAGAAGAATCTCACACTCAACTGAACCTCAAAGATACTTGTGGTATGCAAAAAGCAATTGCTCAACACAATTTCCCACCAAGAATCAGGTCTATCATCCCACTGCTATGAACAATTCCACTGATGGGAGTTTTTATAACAGTGCATCCTGCATCTGCTTGTTTTTTGAACAATGGTGTTTTCCCTCCATTAACCACCAGGAACTGATCTTCACATTTGCATGATCTGAGGGTCCTTTTCCTATCTCTGATACCCCAAAGCTTTCAATGAGCTGTGGAGGGGCCTGTTGCAAGATGAAATATGTTATGCGGCCATGGTAGAAAAACCTAAATATCTGCATGTGAACGTAATTGTGAGTCATCCAAAAAAAATTGCGGTGATCCAGGAACCACTGAGGGTGCTCCTCATCCAAGAGAATGGTGAAGGCAAAGGCTGCTTTATTCGCCCCACTGGAAAATTTTCCTGGATTGCAGTAGTGTTGCCGTCCCAAATATAAAGAGAATTCAAGAATAAGTCAGATATTAGAGTATTCAAATTTTCACAAAATAGGTTTTTTGCTAGTGATGGAAGACACAGAAGTCATTTAATTCCCTTGTAACAAACTTATCTCAAATTTACTTATCTGAGTTTCTGAAGGAAAAGCAGGGCCATATCAATGGGAAGAAAGATAGATCACACGTGCAGCCTCAAAATACTGCAATAGCTGGAATTCCATGCTCCTCTTCCAGCACTAATGAAACCAATGGAAAATACATGGGAACTGGCAGAAATTGGTTCCCATCCAAGGTTTTGAAAACTTCAGTAGTCATTAACAGAGTTGTGTGACAATCATTAAGTGGTTTCCTAAACTTTATGTTAGATTTTTCTTTTGTTCCTCAGACTCACTCTGAGAGTTTTGGCTTCATAAAACTCTTAACACTCAAAGGAAAACATAGGGTAATATTTTATGTTCCCATGTAAAACTACAGAGCTTTGTAAGGTTTCCAGTGGAAACCACAACCGTCCAGGCATATCCTCCCCTGGTATCAGCAGGTGTCATGTTTTGTGGATTATTTAAATCACATTGGAAGGTTATAGTTAGAAGCCAGCATGAGTACAGAGAAAAGGAACAAAAGAGTTTCACTAACTTATCAAAACTGGTATTTCAATTAAAAACAGAAAAGAAAAAAAAACAACTCCTGAAGTCTCTCGGTAACTATTGGCAAATCAATGCACTTTAACAGAGATCAACAAAGCACACCTTGTTATATCCTGTCACTTACTAACAGAGAAGTTCTTACTATGCTGGTAATAATTATTATGACTTCATCTTACTGTCTGTGGTGGATAACATTAAATATTCTATTACTAAATTTGCAGTCAAATGACAGGAGAACATATTTGAATTGGTGATAAAAGTATATCACAATATCACTAATATAATTCTTTCCTAACAGTCATAAAAAACCCCAAAAAGCCCCAAAAAATCACTCAGGACTTCTCTGTCATTCAGTCTTGATTTTGTTTGGTCTGTGAAAGGCTGAAGTGTCAAATTCTTCCCTGCTCCAGTGTTCCCCTCTGCTGTTGACAAAACAGCAGGGGAGGAAAAGACTTCATCTTACTGAAATGAAAGAACAAATCCTAAATCACTGCAAGGGTTATTTTATTTCTTATTATGAAATTAGGTGTGGTCTTCATTTCATTCTGAGTACTGTGAATATGGAATACAAATGTTCCTCACATTTCCAAGATAAATGTTTGTCTACTAGCAGACAGAATGAATAAATAATCATAATACTAAGAAGTGTATCTATTTTGCATTTAATTAGTATCAAACCCAAGTCAAAATTATGTTCTTTTTCCTGCCCATGTTATGTCTTATCAGGAGCAACACCAGTTACTTGGCTGATTACATTAGCATGAATCAATGTAAGTAATCTGACATTTAGGTCATTATTTTGTAGCTGGGAAAACCAATTTGATGTTGAAGCTCGATAAATATATAGCAATAAAAATGGAAGACTAGAGAGATCTCTAAGAGGCGCTGAAATGCATCTTATATTGTAAGAGAGAATTAAGTATATACTACACACGATGCCCTTCAAAATATTTACTTAATTAGTTCTTGAAAATCCGGTTTTATTGGAATTTGCTGACCTTGTGATGCAGTTTGTTTAAGAGCTTTAGCTAGCCTCAAGTCAGAAAGATTTTTTACTAATTTTAATAATATTTCTTCTAAGTCAGATTTTCTGTGAAGTAAGTTGGTTCAGCTCATCCTGACCATAAGGAACACAACAGATGGAATAACCCATCAGCATTTTCTCTTCAAAGACAGTTCACGTCTTCTGGTTGTTTTTCCAAGTCACACAAAATTACAACCCGTCCATGCTTTGTTCAGGTACCTTGCTTTCTTATCTATTATACTTTTCTCTTTCTGTGTCATGTTTGTCTTCCTTACCGAGAGACCTATGCCTTTCCTAGTGTATTTTTGTGCACTTTTTCATTTTATGCAACTCTTCGTATATTTCATTATGTACTTCATTTTTCCTTGATTTTCTTCCAACAGGCTTTTCTGTGCAACCTTAGGACTCTTTCAATAGACTGCCACCAAACTTGACAAAACTGGTAATACATCAACAAAGAGTGGGGATGCTGTTAGTGTGTGACCCTGAAGAGGTTTTGTCAAACCACCCTACGCTGGGCTGTTCAATGGGGTCCCCATAACAGGGCACTAGTTGGGTGTAAGGGTCTTGACTTCCCTGGGGGCACTGATAGATTGATCAAATATCAAATAGAAAGAGTTCAAGGAAACTCCCTCCTTTCACATGACACTTGCCTTCAAAATCTGCTTGCTCACCTGAACCATGTTGTCCTTTGGAACACCGTCTTGGGACATCTCACCATTTTCTTGAGCTTTCAGAAAATTGCTGTTTGGGGGTTTCTTTCTCCTCGTTTTCAATCACGAACAGTTCTATTGGAACTTTTTTCATATGAATTGCTTTCCATCTTCATATTCTTAATCGCTTCCTCAGAATCAGCAAAAGCCTGATTAATTTTTCCACCTTCTGTATGAAGTGTCTTGTCCCACCCTTTTGAGAAGGTTTTAGCTCGTTCTGTTGCAAGTGTTGATGGTCATGAGTATTTTAGCCCCCTCTCTTTCAGGTACAATCAACTACCATCCTATCCTGAAATATAAAGAATGTATTTACGAAGCTGTTGAGTACAAGAATTTTATTAAAATAAGCTTTTTTATTCTATTACTTTTGTGCTAGGAAGATCTACAATATCATACTTTCTGTAGAGTCTGACACAAAGACCGCAGAGGTTAACAGACTTTTTCACTGACACAAATGTTCTCGAAGTAGATCCAGGATTACTTTACAGACTAGCTTTTGCACTGCTCTGCAAAAATGCTTGTATTGCACTAATAGAGAATTCGGTGTTCTAACAGTCAGAGGAATAAGCAACAGTGGTAAGAGTTGCAGTTAGAAAAGCGGGGGAATAATACTTTTTGTGAACTCATCACTTGAATAAGTCTGAATTCTGTAATACTGGCTTATAATTAGCAATCTGATATTTTCAAATTAATGACGAAACAGTGTGAAAATGTGTTCTTAATTGTTTCCTTAAATCAATAGAACAATGATATTCATACAGTTTGAATATAAAAATACCTTCCTTAAATTAAATGGTTTCAAAGTTCATTTTAAAAAGTCTTTTTAAATTTTTTTTATTTGTGGAAGTAGAAAGCATTGATATGGAACATCTCTTGCAAGTCTTTTAAAGTAAGTCTTGGAGGTTTTATTAATTCAGATTACTTGAAAGTTATGACCATAAAAACCTGCAAGATCCTATCTCTCAGAATAGTGAAGAAGCTAAAGAAGGGATTTCATGCCCTGTAGGATTTGTGGCAACACAGCTGAGGATGTAGAATGTATTGGAGATAAGTTGCCATGGAAAGGGGATTCAGGTAAGTGTGAAAAAGAACGGTTTATGCTTGTTCTGCCTCTGCAAAAGTACTCTGTAGAGTTCAGCAGATTTCAAAGCAATTCTGCCCTATTTTCTCCTTGAATTCTACATCTACATTTTGTAGTTGAAAAACAAACCAGAACAACCAAACCCTACATCTTCCTAGTGGAAATTGATTTTTGATTAAGTGTATTTTTCCTAAAACCAGACATGCTTCCATGAAAAGTTTTAATTAAAAAACTGGAGATCTACACACAGGAATCTCATGTAAACTCACTGAAAACATATATTTCCATTTAGAAATGCTTCATAGAAGTTTTCGTGTGATTTCCTGCTATCATTACTTTCTCCTACGGGTCGCATTCCCCAGTCAGACTCAGCCTTCAATGATTCACTATAGATAGAAGTCCCAGGAGCAGGAGGCAATAGTGCATTACAGAAAAATGTATTCTAGCCAGGGAATCTGTCATATGGAGGATGGCAATAACAGAAAGCATGTGAACTGCTTTTACTATCAGTCTGGAGTAAAAGCTGTCACAGTCTTTCTGTATAAAAAAGTGTTTTCAAATTTTAAAGTATTTTCATCACTTGATTTTCCAATTAAACGTAAACAGTTGTTATGAGGGGGAACAAAAGCTGTCATCAATATCTGATGAAACAAAATATCTCTGTTAGAATGTTTTATCCATACAGGAATGAATGAAACCCAAATATGTAGCAGCTATTGTAAGCCAGCTCTAATGATACTTTTTAGAAGGCATGGGAATAACTTTTAGATAGTGTGTTGTCATCCAAGTTGAAACTCAGGCATTACAAAGAAGAAGGTGGAAGCAGGTATTTCTCTAGGTAGCTGAGAGGGGATTTTTCCATTTGAATTAGTCCTTCATATTAAGAGCCATGAGATTTAGAAGTCAGGAGGAGAAGTATAAAGTTTAACTTTCCAAACTGTGCAACAGCTCCCATAAACCAAAATTACAGCCAAAGAACCAATGGTGAGAGCTTCTGAATGACCCTATGAAGACAGTATGCTTGCCTATTTACAATAACACTGTGAAATATGCACCTAAAATGTGTCTGATTAAATTGGGTTGAAAACATTATAGAGTTCCATTACGTTTAGAGGGGATTTGCGAATATACTCTAGCTGAGGAGCTGTCTCTAAGCCTGATTTTAGAAACCTTATAAAAAACAGGCCATAGCAAAATTATTGATGGTAAAGGATTGGTGGAAAAGGACAGCCAAGATAAAAGGTCCCTCTTGGACCCAGAATGTGAAATAGGAGTGTCATGGTCTGGCTTTCTTTACTTTGATGGGGAATACTCTAAGTTTCTAGTGCATTAAGTATCACTTCAGCATTTCAATTATAAACCAAATATCCGTTTTATTTGTCGACCTCCACAAAAAAGAATAATAAAGATGAAGAACAGCTCCCAACAAAGAAAGAGCCTTATAATTTAAAATTGGTGGCACAGGATCGTTAACTACACATCTGCAAAATATAAGCAGCTAGGAAGCAGGAAAAGGACAGATATGTCTATATCTGCTTTGCTTTTTTATGTCTGCAAACTGTGTAATTTGCATGTTATCAAGGCCATTGTTAGAATAGCAGCAAAACAAATAATGTATTTTATTTCCAATACTGCTTAAACAGATGCCATCCAGAAATTTCCCTGTCAGAAACAATTCCAGGGGTTTCTGAAACTGCTGTCAGGAGACTATAATAAAATGAAAAGCTGTACCAATCATTTCCCTCCAATCTGATAGCACTACCCTGGTGCCCTTGGAGTGGATTTACATTATTACCTTTCCTGATTTCTTGTTAGATTGTGGGTTTGAGATTTTAAACATCTTCATGTGCTTCTTAGTAGTAGCAGTCACACCAGTAGTAGTAGTATTATGATTCCTGGAGGTCAAAACTAGATTCCCTACTGATGTCTAAGGAATTGATTACCTCTGTCTCAAAGACTGACACAGAGATTTTATTCACAGAGGAGCAAAACTTAAAATTATGTTTCATTTTGTCATAACGATGTCCACCTAAATACAACTAGCACTCAGAACAGTAGCAATAATGATGTTCACTATTGATTTCAGCATACACTAGCAGTGTAGGCATGTATCCAGGATCCTTGCTACGCTCCTAGAGATTTCACTGATGTCTATGCCATCATGCCTGTGTTAAAGTTAACTGGAGTATGGCTTCCTGAACACAGGTAGATGAATCAAATTAATATGAACAATACAAGAATGAATAAATATTAACTCATCAGTATGATGAAAGTGATTATAGAAAACCTGTTAACTAGATTTTGTCATTTCGGCTGACATATTGGCAGAGAGTGTTTCGGGGAGGGATCTAGGAAGGATAATAAAGCAGTGTGATTGCATGCAGCTGGATTTGTTATTCAGACTTCCTTTTTTTTGGACTGTGACACTCTGTAGGAGCCCTGTATAAAACAATATGAAAAAAAAATAAACTACAGAAAAGCTTAAATAATTGAGTATGGAAAAATCTTTTTTTTTTTTTCTTTTTTTAACAGTGATGTTTCAAATTATATCTAAAGCAACATATGCTTTTCTGCCTGTTATTGACACAAGGAGTCAGTCCTCTGGATAAGACATTCACTCTTGCAAAGAAAAAAACAGCAAAATACACACAATGCTTTAAAATCTTATTCTGAGCATACATAGAAGTAAATGTACATTTCATCGGCAAAAGACAAATGTAATGATTCATTATCCCTTGCCATTTCTGAGAAGTACAAATAAAAGTCTGATCTCATCAGCTATGTCTCGGGATCAAGCATATTGCTATAGCCTCTTGGTTTTTCTTTCTCTATATTCAATTTCATCTAAAGCAGATTTATGCTCTTTATTTCTACAATTTAATCAGGCTATGCAGAAAGAAATTCCTTCTCAAACTGCTTACAAATTTAGACTGACCTTCAGCAATAATCCATTGAAAGAATTACTCTTTCCATATCATGATACTGTGTTCTCCTAATATTGTTGCTTATCTGTGTTTTCCCCTTGAAACTGTTGAGCAGCCTATTGGAGATTTATCACATCTCCCATACTCAGTGAAAAATGAATTTGAGCATGAATTGAGCCTCTCTTTTATTTGTAGCAGGTGTTGGCTCACTAGCACTTTTAAATTTAGCCCCTCCTGACTATGAGAACAAAATGTTTCAAACTGGCCTGGTTCTGACTTTAAAAGCACTGTTTGCATCTGAGTTGGGAGATAAAACCCAGGGGTTTTACAACTTTAAAATTAAAGGAATGGCCTTAAAAGGTTTCAGGAAGATATTTTCTAAGACAATACTCGTATGTCAATGGCTCTGTGCTGGGCAAATTATTGGACACAGACAGTTGTATTTCTCAACCCATTAAAGCTTTAAAGACTTGAAAAACATTCCCATTTCTCATCCAGTTAGGAAAAAAAAAAGCTATCTCCAAATTTTCCATAAAGAAGTAGAGACAAACTGAGTCCTATGTGGTCAAACCTCTGTGGTTTTTGAATTCTGCATCCCACATAATTGCCTTTACCATTAGATTTGTTGGTGGTGAGCGCTCGGTTTTCCTTCCTTCCTGACTTTTATCTCTTCCTCCCCTACAGCTTTAAACAGTCACCCCAAACCTGATGGATACAACTTTTGTTCAATCACTGTTTTATCACCAGAAATCTTAGAACAGAAAACACTGAAAGAAATTCCTGAGTGGATGTATATGGTGAAGCAAGCAGGGCTGGATTGTGGGTTTGCACACTGTCTACAGGTCACCTTATGGGAGCAGGAGTCAGCCTGCTCCCTGCTTTGACAGCATCCCCTACCAGTTGGCACTATCTCAGTCTCATTTAATTTTTTCCTGACAACCCTGGACAACAAAGATTTAGTCAGGGCAGTCTCCTGCTGACAGGATTCACATAGGACCTAGCCAATCATTAAACCTGGAAGTCCTAGCAAATCAGGTTGGAGGGAAATGTTGAAAGGAAATGCCATGCAAAAGCAGGACAGCTGCTCCACATGGATGCACCTGAACATCAACAGAGGTTAAGTTAGTTGACACAGCTTGTCATAATTTTTTCACAACATACAGGCTGATATTTTTTCAGTGTCAATCCAGTTAAAAAGGTAACCAACCATGTCCCATTAAGTTTAGTTCAGTTTCTTGGTTGCCTACCTGTCTGTTAACAGATCGGGAAGGAAGGGCAAGGAAGATTTAGTGATACACTTACCCCGCACATGTGTATTGGTACCCACCTGTTTCAAGGAGAGACCATTGAAATTCCTCTCAGAGGAGGGGGCTGAGAGTGTAATGGTAAAGTGATGTCTCATTTCAGCCCCTGGTTAGAAAACTTCCTAAGAAAGTTGACTTAATGAATAAAATCTGCTGAAAGAAACATTTGGAGGATGAAATGGGTGCAGTACCAGGCATAAGTACCGATAGTGGTTACCAAGAAAAGGTTGAATTTGGGCCTTCCTCTCTCTGTCTCTGCACATCCCCACTTCTCCTTATTTCTGCCACCATCTGTAAAGAAGGGCAGTCACTCTCCTGCAAATGATGAGAAATGTTTTACTTAGATATCAGAAGGGCAAAAGCTCAACAGCTGCTGTGTAGGCTGGAATGGTGCTTTTAAGAGACAAGCTGTGATGTGGGCAAAACACTTCTAGTCTTTTCTTCATTCTTTAGAGATTTTTTTTCAGAGCTTTAAAGAAATTTATAGCCTTGTTTAGATACATTCTCCAAACAGTGTGCTGTGTTATCACAGTGCAATATACTATGATACTGTCCTATACTATGAACTACAATGTATAGCATGATAGCTCTGAATTCAGTGCATTCAGTAGTCTCAATTCTGAATTTCACTGACTCATAGGCTTTCCTAACTGTGGGAAGTTGGTGTCATCCAGATTCAACTCTGGATTTGTCTTTAAAGCTAGTTTTATGTTAGAACATTAAGTTCTGCCTCAAGGAAACTGAGTATCTTCTGCTAGTCACATAGATTGCTCCTGTACATATGGACTGATGCATATGGCAGCATACCCTGGAATCATGGTCTGTGATTACAGTAAATAATGGGACAGCTCCTCCTCGGAGACTAAGATGTGAGATGTTATCAGAGCATACACACCTAAACTAGGAAAGGCTCTCACTTCTATTACACAGCCATGATTTAAAAACCCCCAGTATTTGCAATCTCTTGCATAGCTTGAACACAAGTTCTAGCTGGATTTTTCTGTATTTCCATTTGCACTTAATTTACTAATCAGATAACAATAATACTCTCATTTTAAATGTTAATACAAGGCATCGAAATGATGACTAAAAATATAATATAGGGTAAAAAACATCAAAAAACAAATATATGGATGGAAATATGCGTTGTTTTAATATTAAACGGCAATACAGACACAATGAGATAATAATGCTCTGCAAAATGTAGACTAATGCTTTCAGCCAGGCTGAAAGGTTCAGTCTTGGAAGAGTTTCTTAAAATAAAAAGATTAACATGAGGAAGGTTAGCAGAATGGCGCCCTTAATCAAATTAGACAACACTAGACATAATAATGTTTAAAAAACCTTCTGAAAACATGTGCTTTATTCTCCTTTATGGACATTTGAAGGAAGTCAGTATTTTAACACTATAATTACAGCATGTAACTATTTTTTTCCAAATGTAATTATTAACCCCTCAAACTCATTTTAATGCATCCATAATATCATGCAAGCTGATTTCAGGGTTTGACCTATTTTTGTACCACAGTTGCATTTAAGTTCAGTTAAAACTTGATGACTTCTTACATTTTACAGTAACATTAGAAATAATTTTTCCCTCAAAATGAGTCTTTTCAATAACTTTTTACTGCTGATTTCAATGTCAAACTCTTATGTTCTGGAATAAAAATGATCCATGCTTCTACAAGAAATATAAATATTTCTTTTTCACTGTGCAAATAAATCAATTTCTCTAAGTTTAATAGTTTTCCAAATATGCAAATAATTCAAATTGTTCATGGTTAGATCAAGTTTATTTTCTCACTTCCTGGCAGAACAGATGAAGAAACAGAACAGTTATTTATCATTATGAATAAATTTAACATCAGAAGATTATTCATCAGATTTTTTGATCTTCAATTATACATGAAGGATTAAAAAAGACTGATTCAGAATACAGTTTATTATTAAACAGTGTAAAATCAAAGACTGTGGTTTAGACATACAGCAGATTGTCTTCATGTCTGAAAATGATTAATATGGGAACAATTATTTTCTGGAAAATAATAATTCATATCAAATTTAGTTATTAATCAGCATTTTTGAATGCATTTTAGCACTGAATATTTAAAATTAGAGGTAAAAAATGGTAAATAATACTATATCAGCTTAGCTCAATGTATCGATTATTTATCGAGTTGCATAAATGTAGTTTTGATGAATGTATCAGCAACCTTCAGTATTTATATCCACCAAAATGCTCTTTCACAGAAGAGATTTTTTTATTAGACTTACCGATGCAGTCAGAAAAACAAACAAGATTTTTTGGCACAAAGTCCCATCTTAGAGTTTGAAATGAAAAAAACCAAACCAAACCAAACCTAATTAAAACACACAAACAACAACAACAACAAAAATCAGGAAACCAAGCCAAAAAAGAACCAAACAAATAAAACCACCCCAGACTCCTTAAATCAATGAAATACAGACTCTTCTTTAGAACGGATGTGCTGCAATCAGAAAGCCTTCATGTCTGTCACAGCTTTCTACAACGTGCAAAGTCTTTGAAGCTAGGCAAGGTGTTCTGTGAGCTTTATTCACAGGGTAATGTTCATAGTGTTACATTATTTCCTACCATATTTATCAAAAGCAAAAACATTTCTACCAATATGATACTGCTCTGCTTCACCTCACGGTGTCCCTTTACTGTACAGTATAATTCCTGAAAAAGAAAAGAGGAAAACCAGAGGTTCTTCACTTTGATTGTAAAAAACTTCTTTCCTGATGGCTCTACAGCAGCTCAAATGCATTTAATCTTTGATTTTCTTCTCCTTCCAACAAATTCAGCTAGATGAGAGAATAGATTTGGAGCACAGCTAGTCTATTATATTTAGGAAAAGAAATCCTTTTCAGACTAAAAATAAATCCTTTCTCACATTATGGTGAATTTATTTGGCTCCTGGAGAGGTCTAGTGAAGATGAGGTATAGGGCGATGAAAGGAAGATGACCACCTCCCATAAAATATGCCAAGTTAGAGCCATAATAGGCCTTGAAATAGTCATGTATGCTAATGGCCATTCATCAGCTTAGCCTAATTGTGAGCCTGTGAGCAAAACAATGTGGGAACAGTGGTAGATGTTCAAAATACAGTTTACCTATTTAAGCAAAACAGAATGAACTTCTTTTAAATTTTATTTTAAAGGCCCAGAAGTTGAGGTTTATTTTGAGAAATACCAGTTGTAACATTCTCCTCAGTGCAAAAAAGGGTGGTGGTTTCCGTCCAGCACCAATCTTCGAGTGGACAGCCCCTCATGTTTGCTTTCTGAAGCTGTTTCCTCCCCTAGCTCAAGGAATGACATAGGAAACAGAACAAGTAATTGCCTTTGCTTATGTCCTCACATGTATTCTGCCAAACAGATTGCCAAAATGCCTAAACTTCCCCCTACATTTATTGAAATAAGATCTACTTCAAAATCTAAGACTTGATTTAGTTTGTACCTTTCTGTGAGAATAGAAGATTTGCAATTACTCACAGGAACTTGTAAAACTTATGAGTACTGATTTGATTCCGGTGTGAAAATCATATCTTCTGAGACTGGGTTTGTTTTTTCTCATTGGAAATGTGTCTGTCCTTTACACCTGTAAGATTTGGGTTTAACCAGAGGCAGAATGGCCGAAAAGGAATGGAGTTAAGAAAACTAGCCTTGTGAAGAACATCTTAAAAGAGGGAGCATAATGAAGATCATTTGATCACTTCTGCAGCATGAGTTTTCAGTGTCATAGTGGCATCTAAAGTAACGGTCCTGCAGCAATCCAGACTGAAAACGCAAAGGCTCAGAGAATCAGCAAATGTAACTCATTTGCAACTGGGTCAGTTGTCCTTAATCTCTGGTGGTGTCTTATCTCATAGACCTATAGAATAAATGCTGCATGCAACTTTTGACATCCACTGGTGTGCTGTGTCCCTTGCAGACCCTCATTAACCTTATGTAGCCTTTTTGTTTCTTCTTTGATAGTGACCAAGGAGAGAAACATTGCCTTTTTTCCTTTGTTTACTATTGTTTGCTGCTTAGGGCAGTATGATCACTTTTACAGAAGAAATTCTGGGTTTTTTCTGACATTAACAAATTGCCATTGGCTATAGTAGATGATGACTCTAAGGGATAATGGATTATAGCCTGTAAACCTAATTCTTTAGATATATTTAACCATTTTGTTTGAGTCAACACATACTCAAGAAACACTAGCATTTTAAATTATAGCCTTTCTGTTAACTTTAAACCCTGAATATTTTAAGAGTAACAAAACTCAAAATATAGGTTCTGAAAGTCTTCTCGATGAAAATAAAAAACACTCCATCCAGGTAGGCATGGAAGTGCAGGGATGAGCTGAATTCACTGCCCATATCTTGCAATTCTTTAAGCTTAGAGAGATTCTTTGATTTTTAATGTTACCCGAAACTGTTTCAGCAGAAGACAAAACAGCAGACAGCTTCATACACAGCTCTATACAACCATATGTTTTGCTCATTTTTTCTAGTTCTATCATTTTTCAGCAGGTTATATTCAGGAACAAGGTCAAAGGAAAATTTTTAGGGATTCTCGTATTGTCCTGCCCCTGTATGAGTACTACAAACAGTATTTGTTATTCTGACAACCACCGTGTCTTTTTGTCATAATGATGCTATTTACTGGTGTCATTAGCAAAAACTTAGTAAGTACTTATTATTAGTAGGTTAATGATGTGAAGCTTGGTCAGGGGAGGTTTGGGTTGGATATCTGGAAAAAGTTCTTCACCCAGAGTGTGACTGAGCGCTGGAAAAGGCTCCCCAGGGAAGTGATCACAGCACCAAGCCTGACAGAGTTCAAGAAGAGTTTCAACAATGCTCTCAGGCACATGATGTGACTCTTAGGGTGTCCTGTGCAGGGCCAGGAGCCAGACTCAATGATCCTGATGGTTCCCTTCTGAGTCAGCATAATTTGTGATTCTATGATTCTACTTTTGTCACTTTATTGGTATATGGACCCAGAATTACACTCAAATGGTGTCCTGTTTTTTTTTTGGTTTGGTTTAGTTTGGGTTTTTTGGGGGTTTTTTTGTTTGTTTTTTGTTTTGTTTTTGGTTTGATTTTTTTGGTTGCTTGGGAAAAGAGGAAATACAACTTACATACAAAGTCAAAAGTTAATTGTTAGTATAATTAAAATTATTACAATTTATTACAGTCTAATTCAAGAATCATTGCTAATCCAGGAGTAATTGTTGCAGAAATAAAAAGAATACACCTATGCAGAAAGAGTTCCAGTAATTATGATAATTCAGTTAAACACATTGTGAAAACACTTTTTATTTTCTATGCCTTTTCCTGATTTTCTGCTCATTTTTCCTCTGCTCCTCAGGGTCATAAACTCACCGGTCTCATTCTGGTGTTGGCAGTGAGGATGTTACAGGAAATTTTAAGCATCTAGAATCCTTGATAAGCAGAATAGGATGCCCGTGTTGACAGTTTCTTCTTCCTCACTCTAGGATCTGTACAGGGTCATTTCTGTATGTTTGGTAATACACTTTTACACCACGATCTTTCTTGCCTGGTCTGCAGCTCTCTGTCTCACCTGAATTTATTAGCCACTACTTCTTTGTTCTCTGTGTAACACCCTTTACTTGAAAGCAAGTCCTATGTTTCTGTAAGTGACCAATGGTGCGGTCTTTATGGCCATAAGGTCTCCAGTGCCAGCCATGGCCCCATCTCTTCCCATCCCATTCCCATACCCTCCTCGTCACATCCTGCATCTCCACTTCTCAAGGCCTCTGCTGTGGCATTAGGCCTATATTTCTCTACACTGCAGGATAAAATTCCTGGGAAAACCCCAGATAATAATCACTACTGAAGCACTGCTGGGTTGCAACTTCACAGTCAAATACCCACCTCGGAACAACACTGAGGCAGTGCTGGCCTGTAGTGACAAGAGGCAGTAGCAGTAGGTCCTCACAACTTTTATATCTCCAGATGTTTCTTCTGTTAAAGGAAAGGGATGGAGAGGAGGGGGCCTGTCTTCAGAAATCAGAATTACAGGCAGCAACCCCTGCCTTCTCTTTGACTGGTGCCATAAGTCAGGTGATGTTGGCAGAGCATGGAGCTGAGGACTGGGGTAGATCATATGGGAGGAAGATGGCACAGAAACAGCAGGCTGCCTTGGACCGAAATTTTGCTGTTTCCACACCATGGAATTCAGGGGAAGCTACTCCTTAGAGATTAAAGAATAGCCAGAGATCCTAAAGGCTCTCAGTTTTGCATGCATACCTTGGAGAGGACAGAAGAGATAAAGAAGGCATCATGGAGTGCTGAAAAATGAAAAATCAGAAACCCTCTTTTTCTGGAAGATTTTACAGAGCCAGTTACTGTGTACAGAGGACACAATATGCTGTGAGCTGCTGACAAACTTGTGAGCCTTATTTTTGTCATGAAGCACTTGTATTTCAAAGAATAAAAGTTAAAGCACAGCAAGCACACAAATATCCAGAGTACTTCAGTGAAGAAACATTTTGCTAATATTTATTACAGGCAGTTATGTAGGGGTGATAGTTTACTAGGAAAAGCACCAGATTCGTTTTGAAGGTGTTTGGAAGGTTAATATAAATTGAGAACTTGAAAATACCTTTTTCTTCATTTCTGATCATTCTGTAGAAAGCATCTTTGAGAAGGGTGAAAAACTTTGGTTTGTTCCCCAGGTATAGCAGAAAAAGTAAAGACTGTGTAATGTTTTGGAAAGAGTTGCTGGAAATTTCTATGTATTGTCTGTCCTTCCCTTTTGATCTTCTTTTCTCTGTCTTCCTTCTATCCTTGTTACCAAAGGATCTTTCTTCTCTGGCAGCAATTTGAAGAAGACAACATTCACCTTGAATCACTAGATGATGGGAGCTGAGCATTATGAAAGATTTAGACTGGTAGAGTGTTTTTTAAAAAATTAATTCAAAGTCAGAAAGTTAAAATGGGGGGATGGGAGGGGGTGGGGAGGGGGGGGGGGAAGCGCTATCAGCCCAAAGTGGGGACTTATATTTCTTCCATGAGAATTTTGTTTCATAAGGCATGATGGCTTCCTTGGTCTTGTTCTAGTGTAGAGAAGGTAAAAAATAAAGCCAACTGATAATTCCCCATGAGGCAGGAATAGAGTTCTCTCCCATTTCTTCCTTAGGTTCAAATTATATTGGTCTGAAAACCAGCAAATCATCACCTTAAAGGAAGTAGCATTTTTCATTCAAGAGGTCTTTGTATTTTTCCATACACTTATAAATATGGTAGTTATTTTGTTTCTGACATTCTCACTCCTTCTGGTTTCCTTATTTGTATTGTGGTATATTTCTGAGGGGTTTTTTAGTTAATTACATTTCTAGAACTGTCTGAGCAAAACCAAAGAGATTGTATTGCAGCCTAAAGAGATTTTTGACTCCACAGGAGAGCCATTTAAAAAAATAATTTTATTTGAAATTCCATTGCAAATGCTTCCATGATTCCTAAACATTCTCAAATTTGTTGCTTTTGAAATTTTGCTCTTTTCAATTTAAAACTGATATCTTAGAAGTTACAACCCAGGCTGTTTCTAGAGACTACAGAAGAGCTTTGCACAAAATATGTTTTTTATTTTCAGAAATTCAAAATCCTCTATTTTTCTCTTTCTATTTAAGTTTTCTTGTAGTGTTTAACAGTGCAGTGGAGAAATTCTAATGACAGTATATTTTTCATTGTAATCTAGATGAATGCTCTCTACTAAAACAGCATAAAATTTGGGGAGGGGGTTTCAACATTGTTATTAAATTTCAAATTTGAATGGCATTTCAAACATAAATTTTTCGTTTTTATAGTCAAAGATTTTCAAGTTCATATTTAAAAATGGGATATTATTTTAGAAAATTACTTATACGCAGCTAGAAAATGCAGAGGAAAATATCCTAAACCACATTTGGATGTGTAAGTTTGCAGTTTGTTTTTCTTTTTTACTGGAAAAAACACTGTTTTGGTAAGGGATACTGAAAATATGGCCAGTTGGTGTATGCCTGTGCGTTACACTCTGCTGGTGGACAGAGTACATGAAGTTTGTCTCCTTGGGCAGCATCTACAGCTGTTCCAGTATGAAGAAAAGTCTTGAAAATTTGCCTCCAAATTTGATCATCACTCTGTGCATATTACCCTGTCCAGAGGGTTACTCTTTGTTGGCTAGACAAATGTTGGAAAGCTGATGTCTGCTTTATGGGGTGGTGAGCTGCCAGGCAGTGGTGGCACAGCATTGGCATGGCCCACCATGGCAGAATAGCTGTCACATGGAAGAGCCATGTCACAGAGAACAGTTGCTGTGAAGACCAAGAACCAGCCTGGTGTCTGGAGCACAGGCTCTGTCCGGGTTGGTGGCTCAGCTGCCTGCTGTGGCCACAACATGGGCAGCCAAATAAGCCAGCATTTTCTGGAGGAAAAAAATCACATCAAAAAAAAGCACATTACGAAAGTTTATGTCCCTTTATACTGGAAAATACCTTTGTGGCAGTCCTTGGCATGGCATGTCAGAAATAGAAGCTTTCTTTGAAATGTTTGTTTCCATTTGCATTTAATTTTATGTTTGTTAACAGAGTTCAGATGTCATCCAGTGCAACAGGAACAGCAGAGTTCAAACTTAAAAGTCTTCCTAGACTCAATTTTAAACAGTCAGAACTTATAAGTCTTTGTTAACTGATATTTTAATTATAAATCAATGTTTCTTAAAGGACATACCAATTCAAGACCTAGGAATTACACTTTGTGTGTAGAAATAATTAAAAAAGAATTGAAGTCCCGAGGGAGTACCAATCTCGGGATGTAAATATCAAAATAACATACCTTCTATATTACTTATCTTCATTTTTCCTGGTATTCCAGCCAACGTGACCTGTTTTTGTGAAAACCAGTAATAAGATCGGTGTACTAATGCATGTAAAAAGTAACTAGGAAGACAAAAACTTGCAGATATTGAGCCTAGGTTTTAGAGAAGAGGTCACCATCCTCCACATTACCTGCTAGACCTTTCTTGTCCAAGTGTTCAAATTTCTAACACCTTTCATCCCCTTGTACACATAAGAATCTTCTTTTATACTCTCAGGTACAAAAACCTTCCAAAATTTTTTTTTTTTTTTTGAGAAGTGACTTATTTTCTACATGAGAAAAATATGCAATAATAAAGCATAATAAGGTTACTTTGATAATTTGACTCTGTTCTGAGACATGAATGTATAAACTTTTGGCTTCTAAAAAATCTAGAGATTCTACTTTTCTGAATTCATTTCTTAAACTTGTATTTTCACAAGGAATTGGGTTAACCATTTAGGCAGTGTCAGGTGGGCCAGTTAAAAATTACAACTAATAAATCTCTGCTGGATATGCCATTTCCAGACAAAAATCTCCGACGCTGACATAAAAATGGTTACTGAGGCACAGGAGGATGTAAGTCAGTGGAAAGGAGACCATTGCCAGGCACAGCTTTTGTCAGCTTAAAATAAAAGGAAGAGCCAAGTCTTGATTGCATTACCTTGCAATGGGTGATTGTACTAAGGCAAATGGCACTTTCAGAGTACTGTTGAAACAGCCTGGGAATAAAACTCTGCTGTGAGTGCTGCAGTTGTTAAAATAATCTGGAAATAAAAACTTGGCCTGTAACAATATAAAGATAGGGAAGAGATCCAGTGAGAATATGGAATCTAGATATGCCAGTAGGGAAGTGCAGTGATCTTGCTATGACCACTCCAGGTCTGGCTGTTGAAGAGTGGTGGTTGCTGACAGTGGGGCAGCTGAACAACTTTGCTTCTCAGGTCCTCTTGATGCCTTAACTATGCATATTGACTCTTGTGAAATATCTCTTTATATGCTACTTTTTGGAGGGTGTAGTTTCAAAATTCACGCTGTTTCACTTTAAAAATGCACTTTAAAATTCCATGTCAGAGGAACATTTTCAGTAACAATTAATCTGTCTTCACTGGGGTGGCAGAAAGGTCAGGTTACAAGCCCAAAGTAAGTCATCCTTGCTGCTGTGTCAGAACTATTCACATGTATCTTATGAGTTAGGAACTTGTCATTTTTGCACTCCTATTTTTATACACAGCACATGGTATGGCTGACTCTCTTCTAATCTTCTGGAAGTGCATTCAGAGCTTTGGATCATGTACAGTATACAGTAACATGAAGAATTGTCTTCATTAGGAGATTTGGCACACAGAAAGGCTGCTTTGAAGTCTGGTTCTGTAACAAATCTTGCATAAACTCTGTTGTTCAGACGTTGAATACTTATTAGTGATCCTTTTGCTGGAATAGAGATGCATATTATTACAGTTTGGTTAATGTGTTACCATAAGGAAGATATTTAAACCACAAATACTGTTAGCTGCATGTCACAGCAGAAAAAATAAAAACCAAAAAAACAAAAAACTAAAAAACCCCTCACAATATTTCAAGGGAAACAGATGCAATTAACAAAAATACAAGAATTTTGAAAACTGCTAAAGATTTATTGCCTCAGCTATTCAAATCTTATTCCAAATATCTACTTACAAGTTATATATCGTCCACTGAAAGAGATATCCCAAGAAATTGATTGGCCTGCAGAAATTCTCCTAGCTGACATATCAGTGTCGTGAACTTATTCAATGTTTATGACTTAAAAAGTTAGAGACAATAGGAAAGAACCCACAAACTAAATCTGTTTTGACAGAAAGTTCTAGTCCTTTGAGCGTGAAATGTTTACTTTCTAGCATGTCAGGTTGGAAGTATTTTTATCTGGACCGTTAATGAACTGCCCTACAAAAAAAAGTTTATGTTTTCAGTGTTTCTAGATGTATGTTAAGCAATTTGGCACGTTTGCATTGGAAATGAAAATTAATTGCTTTAAAATTGTGGAATCAGTATGTTCCTAAACCTATAATAGTCTGACAGAATGACAGGGTTTTGACACTGGGATAGCTACGCATTATTCCAGGACTAACAGCTTTAAAATACTGAGGCATGGAGAAAGACATGTTTGAGTGAGGGACTAAGCCCCAGCCTCACCTAACATCAGAGCCTCCAAGTGCAAGGGATTCTGGAATTGCTTCAAACTTGGTTTCCAAGAGAAAATAACCCTTTATTTTTTTTTTTTTCTTTCAGTGCTGCTGTTCTCAGCTGTTAAGGGTGTTCAGTGGATGTGGGCCTCGCAAGTAGCTGTGTGTTAGGAGTGGATGCAAAGGCACACACGCTATACAATACTTCTGTTATTCTATTTCTTACCTGGTAAAATAAGATAACACCAAATAAATCCCCCAAAACATCTTCCATGATAGTAATATTCAATCTCCTTACCCAGTGCTACTTGTCAGGATAGAAATGTCTGTGAAAGGACAAAATAGCTACTATTTCACATAGCATGCTGTGCTTCCTAAAATATGGTTATAAAGAGGTCCCCCTGGGCAAGAGGGGCTGACACACTCTTGGGATAACACAACTTGCAGAGTGTTAAAAGTGATGGTTCTGGATGCAAAGTCTCTGTCCCTGATTGAACTGAGTATTTTTGGAACATTTGAAAGCATTCCTTTGACTAATACACTTAAGAAGAAACATCCCTGACAAGCAAAATGGACTGATACGAACTCTGCTATGGGATGTTTACAATCTGTCTCCTGCGCTGAAAGTAATGCTCCCAGATCCCAAAGAGTTTTATATCTCTGTAATGCTTTTGCAATGTAATAGCTTAGCTTGAAGATAAAATAAATGAAGCCAGTAGGTTTTGATTATGCTGTGCTAGACTGAAATACCAAAAAACAAGCCCTAAATTATGAAAGCCCTCCCGACCACAATAAAAAATTGCTCAGTGGATTAGATCTGGGATAGAGAAAAATAAGGACCTTCCTTTTGCATGTTACCTATCCTAATGAGCCAGATTTGTTTTGCAGTCTGGCTGACACATGAATTCTCATGTCTCCAGCTTCCTTGTTAGGAAGCCTGTGGATGAATGGTTCTGATTTGAACCCACTTTTATGAGGAAGGAAACACCCACGCTAACAAATATCTGTGATGTTTTGAGGTAATGTTTTAAAGTGCTGAGCAATTATGTTGGCACCACATGAAGAAAGACATGGAGTAACTTTTTCTTGCTAGGTTACTGCATACCTAACAGATTTCAGCCCCCTACACCTTTACCAGTGCCCCAGATGAGGATTTTTAATATGCCTGAAAAACCTGTTGCTATCCCACTCTTCTCTTTTACCACTGTCTTTTCTTTCTTAACTACCACTTGTTAGGAAGTTAGAAAAAACCCCTCAACACCTAGAATAGATGGCTTAAGTTTTCTTTCAAGTTTTCATTCGGATTAAATTAGGAAAAATGCCTCATTTTTAAACAAATGAAAAGAGTAAAGCTGAGGTCAAAAAAGTGCCAAAAAGATCCTGTGAAATGCATGATTGTATCTGGGTAGATAGATAATTAGGGTGTATGAGACCTTATCTTTTGAGCATCTGAAGTGTAGGTGGACTTGAGGAAACAAAGCATTAAAGCTCAATTTTACATTTATTTTATTGTCTTTGCACATTTGTCTCAGTTTCCTGTGGTGCCAGCCATCTGTCCAAGCCCATGTGTTCGATAGGGCATGTCATGGTATGTCACAAGGATCTTGGGTACCATCCTGTTTAGTCCAAATCTCAAACTGGGTTCTACATGCAATTCTCTTTTATTTTATATTTGTCATAGGTGTGAGTTCAAGTCAAATATAAAACATAAAGGCATGCTGTCCTTCAAGGAATGACAATCCTTTAAATTTAAAAGAAGAGGTAGTGCCAAGAACACAGCTAAAAAAAAAGTATATATAAAAGATAAAGAGTGCTTCTCTGTGAGGTTTCATGGGCCACTTTGGAGACTGATGTGTTGGCTGTTGCTATAGCAGGGAAAATTTTGCACAGGATGATTTAGGTAGACTCTGTACTGCACAAAACCAGATAGCCTTCACGGCAAGATGTCTTAGTAAGTCTATAACAAAGATTAGAGGTATAAAGCATGCAAACTAAAGGTTTTGAAGTTATATAATGAATTAATTTTCAGGTAATAACTTCCACAACTCAATTGAGTTAACCATATCATACAGAGCACCCAATGTCTTGAAGTCTGTTTTATCAGCTTAAAAGTGATTTGAAAATGAATCAGAAACAAAAGCTTTTGTATTTCTGTTGCTTTTTTTCAAAACACATCATTTTCAGAATGGGGACACTGCTGAATTAGAATGATCCCCAAACGGTGAGAAAGAATAGCATATTGAGAGTACTGCTGATCACAAGTTAGTCTCTGATTCTGCTTCACACGTTCTGTATGACCTTGGGTAAGTGACTGAACGTTGGATGCTAAGAAGATTTTGAAAAATTTTCGAGTATAAATGTATCTGCATCCATTGGCCAACTTCATCGATTCACTGGTGTTTAAAAAACTCAACTAAAAATTCCTAGAATTAAACACTGGGTGTCTATAACATCATCCAGGACATTCCACAAGATTTTTAATTGACTTTCACTTTTGTAAATGAGTATCACATTCTAGTTTTAAGCGTTCAGTGAAGTTATTGTAAATTCTCCTCAGTGAGTAACTAGGCTGAAAGCTGTAAAGCTACACCTTTATTTTACCCTTCATTTGTCTAATCTAGTTTTCAGTATGGATTGGATGTAGTTATAACTTTGGCAACTGGATTGAAGTACCCATTATCCCAGTTTTGCTCCCAGTATAGGTACTTGAGGGAAGTCTTTATCATTCTAGAGTTTTTGATATTCTAAATAGCTTCAGCTTCCAGGATGCCATTACAAGGCATGGCTTTCAATTTCTCAGTTTCCAGATTGTCAAACAGCCCTCATAAATTGTGACCAGCTTATGTGGATATGGTGACAGTCACGGCTCTGTCAGTACAAAGGAAATGTAGTCACAAAAATCCTACTTGGTACTGTGTATTGGTCTTACAGATATCCTGTAAGAGCTTCAGCTGTTGCTCCTCCATCTCTCCAGAGTCCTCTCAAGGGACTGTTGTCCTCTCCATTGCCAACCAGCAGAAGTTCTCCTGTTTTCTCAGTAACATCTATTTTCCAGATATTTAACTTCCACTGATGGAAAACAAAAGCTTGTTGTCTGCTTTCACTCAGCAGATGAAGCAACCAATTTTTTATTGGGAACTTACCCTCTCCTTTGTACTAATTATTTTTCAAAAAATCTGCCATTAGCAAACTTGATCAGTTTGCTTCATTTGGCTTTATTCCAAGTTGTTGAAAAGAACTGCATGTTTCATAAAGCCGAGAATCAACTCATGTGGATCCTTGGGGTCCCTAAGAAATGCACTGGCTGATTCTCATTAGTTTTGAGATATGCCATCACTGTTTTTAATACAATCTTGGTGCATCATATTAATATCATATCACTTTAGTTCTTAATCAAAATGTCAAGCAATATTGAGTCACAATTATTACAGAAGCGACGGTTTGGTACATCACCATCCATTACCTTTATTAACCAAACTGAGATCATTAACAGAACAAACTACTTGGAAAAGATCTAACGGGTTTTCCTGAAGCATTAATCATTTTATTAATTGTTCATTAACAGACTGTCAGCCATTCCCGTATTTACTGATGCTGGTCAAATTGGTCTATTTTTAATTGCTTTGTTTGAGCAACACTATGAGGGCATCATTACCCCTTTTCAGTCTTTAGCTCCCTTTCTGATATTGCGAGAATTATTAAAAAGTAGTATTCATTAACTAGAGAACTCCTTAGTCAACTCTTTTAAAATTTACAGGTGGACATTTAAAATATTTTTAGTAGTTGTTGTCTTACATTGTATGGAGGTACGGTTGGTATTTTTAGAAAATTTCTAGAAATGTAGAATTTATTTTTTTTCAAAGAAGATTACTGGAAAAGATAGTCCTCTTTTATCAGCTGAAGGAAAGACCAAGCAGTGCAGGGAGATAGGGAATGTTCATTACAGTTCATCACAATTTGTCTCTGCCAGTGCTTTGTCCTCAGGAGGAGGACTCCTTTCACTCTTCCCTTGCTTCAGTGTAAGGTCCCTCCCACAGAAAAGAGTCTTCCATTAACTTCTCCAGTGTGAGTCCTTCCCATTGACTGCAGTTCTTCACAAACTGCTCTAGCATGGGTCTGTTCCATGGGGAACAGGCTGCTGCAGCATGGGTCACAAGTCCCGTCAGCAAACCTTCTCCAGCAAATCTGCTCACTCTCCTCTCCAGCTGAAGTTTAGAGCATTTCTCCCCTCTTCTCTTAAATAAGTGAACACCACTGTCTCTGATGGATTGATTGGCCAGAATCAGGTCTGTCTTGGACACCTCTGTCACTGGCTCTGTGGACATGAAGGAATCTTCTGGCAGCTTCTCTCAGAAGCCACCCGTGTGACACCCCACACTACCAAAATCTTGTCAGGCAAACCCAATACAAACATGAATGCAATTATGCAATTGCAGTCCTACAAAGAACTGAGTCGCATTGAGACACAGACTGGGGTTCTCGTAGCATGATTTCAGTTATGTAAAGTTTGAACATATCTTCTAAAATAGCCATTTAGTCCTTGTTTATAATTACTCACAAGACATGATTAGAGTACAATTCATCCCACAGGTGCTGGAGAGTTGAGGCTGGCTCAGCTGTCTTTTGTGGCTGCCCATCTGTCTCCAAGCAATCCAAAGAAAATAGGTTAAACTAGATAACACTTATCTGGCTAAAGACAGTTGAAATAAACTCTATCCAACATGGCTGATCCAAGGAAACCTGCAGTACAAAACAAATGTTTTAACATTCCTCACATCTTGTAGAAAAATATAATCATTACCCAATTCTTTTCAATTAAGATCAGAGTATACTGAAGTAGAATAAAAGTAGCAGTTTAAATGTAACCTGCATTCCACATTTCGGTTTTTTTAATTGGCTTTTCATAGAAAACAACCCTTAGAGAAATGCCAATTATTGTACAGTGCTTCTCTCTAATAAGAACAAATCATCCCTCCTAAATCAAATGGGGATATATTTATAATCACTGTATGGCTATTTGATTGGTTTTTATTAAAAGGAAGGTAGTATTCATTTGAAATTATTAACTGAACATATTAGTTTACACTTAAGTCTGTATATGCTTAGTCAGAGATTGTCCCTCAGGAAAAAGGCCCCCATCCTTCAAAAGTAGAGTCTCGACTCTGTTTCTCCTTATTCTTTGAAAGTGCAGCCCTGCTTCCCAAAAGAACGCAAGTTCCCCTACTTTTTTAATTTTTCTCTCTCATCAAACCAAGCACACAGTCTAGCACTCTGAGACAGAAGAAAACAGCGAGACTGAGCCCAATTCACTCCCGGTAAAAGAAGAGAAGGGAGCTGACATACTTGATTAATAATTGCCACCTCCCTGCTGCTATCAACACAATACAGCACCTGTGGCAAGGAGCCGAGTACTCCTTTATGCTTCTCACTGGATGCACACACTCATCGCATTCACACATTCAGAATGTGATCTTTCATGAGTAAGGAGTTATGTTCAGTAATGAGACATGCCCAGTAATGAGGAGTGAATTTTTCCTTAGCCAAATGTTATCTGTTTAAAAAAAAAAAAAAAAAAAAGCTTTCTGGAAGAGAAGAAATTGCAGATCTTTAAATACTCCTGTGCTATTAAAAATCTTAGACCTTAGCAAATGATTGACAATATTTCAACAACAGAGAAATGGTGACTGGGAACTTGTCTGTGAAAACAGATGGTGCTTGACACTTCTCTGGAAGAACCTGTCAACCCCTTTAGAACACCAGGTCATCTAGACTGAAGTATAAAAAGAGAATATTCTTGTCCTAAAATGCTTACTATGTAACTTTAAAAAAGCATTTGTGTCTTAATTGCCATGGGAAGACTCCAGCCTACAGAAGGTGTGAGTGGTGCAGCAGTCTGGAGAGAGCATTGTTCTGGACTCAGCTGGATGCAGATTTGTGTAAAGGAAGCTGCACACACATACAGCTACACATGCACAAACAGATGCTTCTCTCCTTTGACTCTGACAGACACGCACATGTGCATATTTGTGTGCATGTATGCACAGAGAAACACACCAACATAGGTACTTCAGGAAAGAAGGCAAGGACTAGCCTGACTTGTTCTGTAGGCTTTTGGTGCTGGTTTGGATGTCCTCTTTGATTTAAGATACCTTGAAGATGACAGGTATTTACAGGCAGCCTACAACTTTCTCCAGCTTCAGGTGAAAGTTGCCAGGCCCCCCCCCCACAGTAGACACATGTGTTTGTGTGGTTGAATCCCACCCCACATACTGTGGTGTGGAATATAAACTGTTGTCTTCTCCTTTATGTATTCACCTTGTGACATATGTTGTGTTGAAAAAAAATCAGAAATTATCTGGTTTTTATTTCTTATCAGTTTTACTTTATTACTGAGATGGGTTTCTCTCTCATTAATTTCATCTGGTCAAAATGTGCTTCAGTCTGCTGCTTTCAGTAATGAGTCATCCTCTTTCCACTGTGGCTTGCTCACTCACTGAAGTGTGGGAAGAGATGTGCTACATGAAATAAATTCAGCTGGCTTCATACACCAGCTTTGGTGTCCAAGACTGTGAATGAAAGAACTTCAAGTTTATTTTTGCTTTTGCTTTGCACTTTTACAAAGGGAAATGACTGACAATGGGAAGTGACTAACAAGTCCTTAATTAAAAACCACTGTAAAACCAGACCTGACACCCCTAAGAGAAAAAAACCTTTAATCTAGATAGAAAATGTATACACCTAGCTAAAGAAACCCAGAAACTAACTGCCCAGTTTCTCCAACAATTCACTCTAAATTATCCTTGTAAGCATGTTCTTTATGCTTTGAAAACAAGCTATATTTATATTGTGGTCCACATTATCACTTTGATCTGCAGAGGTGAGTATGCATTGTGTCCCTATCTGCAACTTTTTTTTCTATTTTTCTTTTCTTTTTTTTTCTTTTTTTTTTCCCCCTCTATAATAGCATTGTTGACAAACTTGCCGTGGGATTTTTTATAGGATCATCATATTAGTCTACATTTCTAGGAGTGACTCTCTGTTTGGGAATATCCCTGATGGTCTACAGCTAAGCAATGAAAGAGTAGAGCATGAGAATGTTCCCAGAGTTCAGGGACAGGCTTGATCCACTTTGCAGCTTAAAATTTGGGATGAGAACCAGGCCTGTACTGTATGTTTCTTATGCCTTGCTTTCTGTAAGTTCTCAATTCTGATCATATTATCTAAAATTTCATTTGACCCACTTCAGCAGTAGATCTAACTTTTGTCTTCATCGTATCTTGAGAAAAACATTTCCATGTTTGTCCCTGTCAGAATTCAAAACTCTCTGACTAGGAGGAGGGTTCAGTGTTTATTATCAAATCTATTAATTTGGTGTATTTGTGATTTTAACAGAATGCTGCAGCAATATAGTGAAATCGTAATAGAAAAATAATATAGCACTTGCATACTGACTGAATCACAGAACAAACCTGTTTCTCATTACCGGGCTCTGTGTGCTCCCTGTCAGGATGCAGAGCATCCCCAGTCCCTAGGAAAGCATGCATGAATTAAAGCCAGATCAAGCTGTCTCCCAATTTTGTTCTAGTAGTTGATCAGATTTTATACTTTATGTTGGGCTGGGGCATGTACGTGTCCTCCCAGCCCTGGCACACTGGTCTGGGTAGCTCAGGAAGACATAATTGTGTGTTAATTGTCTAAGGGAACCTGATGATCCAACAGTGCAGCTGTCTTATCTAACAACGTCACCCTTCATTCTCCCTGGCATTGGGATAAGCTGAGCTTTCTTTGTGATACATTTTTTCCTGAGCTCATTGGGGTTTTTGGCTCTTCTCTGAGCATTTCTCCACTGTGGAGGTGTGCTGGTCAACCACAGCCACACAACAGCTGCTTTCTCCCGTGTATAAATTTGCAATATATTTTCCCAAAAAACGCGTTGCATACAGTAGGAATATTATGCCTCAGGTTTTTCTTCACCATGCAAACTGCAGAACACAGCAGCTACTTTTACCTGCTGACCCCTTTTAATTATGACTATAGCAAGTTGTTTGTCGCACTTTATCTTCTGAAAAATCTTCTGAAAAGTTATTTTTTAAAATCTTTTAAGGATTTTATTCTGATTTAAGACTGAAAAATCTAATTACTGTAAAAAAGTGGATACCTAAGAACCCATCATTAGCACTGAAGGAAAACAGGGAGTCAATACAGATAGTAGGCTTGGAAATCTCCTGCAGGAACTGATGCTTTTCTACAGCTGAGTCATATAGTACAAAAAATCATGTAGAGAGGTCATTGCTTGTGTGAATCAAATGACTAAGAGTATGAAAATTACAACTCCTCTCTTTTGCCCCTCAGAACAGAATTTTTACTCTTTCTTTTTTTTAAGCAGTGGGTGCAGAGTATACAGAAAGTATTATTTTTTTTAGTCCTTTTTTCCCTAAAAATTCCTTTACTAAGAAAACATGCAGTATGATGTTTTATATTTTACATTTACCAGTTAGAACAACACTGTTCTAAATTGGGCACTTCTACCTTTTTTTTTTTTTTCAAGATAGTCACATAATGATATATAAGTTACGAAATAATTTACAAATTTATTTCAGTGGTCACTAGATTTATCCAAAGTATGTGTCCAGGTTTGCCTTTATGTAAAGGTATATGTATGAAGCAACATCTCTGCAGTTTCTGAGTAAGGCATTTCTGAGTAAGACATACAAAAAATGAAGTGCAGAGAATTAAGGAACTCACCCAGATACAGTCACAGGTTATGTCGATATGAGTAAATTAAATATGCTTGAGAATATTTCAATGCAAACCAGCACTTATTGGGGTTGATTCAGTCACAGATGGACAGTAGAGTTAAATGAATAACAGAGTTTTCTGTAGATGTTGGGTCTTATTCTGCAAGTGTACATCATATTGCTGAGCCTCTGTTTTGGCTCTAGGTCTGAACTCCTTGGCTGTCCACCTTTTCTGACTCTTGGAATGCCTTTACGAAAGTCCCTTCACAGACGAATAAGGTGGTATCCTGCAAGTATCTATCCTTCCTAATCTCTTTCTAGACACTTCTATAGGCAGTTTTCAGGCAGTTCAGCAGAAATTAAGGATAATTTTATAAGATCTGGATCTGAACCATTAAATCATCTTCCACCTGCTCACTATCTGCTGAGTGACTGTTAATGGTGTGATGCTTATTTTTGTTCTGGGTCTTTACTGGTGAATCTTTAAAAGCCATGAAACTGACCTTCTGTTGCCACCAGAAAGGCAAGAAGAATTGGGCTTATAATAGCAATGAAGAGCATTTTGTGAAGATTTTCCTTTTCTTAGCTGGAGAAATGGGGTTATTCATCACGCTGGTTTAATTTATTCAAAATTCATGTTTCTATATTCATTTTCTTAATTTGCAGCCCAAAAGGGAGGCAGTGTGATGCTTGTATGCAAGAAATGACAATGATTGATATATCTTGGAGAGAGCTGAAAATTTTCAGTGGTTCTCTGGTCTTTCCTTAATTTCCATAATTTACAAAACTGTAAGGAAAATCAGCTTTATTCTAGTTGGCTGGTCTTATTATGGTTTATTTTCTCCTTTTAAGCTAGGGGAAATTTTGACCTACTTCTTTGATTAGATAACCTAAGTTCTTTGCTTCTGTTCAATTTTGGATAACTAGAGAATCTCAGATTTATTTTTCAATAAGTTAAACAAAGGAGGTAGAGTCTTCTGTGTATCTGATGTGCTGATGATATAGAGATGTCTTCAGATAGTATTTTATGGCCATATTATATATAACATGCCAACTTGGATTGTTAGGCTTCAGAGAAATACCTATAATTCCTATATCATACTGTGAGTATGATATACAATAGTGTGTGAAAACTATGATCTATTTGTCTCATTTTAGTTGCAGAGATCTACACATGGGCCAATCCTCTCATCAATATCCCATGCTTGAGAAAAATGGGCACTTCCTAGAAGTGATTCATCTGGCCTATTTCAAATGTCTGCTTTAGGAAGAGGTTAATAATGCCCTGCTAGGACTTATTTCTCTTTACTGCCAACCTGACTGTGTTACTACAGATATAGACCCATACATGGTAAACATCAGCATTATATCAGACTCCTACTTCAGATTATTCCTTATCTGCAACTGTAGTGTCCATAAGTGTTGTACAAGCCTGGGGTACCCTTTGTCTCCAAACTGGTGCTGGGTTTGGGGCTTTGCACCGTGGCTGTGCCAGCAAAGAAGATCAAGAATATGAGTGACTGAAAATAGTCTCAATCCCCAGATTGCATGTGGGCCTAGTGACTGCCTTGTGTCTATTTTGCAATCTTTTGTCTCTTTGTTGCTACAGGCTCTCTTAAATACACTCTAAACTTGAATGTTTCTTAACTCCATATCCTCAATTTCAAAGGGTCTAATTTATAAGCCTTGTGAGCTTTTGTGCAAAAAAAATGAGTCTACAAAGTGAGAATACATATTCTGCAAGACAGATAAAAGCTTTAATTGTAATTTTTCAATTCAGCCTACATAAACCATACCTCAAACATAGGATAGCACAAGGTGTAGATTTGTTGCATTAAACAACACTTTATTTACAGATTTTTCTGACCAATGAATAAATAGCCTGAGAAGGACATTTTTTTTGTGAACAATTTGCCACATTCTCATATGCTGTGAACTGAAGGCTACATTTTTTACCTTAGCTAAGCGTATAACCATATAATTAACTCCACCGTTATCTAGACTATTTTTTTAACCCAGATTTTTTTTTTTTTAGGATATACTCAAGACAGCGTAAATATGAATTACAATAAAATAGAATTCCCTCTTTCTCTCAACTGCCCGAAGAACTGTAAGTTCTTTGCTACGAAAAGCTACAGCTCAGAGGTTTAATACTTAAAGCTGACTTCATCACTTTGGGACTTTCTAAATATGGATTTGATGAAGGAAATGAAACACTGATTATCTGTTTTAGAACTGAAAGAAGACAGAAGAATGAAATCAAATGTTTCATTCAACAGTCACTTGAAAATGCTGGGTTAACAGTTGGACTTGATGATCTTAAAGGTTTTTTCCAACGTAAAGGATTCTATGATGCTATGATACATAATGTTCAGCACATCATCTTCTTTTTCATTGCTTTTCTTTTTCCTTTTTTTTTTTAATGAGCATTTCTCTTTGAAACCGTCTGTATTCCACAGTCTTCTAATTATTCTCACTCACAGTCTCAGCAAAATTAGCTTCTACCAAAAGTAGAAAGATTAAACAGTTTATCAGAGAAGATCCTTTGGACTCTGGTATTTTTCTTAGTATCCCAATTACTTGAGTTTATGCAACACATTTTTATTCTGAGGAAAACACATGACATTTTTTGCATTGAAAATAACAGTAGGAAAGGCCAGAGTCATGGGAGAAGGCCATACCATAAACATACTCTCCTGGTGAATGTAATCATCCTTAGAAAATTAGCAAAAGATAGAAGTGAACATGGCTCATGAGCCAAAAGAAAAACTTATAATTATAAATAAATTTCAGCATCATCTTTCTTGATATGATGGATTAGTGAAAAAGGAATAAACAGCATCCTGACACCTGAAATACATAATGGAAGGAATTTCTTCCTCTCCAGTACTACATGCAAATATATACTTGGAAATTTCATATTCTTTGTGTAAGAACCATTTAAGGTTCCACACGTATTTAAACACTGAAGATGACTGGATGATGGACAGCAATTTCTTTCTTTTGTACATCAGGCTCCCTTGTAAGCACTGATATCATGTGGGTGCTGAAATTTAATTAAAATGCCTATTAAAAAGATATATCTAGAAATATCTTGTCTTCAGTGGGTAGGTATTTAATTTATTTTTAAAGTGTTGGTTTAGCTGTGCAAAGTAGAGCTGTCTTCTTTAGAAAGATGAATATGAATGAAATATTCTCCTTTTGTTTTCTAGTGAAAGTGTACTGCTGATAATACTTTTAACTCAGATTTTTTCTTTAGCCTATTGCCATCGGCAGAAATTTCACAGCAACTTCTGAGTCACCAACTTCAATCCTGTGTCACAGACAAACTGAACAAACTACTATAAAAGTATGATATTCTGTTTAAAACAAGCTGCATTAAATGCTTTGCATTACACTTGAGGAAAAGAAGGTTTAGAGCCTCACTTTTGGACTACTAAAAGACTCTTTTTTCTAAATTCATGTGTAAATTTACTAATGGTCCCCACATATGTTGCATATTTTAAAGCTATTCCTTATTCCTCAAGGTTTACCTTGCCCCTGGATGTGCAGCAAGCACTGATGTGACTGGATTGCACTTACGTGGCAAGGTTTTGGTGGGTAGTGTTGCAGGGGTGGCTCCTGTGAAAAGACACCAGAGGCTCCAAGACGGACCCACTGCTGGCCAGGGCCGAGTCCGTCAGCAATGTTGGCAGAACCTTGTATGTGATAATGTATTTAAGAAAGGATGAAAAATTCTGGAAGAGAGGAGTTAGAAAATGTGAAAAAAACAACTCCACAGAAGGAGAAGGAGGACGTGCATCAGGCGCCAGAGCAGAGACTCCCCTGCAGACCGTGGTGAAGACCATGGTGGTGCAGCTGCGCCTCTGCCCTCCATGGAAGATCACTTACAAGTGCATCTGGATCTGTCCTAAAAAAACCTGCAGCTTGTGAGAGCCTGCACTACAGAAGGCTCCTGGCAGGACCTGTTGACCAGTGGAGCGGGGAGTCCAGGCTGGAGCAGCTGTTCCTGAAGGACTGCATCCTGTGGAAGGGACCCATGCTCGAGCAGTTCATGAAAAACTGCATCCCAAGAGAAGGACTCACACTGGCTGAGTTCATAGGATTTTCTCCCATGAAATCAGGGCAAGAGTGAGAGGAGTAAGAAGCAGCAGACACAAAGTGTTACAAACTGACCACAATCACCATTCTCCGTCCCCCTGCACTTCTCACAGGGAGAACGTAGAAGAATTGGGAATGAAATTGAACCTGGGACAAAGAGAGCGGAGGAGAGAAGATGTTTTACAAGTATTCTCATTTCTCATTATCCTGTTCTGTTTGATTGGCAATCAACTAAATTAATTTTTCCAAGTTGAGTCTGTTTTTCCCATGATGGTAATTGTTGAGTGACCTCCCTGTCCCTATCTTGACCCATGAGTTTTTCGGTCTTATTTTCCCCTCTATCCTGTTGATGGAAGGGGAGTGACAGAGCAGCTTGATGAGCTCTTGCTGAGGTCAACCCACCATAGCTCTTTGTGTTGCACAATAGGGAATGCTTTGGAATTGAATATAAGGATAGTAATTGGGAAAGGTACTGGGCAAAACATGGACTGAACAATGCTAGAGGGCAAAATCATTGTTACAAAGTTTACTTGCAGCTGTGGTGAAGGGATTAGGGGTGGAGTGTGTATAAATTGTCTGTATGTGTATAAATTGTCTGTATTGTCAGTGTTGAAATGAGGCTTTAATTTTTTTGGTTGTGTTTATAAGAAACTGAGGTCTTTGTAGAATGTATGATTGTATCTAAATTTAATTAATTGTTAGCACTGAACAGCCAGTAGGCAATGGGTGCTGAAATACCTTTGCCAGTCCATGAAGAAAGTTAAGCACTTCCTAAGTGCCTTCCTGTTTTAGGCCTTTCTTAGGCACCTAGCCTAGTGTAATTTTCTTTGCAGGCCTTTTGTTCCAATCCTTTCAGGTTTTTATTGGCCTTTATGACTCTTTTTGAGATACTGCCTTCTACAGGATCTGCTCTGCAATACGTACATTTTTCCTTTAAGTTCTCAGGAGTCACTTCCAGCTGGAAGCAGCATTATAGAAGCTATATTGTTGTATGCATGTTATCTTTCTGTTATAATTGAAAACTTGATTTTATACCTTAAAAAACCATGATTTTTAGATCCACAGGTAACCATAGTGTTGATCTTTATTATTGAAAATGTATGTTTCATTGTAGTTGAGCCAGTTTTGCCGTCTTGACTGTGAAAATAGATTTTTTTTTACTAAATCTTATTTATTTAAATATCAGAAGTTAATTCGATCAACTTCTGATCAGCTGTAAATAATGATCACTTCAAAATGTCGCTCAAAATGTAGGCTCAAAATATAATTTAAAATGTAGTGTCCTCTTCTTTGAAAAATCTCTTTCTTTCCTAAGATGTACCTACATCCTGGGGTTTTTTGATCACTATTGTGAATGACTGTAGATTTATCAGCACCATAGTTTGTTTAACATTGTAAGTATTTTTTCTTCTGCAAAAGCTGAAAGTTTGCTTTACTAACTACACTTGAAAGTAGATTTGTTATTTCTCCAGCACATCATTTTTCATCTCACACATTGGTGTTTAATTGAAGAGATGATTGGAAAAGAGAGTACATTAAGAAAATTAAACCTCTATGTCCTAATACATTGAAGTTCAAGACAAGTTCTCTGCAACACTGCATACATTCTGCAGAACAATAAAAGATTTTAAAAGCTCACTAAATATTTTCCCATGATCAAGTCAAAAGCCCGCATGTGATTTCGGACTTGTCATTTCCTTAAAAAAAAAAAAATTACCAAAGTTACAGAGGTTGATTGGAGTTTTGGCCACACCAAAAGTCCTGCTGGAACCATTCTTTCACAGGTGCCTTTAGTGGGGCTTTTTAAAAAAGATTTTCCTCACTGGAAACAGCTATCTATAATCTCTTTTCATCTCTCACTGACAATTTTTTTTTACTCTCAGCTTGGTCCTAACACTCCCACTGCACCTGCAATGCTAGTACTTGGTTGTCACGCAGAATTCCAGCTAAATTACTGGAGATACTAAATTACTACCTGCATTGAAGCAAAGACCCATTCTTATAAAGCCCTCTCAGCTCTCTCAGACAATACCTGGGAATAGCCAGGAGTTAGAGCAGATGAGGAACAATTTCTAAGAGGCAGTTAACTATTTTTTTTTTTTTTTTTAGTACTGGAATCTGTTTTGACTCTGTTTAATTTGTTGTGTACACTTATCCTTAATATCTCATGGCATGGTCTCCACTTGTGAATTACCTAAAAGTTGAGCGCTGCCTTGGAATCAGTAGTGATCCAGGGGCTTCAGGAGCGGTGTGACACAAATGTCATGCTTGCATTAGCACTGAGCAAGGGTGTGGGTGGGATTTTTGCTAACTGGGTGCTGCTGTCTTGTCTTGGCTGCTTGCTCTCAGCAGTGTATTACCACTAATAGCTGCAGGTGACTTATCTTCCAGAAACATTCATATCACAGCACTCAAGATAGATAGGGCAGAAATAGTTCAGTACTTCCAGCCCAGAAAGCTCCCTAGGTACTAAAATAAGCAAAAAAGGAGGTGATGTCTTCCTATTACATAAGCAACAGCTACAATAAAGAAAACCTTCTTTTGTATTTTTCTCACAAAGGTCTGAACCCAGTAACATGAAGAAAACCTTTCACATTACAGTACCTGAGGTAAAATCTGCATATTTATCCATGGTCCAGGTCATGTCCATCATCCCTCCGTTCTACTCAGTATGTCTGCAAACATCATCAGCTACCATTTCATCAGCTCCTGCCATCACTCGTTCCTGATCCCTTTTCTAGTTCTCCTGGGAAGAGGACCTCCCAACAGACATCCTCTGCCTTGATTTCCCTGTAACATGATGTGGTAACTTTACAAGACAGTAAAATATGGACTGTTCCAACCAGCCTGTAAAGACTCTCTCAGATGATGAAAAAGTGCATTGGGAAACTGTAAAAATCTTTATGAGGTTATGCCACATATGTTAAATGAGGTGAACAAGAATGTGAGAATAAACCCGCAAAGGAAAAGCAGTATTATAACTGACTGTGCTGTATTTGCAAAAGCATTTTACTCACTGTGAGTGCAGAAATGCTTTCCTTCTTAATGTAACTAGAGAAATGACATTGTGATGATGAAAATCTGAACAAAGATAAATAGAGATGTTTTATATCAACTTCTATTTCAGTGGTAATACTAGCCTTGCTATCACTGAAATTTTCAGCTGAAAGCTAAGGACACTGATTTTTCAGCATAGCTTATTTTAGCGGATATCCTGCATTAGAAATAGAAAGGAAAATCTGTAAAAACATATTTTCAGCATCTAGTTGCACCAATTAGGAAGTGTATTTTGTTCTGTAACTATGATTTTACAGGTGAGATTATCTACTTCTTTGTATTCACTTCCAACATAAATGCTGATAGACTGTAAAAGCAGGTGCCTCTCGTTTCTCTAACTAGTTTGTTCTTCATGGAAAATTTCTTCCTAAGTTTTGCGTAAAGATGAACTGACACTAAAAGAAGAAAAACAAGTTTCAGAAATAATTTTAAACAAAGAATTCAAGACAAAACTACTCAACTAAATCTTACATTTTCATTGAGGCCATTGTGTGAAATCTTGCTTTATTCATAACAAGACAAGAAAAATAATTAGGACTTTATCATCTTACTTTTATCATTTGACTTTAAAAAGTACTGAGGTTCTACATGCTGGATTTTTTAAGTACCTTAAGCAACTCATTCATTGTTGGTTTTCACAATTCTGAATGCACAAATGCATTCAGGAAGTTTTTAAAAAGAAGAAAAGCTAAAAAAGAAATGAAGCTTGACCCTACTGTTTAACCTGCATTCCTTTTTTCAGTAAGAGTATGCAATTATCTTTCACCATTCTTGCCTTTTAAAAAAGAATTTGATTCTAAAATGTTTAGAGTTGCTAAAAGATAAGAGCAGTGACAAGAAATTTTGATTGTATGTTCTTAAGTGAGATAGGTCAAATGAGAAGAAAAGGTAGGTGGCATGTAAGTTGTCGAGTTTGAGAGGAGAGTACAGAGCAGGACATGATCCGTGAGTTTCGGAGAAAAGGGAGAAAGAGGCTCAGGATGCTGCATGGGAGGATGGAGGAAAACCCTGGGATTCTCTCTCACAACAATATTTCTGGTTTGTCCACGGTATAACACATGTCCATCTTCTATTTCCGTTCTTGTAAGGTGTTGACGTCAAGGCTTTTGTAGCAGATGGGGAAAACGCACATGCAAGGAGTGGCCAGGGACTGCCACTTGATGGATATGGCTGAGGGCAGATGTCTCCTAAAAAGACCCACTTCAGAACACAGCTGAACCTGTCAGCCAGGCTGGTGGAAAACTGGCTTTGGAAAACCATATTTTAGAAAAAAATTGTACTTATTTTGTAACAATGCATCTGTTATCCTTTTATCTCATAGATTGTCCTACCTAACAGATTACTGATGCTGATATTGCAATTCAAATCTTTTTAAAAGTCTATAAAACATACCAAAAAAGAAAAAAAGCATTACATTATATGCTAGGAGTGCTTTGGGAAGTAGTATTATGAACTGGGCACAGAGATGTCTTCCTTGGAATCCTCCCTTCCTTCAGAAACAGTAGCAGTTCCTCATTTAAAATCGGGCCTGGCAGAACACTGTATTCGTGGGTGTGGAGAAAGGCCAGACTAAAACACACCGTTGTTACAGAGGCTACCACTGTCCCAGAGATGGAAAAGGCTTTAAGGTAAACTGGGGTGTGGAAAGTGAAAACTTGTTCTCTTTGGCCTCTGTGACTACAGCTCTCTTGGTGTATATGATGCCATTGGGGTCTGTACTCTCTGTTCCAGTGTAGTTCAGTGGTATCCTATGCTGCGCACCTGGATGTGAGAGTGTGTGTGTCTGTCCCTGTGTCACCAAGTGGGCACAGCAGTAGTATTTCTTCCACAGAATACCATACATTTCATGGGTTTCATTTGCATCACATTTGCAGGTGGTGCTGTGAGACTCAGACCCAAAGAAGCCCATGAATCCAAATTTTCATGCAGAGATGAGCTTTTCTGCCTGTGTGACCCCTGATGCCAGGCTTGCACAACTCTTCCACAATGGGGCACCAGCAGAAACTCCCTTTTTTTGCCAGCCTGTTCCCACAAGACATATTCTTGAGAACATTTTCTGTCATACTTGGTTGAAACATATTTCTCGTGATTTTAAATTTAGATAGCCTTTGATTATAAAGAATCTGGTTTCTGGAATAAAGAAGAATGGGAAACTTAGAATTACAGAACCTGCATCATAGATTAAAAACAGGTAGGTCTTCAGCCACTGGACCTGACAGAGCTGGGGCTCTGTCAGGTTTATAATTTCAAGTTAAAATACCTCATTTCTGCTAAGATGTGAGCTAGATCACAGCCTTTCCTGCAGCTGGAGTCATCATGACTTTCTGTTTCAAGCATAACATTGGGTTTTTCACCTTGCTGCTCTTAGAGTCCCACAGATAATATGTAAGAGAAAAAATAAACTCTTCCTTCTGGTTCTGAGTCTTCCAAATTTAAGTTTTTTTTGATTTCTATTGTAACTTTATGTCACTTGCCAATCTTCCATCACCTGCCTTCTTATCCAAACTGTGGATGATAAACAAGCAAAATTCTCACATTGTGACAGGAATGGATTTTGATTCTCCTCTGTCAGCCAAGCTTCTCATATCAAGTATAACATTTTTCATTGCTGAAACTGAGAACACTTCAAAAAGATGGATGATGCAAGCAGTTCATGAAAAGCTGCTGGACAAGTTCCTGAAATTATAGGTAACAATCTAAAAGAATTTCATACAGGTATTAATAAAATTATTATGTGGGCTAGATATACTTCACTATAATGCAGAAGCTTCCAGTAGGATGTTTTTGACCCTGTGTGCATTCTCATGTTTGTGAAAATGAAGTGAGAAGGGAGGGCTTAAGTCAGGTGACGTGAAGAGTGAACCTGTCTGTAATAGCAGAGAGCCTGGCACAGAGCATTTGGCTTATGTGGCAGGTTTTGGTTGCTGGGGAATTGCAGAGGTGGCCCCTGTGAGAATAGACCAGGACCCTGTCGGTCACAGCCAGTGACTCCATCTGACCCACCACAGCACACAGCTGAGCCGGTCAGTGAGGCTGGCGGCACTGCTGCAAGAACATATTTAAGACAGGGTAAAAACCCTGCACAGCAGCTGTGAGAGAGAAGTGAGAAAAATATGAGGGAAAGAACCCTGCCGATGTTCAGGGTCAGAGGTCAGGGTCAGAAGGTCAGAGAAGGAAGAGAAGGAGGTGTTCCAGGCACCAGAGCAGAGATTACCCTGCAGCCTTTGGAGGACAGTGTTGGAGGAGATGTCCACACCCCAGTCCATGGAGGAGCACATGCTGCAGCAGTGGATATGCTCTGAAAAATGGTGCATCTCATGAAGACAGCATGCGGGAACATGGAGAGGAGCCCACAAAGAAACAGGTTTTCTGTCATAATCGGTGCATGGGGAACCCATACTAGAGCAATATGTGAAGGACTGTCTCCAGTAGGAAAGACCTCACACTGGAGCAGGGCAAAAATATGAGAAGACAAGAACAGCAGAGAGGAGATGCTGGGACTACAAACCCCCTTCCTCACTCCACTCTGCCACTCTGCATAGTGTGTGGAAGAGTTAAGGAACAAAAGAGTGAAGTTGAGCCTGAGAAAAAGTGGGGGTTAGGGGGAAGATTTTTGAGTTTTGTATTTTCTTTTTACTATCCTACACTCTTTTTAATTGGCAATAAATTAATATCATCTTCCCCAAGCTGAGTTTGTTTTGCCTATGATGGTAATTATTAAGTGATCTCTCTGTCTTTATCTCAACCCACAAGACTTTTTTTTATCTTATTTTCTCTCCTCCATCCTGTTGAGCAGGGAGAGGGATATAGTAACTGGATGGGTGTCTGGCAGCAAGTCAGGGCCACATCCAGTACACAGAGACAATCATGAGATAGTGAAAAAAATAAGTTTTGATCACTTCGTCCTCCTCAGGAAACATTGCCATGATTTGGTTGTTGTCATCTCACTGTTCAGACCTGTGCGTCTACAGAGACAGAGTGTAGCATATTCAGGAAATGCTGAGGGTTTCCAAAAAGAGAGAAAGTTTCCCAACACTGATCCCTTGAAAACAGGTGTCTTAACTGTGACCTCTCTCAAGGATCCTTGGATTACTACTTAAGGGCAACTTACAGTGGTACAGAAAATAGAGTAGCTGTATAGTCATTATATCTGAATTGGTGGTTATATGTCAGTGGGAGGGAAGTCAAATCCTCCTAGTAAAACCAGCTGGGTGCAGTTTTGAAATGTATTCTCAAACAGAAGTGCTGACATAAGGCAAATTTCACAAGTAGAACTAACTGTAGGACTAACTCTCACTCATGGTGGAGGTAATCTCAAAGCAAAAAATTTTAAAGAAATAGATAGAAATGGAGATAAAAATCAAGACAACAAATTATCTTTTATTCTATAGCTCTTATCGTTATTGTCCCTGAAGAGATCTGAGAAACTTCACATCTTACATGTGCAAACACTGATACACTTTCAGGAATCTTGACAGGAAGATGTGTCTGCAGTTTTCTAAACATAACCAAAGCTGCTGATATTCTTAGCTTTTTCCTTCTTATCACCTAATTCCCAGTTGGTTTGTCTCCTGTCTGCTCTGACTGTTGCAGTCCTTACAGTTTTAGCACAAGAAGAGACATATTTCCCTCTGCTTCATAAGGCTGGGCAAAAGCCTGTCAATAGCCCATAAAAACTAAATAAAAATTAATCAAACTTTTAAACTAACATTTCCACAGATTTTGTACACATCTAAGTGTTTCCAAATGCAAAAGTATTTGAGAATGAAAAAAATCTGACTGAAATATGCCACACTTAGGTTTTTATTTCTGTTGGTTTGCAGTGAAAATGAGTCCTTGCAGGAGGAAGGGCATAATTATTTTTATTCAAGTTTCTGCAAGTATCCCCAGGTCTTTCTCTGCAAAGTTGCTTCTCATCAGATGGACCCCGATCTGCTGTGTTGCATGCAGTTATTTTAAAAGGTACTTAAGTAACAAAGCTCTGTCTGTTACTTTTTTGTTATGAGGTTGATCAAATGCTGGCACAGGTTGCCCAGAGATGTTTTGGAGTCTCCCTGCTTGGAGATATTGAGAAACCGTCTAGACATGGCCCTGGCCCAAGTAGCCCTGTTTGAACCAGATGGTGGTTTGGACCAGATGACCTCCAGAGGCCACTTCCAACCTCATCTATTCTGAGATTCTGTGAACTGCTCAGAGCTTGAGAGATTTGTTCTGCTGGATAGGGTCTATTTCTGCGTCAGTGGTATGTGATTATTGAAAAAAAAAGTAAGTAACCTCATATTTGTGTGTCAAGATTATTTTTTGTTAAAAGAGGGATCCTTGATCACCAGGCTTTGAGCCATGTGCTTCTGTCTGTAGCTTTCATTCTGCTAATATGTGTTTCATCTACACATTCAGTACCTTTTTCAAGATGAATAAATTGATTTTTGTATAAAAGCAGCTTCACATTTACTAGTGCTTCAATGCAAGTACTCTTTAAGTCCCTGAAAATTCAAATCTTAAATGAATTGAAAACCATGTGAAGAAAATCATCATGAGCTAATCAAACATTTTTCTCATTTTTGTTTCCATTTCAACCACAGTAGCATCTCTTTCTTTCCCAGTCAGAACTGTAGATTGGTTTTGTTAGAGAAAAACATTTCCCTATTGCCATTACAGGATCTGTTTTTGCTGCTTGATAATCATGTTCTAACATAAACTGTGCATAACTAATCATCATTTTAGATAACTATCATTTACCTCTAACCAGGAGAGTTCTGAAACACCTGTTTTAATGTTTCGGAGTTATAATTTTGAAGCAACACATCCCAGTTTTATAGTGGAAATGAAGCTTTATTTCGGATGTGTGCGCGAAAACTAAAAATCAGTTTTTGTAGATGAGTAGAATTACCATTTCTGTTAATTCATGAAAACAAGAGATTTTGGGGTAAACTACTAAAGAAACACAGGGAAATGTATCCATGCGTTAGAAATCATTGTACCATTGCAAAAAGAGCGTTTTATTTTCACTGTTTATAAATTCCAGCCAGATTCCAAACTTACAAATTCACAACTGTGGGAAACTGCATTTTTGAGACCTCTCAGGTCACCAGGGGTTAGAAAGAGTGGCATTGCTATGATTTCACAGTGCTGACTAATTAGAAATCAACGACTAACTGAATAAAAGTTTCCCCCATCAGACTCGGACTGAGTCAGTGTAGTTGTCTCAGTGATTTTTGAAGGCAGAAATTACAACAGCTTTCCCAGGAGTCTTTCTTGCCTTTATGACCCCTAAACCTGGCTGACCAGTGCTTGCTATGATGTCACTTCTCCACAGGCTTGCTCTGAGTACACTGGTCATACATGATATCTTTTCTGGAAAGCATCCTTCAGCAGGACAAGAGGGTTTTTTTACAGGCAGCATGGGATTTAACACTGAAGTCAGTGGAGGAAGTTTGAAATAGTGGAAAACAGCAACAAAAAATATTTAAGTATGTCGCTGTTCGTACCGAGAGCGGCGAGAAAGGACACAATCAAAGTTCAGGAAAAAGGTGGATGTTTAATTAATTATAAATCAGTTTCTATAACTTGGTTCGCAAGAGTAGCATAGTACTATTGGTCCCTTGGTCAACCACCTCCTAGAATGATTGGTGGAGGCTATGCAACACCCATTTGAAAATATTTTCCCCAGTGTAGCATAACAACATCTCACAACAAACTCCAGGTGCAAAGACAAAGAATTAGTTTATAAAACCATCTTCACTGTTTTCATCTAGTCCACGTGAGAAAGCAGTGCTCTCACAGAACACTGAGAAAAAGCTGAAGAATTTCTCTGCTTCTAAATTTTCAGCATCCATATAAGTAGAGCTGTGTATCTTTTTCATTACACTTTGCTTTATTCTAGTATTTAACCTTTGGTCACTCTGATGAGTTTTACTTGGTCCCTGTATCCATCATACTGTCAAGACAGAGAACATCACCTGCAGCATAATGGTGTTCCTGGTGCCATCCCAAATCTGAGTATTCTCTGTCTTTATATTGTGTTATTCAGGCGATTCATTATTTAGTATTGCACATCTAACATTATGGACTGATGGTTACATTTGATTTAAAGGGAAGGAGGAATGGAAATAAAGGGGAAAACCACAGGTATCTCAGCTCTTGTTTGAATTGCATCTAGCCCTTTCTCTCCTAAAGGTAACAGCTCACTGCAATGCAGTGTGGGTCAGGATTCTCTACTTACAAATGTCCAGAGAAGCTGGGCTTTGCTTTCGACAAACCTTTTTTTCTTCTTGGAAATTTTGGATTCATTTCTGTGACAGGTTTTTACTGGATTGTTACAGTTCCTCCTGATATCATGAGAACTTTATAGTTTAGGGTGCTATAACAGAAAAGTGAGTTAGGTCCTGCCCTGTGATTAGTTCGTGTGTGCAGGCTGTAGAACAGCAAGGCTTCTGCTGGACAGGAAGAGAGATGCTGAACATGTGGGTGAACATAATTATGTTCATCATGATGTGGTCAGTATTTTGGTATCTGGAAATGTACTAAAGAATAACAACATTCTACTATTGCAACCTTAACTACATTTTTAATCAGAAAGGTAAAAGTTGGGCTTTCAGTTCATTTCCAGCTGCTGCTTCCTATTTTGCTGTCAATATAATCCCTAAGATCAAAAAACTCTCCATATTAGTCACTAATTTATGCATCTCCTTTTTATTTGGCCAGACCCACAAGATGCTTACTGAGGGCCTCAAAGACTGAGGCAGAGAGGGGGCTACAAAGTGTACACACCCAGAGTTCATATATTGCAAATAATGTACAGGAATGGCTTAAGAATCTGTGTTCCCATTACACTCAACATGTGTACTGAACACACAGGATTGACGTATAACATTTTATCTATGTCACATAAGAAATTGTTGCTTGCCTTCCATGTCTGCTTTATTTCTGATAATTAATTCATTTGAGCAATTAGTTTTGAATCTTTACACCCTCAGTATGAGAATATTGACTAAGTTACAAGGTGAACAATTTGTGTGGAATGTAAGCTGAAATCAGTAAGAGAGCTGCCAGTACAGTAAAATATCTGACTGCTGTGAGGGACTGGAAGGATTGTTGTCTCAAAATATTTCAGGTGCATGTATGGGGAAAAGGGGCAAGTCAGGCCTTGCCTTTGTTGTATCCCAGGCCTGCTGTGGCCACCAGTCCCTGGCACACCAGAGGTAATACTCTACACCTGCCTCTGGAACCCCACTCTAGCCCCAGAATGGCCAGATGGCTGGGAGTCCCACCTAGGGGGGGGGCTCAGGAAAGCCGAAAGGTATTTAACCTAGGACATGAGATGAGCACGTCTTGACCCTACCTCCTCTTGGAATTTCTATCAGCTGAACACTGGAACTGCTGAACTGCTGGAACCAGACTTGTTCTTTTCAGTATCTTTTCTGTCTTTCTCTCATTCTCTTTCTTCTAATTCCCTCTTCTCAGAGTTTTGAGTAGCTTAAAATTGGGCGGGCTTGGAGTCTACTAATTTGAATGGGCAAAGTTAATGCTTTGAGAAGTGTTTTATGTGTTTTAAACTTTTGCCAAAGTCCTCTGATTTTCTGAAGTTGCCAGTAAAGTTTTTTGTTGTTTTGACCTCTTGAGAATATCTTGTTGATATTTCTCCCTTGCATCTCACAAAGAGTGCATGAACAACCCCAAGCCCTTTTTAAGAGTCTCATTGAGTGAGTTTTCTGAGGCCTTACAAATGCCCCCATGCATATCTGATGAGAAGCCCATGAAGGTCAAATAATGAAGAGATAAGTGTCAGTCCTTGTGGAAGACTGGAAATGTCATCAGATTAGTTATGTGATTTTGCATATTTAAGCTCAGCTCAAAATAGACACATTTGAAATATCAGTGGGACTCTTGAGAATTATTCTAATATCCTTCCAGCATGTGGTTTTTAACAGTACATGTATTTTTCTCTGTTCTTAGGAAGGTTTTGTATACTAGCTAGGCAGATGTGCAAAAACCTTTTGAAGAGTCATCATCTGCATTTCCAAACAGATCATATCTCTCAGTGTCTCCTTCCTATCTATCTCTTCAGAATGCCTGAGCATGAGAGTGAGGGAATTGGATATGGCAGCTATAGGAGTTACTTGGTTATTTGTTTTGTGCACAAATTATTACAGGCATAGGCAGGCAGCAGTGCTAATGGAATACAGGAGATTGCGCTCAATGCCATGATTTTGGAAAACCAATCTCAGACGCTAAATGCTTAGGACCTTCATGGTATCAAAAGAAATGAAAAACAGCAATTCTGATTTCTCCATAGTAATTTCAGCCACATGGATCTCAGCCCTCCAAGTGCACACCTGCAGTAGGAGCTCTGCACAGAGGTCTACAGGCATCATCATGTGTATCCTTAGCAACAGGAGCCACGTGTAGGCTATCCAAACTGCTTTTCCTGCACCAGGTTTCCTTGGCAGCAAGGATGATGCTTAGAAAGGAAAAAAAAAGAGGCAGACCAGTTCCAATACAGGAGTGAATTTCAGCAGTTTGCCTGTGCAGCCGAGGCTGCAAAAAGAAAGATTGTGCTTATTGAAATATTTTTTCTTCTAAACATCTGTATGGACCTGAGCTTTTCTCTGCTAAGACTGACAGAGAAGGTGCAGGGATGGCAGTGTGTGCCTGGCCCAGAAGAGTGTCACACTGTCACAGCTGTCTGTGCACCACAGCGTGGTCTCAAGAGATTTGCATACCTGCAAATGCGGCATCTTCTGCTGCAGGTCCAGTGGATATGGTGGCCCTGGGCAAGCAGCTTGCATGAGGACTGAGGAGTTGTGTACTGCCAGTGAGCTCAGGAGGAGTCTAGCAATTTGTGAAGGGTAAATCAGTGCGTAAATCAGTGAAGTTTCTCTGAGGAACAGAGGTTGACCTTCACTACCGACATCACTAACCATTTTGTCACAAAGCAACCTGTGCGCACCACTGCTTGTAAGATTAGGCGGGAAACAGTACAGGGCTGTTGTTGCTGTCACTGGCTATAAACTTATCCACAGTGCAAGCTGCTGGGCTATATCCATCCATCCAGTAAATAAAAAAGTACGTCCAGCTCCTTGACAAGGCATCGTTGTATGGTATGGAGAATCAGGAATAAATGTACCAAGCCAACTAGCCTAAAACATGTAGATATTTCTTTAGAAGACTTCATCTGAATTGTAAACTGTTTCAGAGGTATTTGAATTTAATTAAAATCTAAAATACACACATTGCTTCATCTAGCTATCAGATAATGAGATTTTATCATTTATTTCTCAAGTAAAACACAAAATAGAAAATGTATCCTTTGTATTACTTGTATATTTTTACTTGACTTAGGGCAGCAATACTGTCTGAAATGTCAAGTAATGAGATACCCTAGAAGAAAGGATAATGGAAGAAAGCTTGATGACTAAGGATACAAAGGAGTTTTCTGTAAGCAGTTTCTTGCATTTGTACAAAAGCACAATGGCTTAAGGGGCAGATTTTCATTTTATAAATGAAAGAAAATGGACTAGATATACAATGTATATATTTATACATATATATAAACACAAAATGCTCCAATTATCATTTATATTAGAAAAATAATATTAACTTTAAAACAAAGCAAAATCAGAAAACTATGTAAACCCCGTCATATATTCCAAAAAAGATGAGATCATTCTTAATGTTTTTTTTTAGAAATCACAAAAGTTTAGTAGGAGATCTTATCAATGGTTTTTTTATGAACTTGGGTCTGCTCCCACTGAATTCACTGGACACAGATGAGATCATTAATTTCTTCAGAGTTTCACAAAGATTTCTTTGATAGCCATTCTAGGTTTTCCATTTTCCCCTTAATAATGAATTTCTGTCCTATTCTATTGCTACCCTCTTCCTAATCACTAAAGCTTGCTCAAACCTCCAGGAATACTTCCAGTGTTTGAACGGGTGCCTGAACCATGCAGTTGCTGGGTCTCATTGCTAAGCAGAGATGACAGCACGCATCTGCTACAACTGAGGTCCTAGTTCAGTCAATCAGTACAACTGCCTGGACAAGATGGGTACTACAGTCCCAAAGCAACTCATGGTCTTCATTAGATCCGCTCATTAATTTGCTCTTCTAAACAATTTCTTGTAAGTGCATGTACTGTCCCTTGAAATACACCTTTTTGTCTCCGTTTTTGTTGATCTGAATGGCTGAACAATGTTAATAATGGCTTCTGTATGCATCTGTGGGAGTTGACGCATTTTGGGGTCCTGTCAAAGTCCTGGTTTTATGAGACAGGTGTATTGGGGCACCTATTCAAAGCAAAGCTTTTAAAATCCTTTCACAGTCTCTCATAAAAATGTACTAAGGAAAAGCAAATGCATTTACTTGCTATACTAAATGTCTCCTGTTTAGATGTCTCCAGCATTATTTATTTCAATGTTTTATCTTTTTGAAAACTAATATGAAGGCAGCATAAACGAATTGTACAGCTATTTGTCTTCAGGGTTGTACAATCCCAAGAACATATTTTATATGCACCCTGATGTGTAAAGATTATTTAAATCACCAGGAGAACTAATGAGTAGGTCTTTGAATGTCACTCAGCCTAAACTTTAAAATTGGAAATTAGTGACATAATTTCTGTGGCACACAAGAATGGTGAAGAGGAACTAAAAGGCAAGACTTCTTTTACTTCTAACTGCCGTGGAGTCATGATCTCTGAAAACATCCCTTTAGTCCAGAACATCCTTGATTACCATGTAGAGTCAACAATGTTCCTCTTTGGGGCTATTTTACAGTACTGCAAAAACTATTTTTACAGCCTTGGACTAATTTTGAAGAAGTATGTGATAATGCCTAAGCCCACAGAGTGCAAATTTTTAGTACATGTTCATGTTCCAAAGTGTGAAAATGGCACTATGGAGATAAGTATGAAATAAAGAAGAAAATCCTTTAGACATAGCCTATTGTTAAAATAGGCATTCAGACATATGCAGTCAGCATTCATAAGCTAACCATATTTTGAATATAAAAATTTTATTATAGTGATGTACTTTGCTATTTGTTTGTTTTAATTCACACGGTTTGGGGTGAAACCAAGAGTACCACCACAAGGAACAACTGGGAGACATGACCAGTCACACTCCTTTGGAATCCAAGTGTTACAGAGCTGATACTGATCACAGACCATTTCGTCTTTCCAGGATGTTAAATTAATGATTGTAGTGTTTCTTTATCTAGCAGCTGAAGCTTGTTGAACAAGCTTCCTTTCCTATTGTGGTATGATTTTTCCAGGAAACCTCAAACTTTTAATGATGACTTTGTTGAAATTTTCTACTTCCTGTATTACAGTGTTACATGCTGGTTAGAAGCTTTGCAATGCTGTTTTATTCCAGGCAGTAACAGCAAAATAAACAGAGATTTACTGAAGAACTGAAGTAATAACCCATGGCACATCAATTTAAGATTGATCACTATTCCTGTAGTCCTACTCAAATGCCCTGCTTGTGAATTTTGACCAGTACACTGCCACACAAAAGGAATCATAATACTGCACTGAGTACTGTGCTTCTGAGCAGTCTTCTTGAGGTTTTCTTGCAGGAAGAACACCCCACTAGCAGGACAGGTTTTTAGAGAAAAGGTTTTCTCTATGAAATTATCACTGAAAGCAATATACATGACATCAGAAAACCTTGTGCGTATTTTCTCTTTCTGTATCTGTCTGCTGCAACAGTGGAAAATCTATCTGATTTACTATGGGTCAGGTATCTCTGAATACCTTTGCTAGACACAGACACACAGGGGTTTTTTATCTATTTGTCTGTTCTTAACATTGGCTATCCTGCAATTCTCAATACTGAATGCAGTCCTCATACATAAAAATAAGGCACATGCTGTGGCACACTTACCAGCTTCCTGAGATGCTTCATCAAATTCAAGCTGGGCAGGCACATTCTTAATCTGGCAGAGAACAGCCATTGGCCTCTGCCCTTCTGTGCAGACAAGGATGAGTCTCCCTGGTAGCAACTAGCCACTCTAAATATTGCTGCTTCCCTTTTCTATCAGCTCAATTGCTTGGTCTTCACTATCATGGCAATAGGTTTTTTCTCATTCTGCAGAGATACAGAAGTTTCTACTTGTCTTCTGTATTTTATGACTGATGCTTCTTAATACATGCTTTTCCCTTAATAGATGCTGCTGAAGGTTATCAGTGAGACAGCAAAGGTAGCTTTAAGCAAGCTAGCCAGGGTGGGTCGCAGCAAGAGTTTGTGGGCACTGGAACAGGCTACCCAGGGAAGTAGACACCTTACCAAGCCTGACAGAGTTCAAGACATTTTTAGAGAATGCTCCTAAGGCTCATGGTGGGCTTTTCAGGGTTGTCCTGTGCAGAGCCAGGAGCTGGACTTCAATGATCTTTCTGAGTCCCTTCCAACTCGGAATGTTCACTAATCCTATCTCAAGTGTGTCAAAGTCTCAGAAACATTAAACAAAAGATTGTAGCCATTTATAGGCATAATGGGAATAAAAAGCAGTCTTTATTGCCTAAACCACACCTAACAATAACAGTTCCAGCTGTCCTAAAATATCTTATTGCTAGCTCATAGTCTGGCAGATTTGTGGGACTTGAGTAGTCTGTAGAAAAGTCATCAGGATGGGAGTGGGAAGACATAGCAAGCATCTTAGTGGATGCACGGTATGTTGCTGTTGGATTGCTATTTGTTTTCAAGCAAACAGATGACTGACAGGAAAAATATGAACTTATCCCTCTGCTCATTTCTGGTAGCTCTCTTGCTGCATTTTAGTTTACTTCAGGTTGTCTCCAGAGTGGCTGCTGCCATCTTTAGTCTGTCCCTGTGATGAAGTACTGCGTTCTGCTGCGCAAGGTGGGCAGAACAAAGAATGTGCCTATGAGAGGCTGTAGCTCTGACCCTTAGCTGACAATGCCCCATATCCCCCTGCTACGGGTCTGGCAGCAGAGGAGGGCTCTACAAGGAACAGCCTGCAGTGATAGCCTCTGCCATGTCCATACAAACGCTGAATGATGTAAAAGCAACAAAAATTTGATGGGCATTCCAAGGCCCAGCTCCAGCATGGAGATATTTCTGGGACAATAAAGAAGGGATGTATTAGTGAGACTGAAATGCATCCCAGTGTCTATTGTCTGCTTCAAAGGGAATAATTAGTATATAGATATCTGCTTTTCAGGGCACACAAAGGTGCAAATACAGAGAGAGAATATGAAGCACAGAATGACCTACAGGATCTTCTGGAAGCTTTGTGTTAATTTAGTACAGGCACTGCAGAGACAAGAAAGAATGTGTAACAAAGAAGTTTAATATTTCTTGTGCTGACTAAATCAAAGTCCTAGATAAAAAAAGCAGAAAACTCGGTTTTCAGTGCTCAAAGTCTTTCTAAGTGGTGCAGGAGAATGACAGGAGAGTGACAAGAGAGCAACAAAGACTTCAGGAGGAGAAGTAGAGAATATTTGTATTTAAAATATTTGTTCTAATTATAGCATGAAATAAGGAATGTGGGAGGCATTCACAGCTCCTGGTAGAAGCAGGTGGGCAGAGAAGTAGATTTTTTTCATTTTCTTAAGTCTGTGAAATGGTGACTTAAAGCAGGAACTGGAGTGGGCAAGCACTGCTGGAGATTTAAGAAAAGAGCAGTTTATTGAAGGGCAGCTTTAAAATATGATCACCATTTTCAAAGTATACTGGAGCAGGGAACTCATCAAAAAACAATAAATTACTTAACTAGAATGTCCTGCTTTATTTTAAAAACAAAATTCATTTTAAGGTAAAGTCACTGGTTAGGGAAGCTGCCTCAGACTGCTGAGCACTCCCTATTAATTTTACTAATTGAGTACACTCACAATTGTTATTTGAAAGAGTAGACATTACAGAGAAGGAGTCTTTTTCTAAAGTTTCTTCATGCTATCATAGAATTTATCTTACAGAAATGGATTCTTTGGGGCTTATGGTATCCCCAGGGGACACAAAGAAAATGATTACTGATAATAGATATTTACAAAATATCTTCCTGAATAATTTTGCTGCTTTTTTATGGATTTAGCTTTGTTATTGAGGGGTGTTTGTTCTTTCCAGATTATCCATCTGTTGATTTTGGTAAAAATTCTCATGCAGGAACAGCATACTTGTATAAAGTAATATGTAACTCAGAGGTATGAGAATTTTCAAAAGAGAAGGTTTTTCATAGAAACCTTAAGAAAAAGATTTCTGGTTAGTTAAATCAGGATCTCTCTCACAGTGAGCCTTTCACTGCCTTGTCTCTTGGTAAGTGGTGACTTGTGAGTGAGTGGAAGGAAGGATTGAAGCACTTGAGGCAGAGCTTTGAAGGAAGAATAGGGGAAAACAGGCAGTGCAAATGCTGGTTACAGTTGTTATGTTTCTCTCCATACTGCTCGTAGTCAGCTTTCTTCATAAAGATGTGCTCAGATTTATGGTGTTGGGTCTTTCTGCACTTCTTGAAAGTCAGTATGTGGTATAACCAAAGAAACCCAGAGTGTGGGAAAACAAACTACTGGGAAATACTTCACTTGTTTCAAAAAAATGGTGACATCAGAGAAGACAAGTACAATATAAAGACTCATTAATTCTGATGTTTTAGATTTTGTGTGGCTGATTAGCTGACATTGACTCAAAATGAATACATTTTTATATCATTTCTCCTGCAGTGTGATCAGGCTTAAAATTGAAATGATTTTGCATTTCACCTTAGATGTCCGGGAATCTTTTCTTGCTGGTATAAGATTAGCTCCAAGAAGAAAAATGGTGTGTAAAATTCTACATGGAAAATTTTAATGGACGGAATCTGACCAAAGAAACATTTATTACCTCCCCAGCAGAATGTTCCTCTTCAGAGAACAGTCAGTATTTTTATAACATATCATCAACACCTTTTCTTGAATGTTTAGATTTGACAGCCACCCTGACAAAAGATTGATTTGCCTCTGCTGAAGCATATATTCACTATGAATAATGAAAAAATCCTAGGAAAATGCCTCATCTAATTTGTTTAATCAGCAGGCTTGATACAGTGCAGTTTACAGATACTGAGGTGGTTCGTTCGCATACATTTTGTGTTTCCTTTTGTTCTGGTTCTATATGCTAAAATAAAGAGAAGTTTTATTCACCTTGATGGTTTCCATCTAGTTTTTCTTTTTTTATGCTTCAGCAGATCCATTAAGAAACTATGTGCTCTACAAGGAAATTTTTCAGACGTACTGAAAAATTTCTCAGGCCTCAATCCTTGGTAGCACTTAGATCTGTCAGAGCTCAGCGTGAGTTATGTACTTAGTGCCTTAGACAGTCTGGGTCTCAGCTCTTTCTGTGATAAAATTTTCTAGTGCTGTAGCAAATAGTAATAATCACTTACAAAAAAAGTTGATGGTGGCAGAACAGAGAGAAAAGTAAACTAGTCAATAGGCAGGCATTAGTCTTAGCTGTAATGGTAGCTACTTTTATGTCTTTTCATGCATATTTAATATAGCCAGTGGTGCGTGCTTCCTTTTTATCTATTTTTACAAAGGCAAAAATGAAAATATTGTGAAGACAAGTATTTCTAGACCACTTTCACTTCTATGTTTTGAAGTATTGGCACAACACTTACACATTTCAGAGACATTTCAATTTCTTCTCCAGACACTATCTTTCAGAAGAACAAATTCCAGCAGAAGCAAACCTGGAACATCCGTCTGGAAGATGCATATATATGTTTGTCAGGTGTACAAACAAAGAAATGTTCAGCTTAACAAATTCTGTGAAATTAAATTTATCCTCTCTGAATGCTCAAGAAGTATCTTGTAGTTATGTGAAACTGTAATGTTGAAAAGCTTTTCATACCTGGAGTTAATTAAAGGAACCTAGCTTTGAAGCTACAGAAGCCAATACTCTACAAATATTTCTTATAATATTTTCAACTATACCCCATTTATGCCATGATTTGAGTTTGCCGTGAATACGAAAACTAAGCCAAAACGGTTAAAAAAAGAAACTAAGAACTTGCATATAATTTTTGGATGCACACAGTTGAAACACTGTATTAAATGTGTGTACCTGTAATGTCCTTCTGTAAAGCTTGTGTTGTCTCTATGTCCTTTCCTCTCAAACAGTGTTTGAATGTCCCAAGCACCCTTTTTTCTCCAGATGTATCATCATCATCATCATCATCATCAATCATCATCATTATCATACTAATCACTTAAATTAATGACATTTAACAAAGATGTTTTGATCTAGCTTTTATTGGATGTCTCCAGTTGATTGGAAATTAGCAAATGTAATGCCCATCTACAAGAAGGGTCAGAAGGATGATTGGGGGAAACACAAGCCTGTCAGCCTGATCTCAGTACCAGGGAAAGGTCAAGGAGCACATCATCTTAAGTGCCATCATATGGCATGTGCAGGACAACCACGGGCTCAGGCACAGTCAGCACAGGACTGAAAGGCAAGTCTTGCTTGACCAACCTGATCTCCTTCTACAACAGGATGATCCACTTAGAGGATGAGGGACAAGCTGTGGATGTTGTCTACCTCGACTTCAGTAAAGTTTTTGACATCGTCTCACACAGCATTGTGAGAGAGCTTAGACGTGCACTCTTCACTGGGCAAAAACCAATCTGGATGGCCAGGCCCAGAGTGGTGGCGAGTGGAGTTACACCCAGTTTGCAGCTTGTGACCCCAGAGCTCAGTACTNTGACCAACCTGATCTCCTTCTACAACAGGATGATCCACTTAGAGGATGAGGGACAAGCTGTGGATGTTGTCTACCTCGACTTCAGTAAAGTTTTTGACATCGTCTCACACAGCATTGTGAGAGAGCTTAGACGTGCACTCTTCACTGGGCAAAAACCAATCTGGATGGCCAGGCCCAGAGTGGTGGCGAGTGGAGTTACACCCAGTTTGCAGCTTGTGACCCCAGAGCTCAGTACTGGGGCCAGTCCAGTTTAACAACTTTATGAATGATTTGGATGAGTGGATTGAATTCACCCTCAGTCATTTTGTAGAGGACACCAAGTGGGTTGAGAGAGTTGATCTGCTGGAAGGCAGGCACTACCAAGAGATCTTGACAAACTGCATCACTGGGCTGAGGCCATTTGTATGAGGTTCAACAAGGCCAAGTTCCAGGTCCTGCACTTGCGTCACAACAACCCAAGGCAGTTCTACAGGCTGGGGGAAGAGGGGCTGGAAAGCTGCTCAGTGGAAAAGGACCTGAAGGTGCTGGTCAACAGCAGCTGAACATGATCCAACGTGTGCCCAGGTAGCCAAGGCCAATGGCATCCTGGCCTGTACCAGCAATAGTGTGGCCAGCAGCACCAGGGCAGTGATTGTCCCCCATACTTGGCACTGGTGAGGCCACATCTCAAATCCTGTGTTCAGTCTTGTGCCCTTCACTACAAGAAGGACATTGAGGTGCTGGAGCGAGTCCAGAGAAGGGCAACGGAGCTGGTGAAGGGTCTGAAGCACAAGTCCTGTGAGGAGAAGCTGAGGAAGCTTGGAGAGTTTTGCCTGGAGAAAATAAGGCTCATGAGGGACCTTATTGCTCTCTACCTGAAAGGAAGAAAATAGCAGTGTATTAACAAGGTTAAATTAGAAGCAAAAACATGTGGCATAACTGACAGATATTGGCAGTTCTTTGTTCTTGTTGAATTCCAGAGTTTGCACAGGTTTCTGATTCCCCCTAATGTGGTATTTAAGTATTGAGAGCTGCTGACCTGAAAACCTGCATTAAAGTGCTTCAAGCATCTGACTTTTACTCATATCCCTTAATGTTGCTGTCACGAAACCTGAAGTCTTACAGAGTTAAGACAACTTCCCTAGACTTCCTGTGATTTTATTTTTTTCATGAAATGTAATGAGAATAGCTCAACAGCAAGACAATATTCTTTACTGCATGACATCTATTTACATTTATCATCTAGAGTTGGGCTGCTTGATCAACATCTCTCTACTACCCCAAATTATTCAACTCTCTGCTCTCTGAAAATTGTTTCTTTTCACTCCATACAAACAGGAACTGGGGTTTGTGGGATGGTGCATAACCTATACCAAACTGCAGAAAGATTATGTAAAAGCTTATTCTTTCGCTGCAGTTTGTATGTGCTATAACATCTCTTTGCCCTGTGCAGACTCATACTACTTTAAAGTTATGCTTGGTTTGAAACTCCTGCAGAGGGCTTATCTAAGTATAAATAGGATAAAGAAAAATCTCTCTGAGGGCACATTTTCAGTATGATAGTAGAAGTAATCATTCTGATCCTGTTAACATATAATGGGATTGTTTATAAAACCATTCCCCTATCTACCACTTGCTTTAAAAGTGCCTAGAGGACTGCCCTTAAATATCATGAGACTTAATCCTGCTCCCAGACAAAAGAAGCAGGATCTTAGCCATAGTTTGTAAGCAGAGCTGAGTGTAGCTCATGGAGGTGAGGTAACTGCAGGCATGGGGAAATACTTGGCTGCATTTTAAAAAGAAATCAAAATGTGTAAATCCTTAATGTTGGTATCACCTGAACTCACATGGTGAACTGATAAGTAGAACCAGGCAATGGGGTTTCATTAGGACTAAACTTAGAGACTGATTTTATTTTAGGATTAGTAAATACATTTTTTTTGTACCATGTCTATGTATTAAGGGTAGGATATAGCCGCCAAGCTAGGGTGTCACAGTTGAGTGCCCTCGATAGCATTCATTTCAGAGCTTACTGAACAGTGCCCTCATATTACTCTTCTTTGGTTTCTGCTCATTTTTTGTTTGTTTGTATTTTTTGAATTCTTTTCACGTTTACACACAATAGCTCAAGATAAAACTTCAGCCAATAGATGTTTAGACAGCTTTGAAACACAGTAAAACGAGACTCATTTGCCCTCCTCTGTTGTATACTACCCCAGTATATTGCATTTAATCTTTCAAAGTAATTATTTTGGAAAGAAGATTTTAGGATGCTTTTTTATCTGGTGTGGTGGGTTGACCCTGGCTGGATGGCAGGTGCCCACCAAAGTCGCTGAACCACTTCTCAGACGAACCGCCTCAGATGTACAGAACAGAGAAATTATAAGAAAAGGATCATCGGTCAAGATAAGGGGAGGGAGAGATCACTCATAGATTACTTTCACAGGAAAAACAAAATTGACTTGGGGAAATAAGTTTAATTTATTGCAAATCAGATTAGAGTAGGGTAACAAGAAATAACATAAAAAAAAAACCCTCCCCACCACCTGTCCCTTCTTCTCGGGCTCGGCTTCTCTCCTGGATTCTCTACCTCCTCTCCAGCAGTGACTCAGGAGAACAGGGAATGGGGACTGCAGCCAGTTCTTCACACATTGTCTTTGCAGCTCCTTCCTCCTCAGGGGAAGACTCCCCACACTCTTCCACTGCTCTAGGGTCTAGGTCATTCCCTTGGGAAACAGTCCTCCATGAACTCCTCCAATATGAGTTCTTCCCATGGGCTGCAGTTTGTCGTGAACTGCTCCAGCTTGGATTCCCCTTGGAGTCACAAGTCCTGCCAGCAAACCTGCTCCAGCCTGAGTTTCCCATGGAGTCACAGCCTCCTTCAGGCATCCACACACTCCAATGTGGGGTCCTTACCACAGGCTGCAGGTAGATATCTGCTTCACCATGAACCTCCAAGGTGGTACTCATGTCCTCATTGCTTTTGACTACAGCTACCCTCCTAATTATACAACATTTTGGAAAAGTGCACAGTGTTTCTGATATTCATTCCGTAACTGTTCTTTGAATGCATCACATGAGGTTTTGCCATTCTTGACTCCCTACTGTTAGAAAGCTTTAACAGCTGCTAGGCACCTTCAAAGCTGATCTAATATAAATTTGTCATCCTTTGATAAGCTTAAGGACTGTGCGAGCTCCTTGGTTTGTATAGGATGAACTTTTTTCCAACTTGTCTCTCAAGGCTACATGATAGGAGGAAAGATTCTATAATCCTTAGGCTGAATTTTAGTAATTTATATGCAACTACTCTTGTGAGTAGTCCCAAATAGTTCAACAGATGTATATGTTTGAGTAAATGGTGTAAGGATTAAATAATCTAGATGAAAATATCTCTTCTTACGTACACGTTTGAAAGATATTTAATAATAATATTATATTCTCTGAAAACTTTATGTTCAACTTTTGCTCTCTATTTAAAAATTCAACTCTGAAAGTTTACAAAGCATTTTCCATTTCATCTTGAGATTAGCAGGTCACCTTTTAAATCATGACCTAAATATTTCCTCCATATCTCAAGATCATGTCCCCACTGACTGTTCTGTGATCGGAGCTCCTTAGGCGAGAGAGCAAATTCTTCCTCCAACCCCAGCTAGAGGTTTGAGTTCAGGTTACTCAGCGCTGCTCAGAATTGAGACTACACATAAGTTAAATCGCTAATTCTTTTGGTTCAGTGGCAAATACCTTCTTCAAGACATTTTAAAAATAAGGTGATGAAAGCAACAAAATCTGTTGCTCACAAATTTAGATCACTTGGAGTGTTCACAAGTACCCAGAATCCCGTTCAAAGCCTCAAGACACTTTTTCCTTTCTAATACACATAGTCCTTAAGAAATACTGACATCTGCTGTCAATATGGGACTGGAATCAGCCTGGTAGGAAGTTTTGTCTAGCTTACTACATTCTGCACCTCAGATGACCTCAAGTTTCTCTGTGCTTCAGAGTATATTACTTCTCCTAAAATAAAACATGCCAGCTGTTAGTAGAAATGAATATAACTTGGGGAATAATTTGAAAACAATATGGAACAATTTCCTTTGTTGTCATTGACCTAGTACTACTTGAGAATTGGTAATGATCAGATGGAAGTTTGTGTTGATTTCTAGTTAATGGCTCATATAAAGAGCCATTTGGTTTTTGCAGTCTCTAAAAAGATGTTTCACACTCTTTTTTTGTTTTACACTCTTTCAAGTGCTCACCCAATTACATCAATAACAGGAAGTTATCACTAATAAACAAGAAGAGACTCAACATGCAGATTTCTCTAGGTTTTTTATAAATTAAAATAAATGGATGGATGAATGAATAAGCATAAAAGAAATAAAGAAAATAAGTAAAATAAAAGTTCAGGGTATTGTCAGGGCTCTGTTTTGAAAGCCTCCATTTCTGATGATCAAAAATACATACTTTAAATTACATACATATAAGTAAGAATCTTCTTGTGTGGTGTCACTGTTCTTATTTGCTCACTAAGGTTCATGTGGGATTTAGTTTTGGGCAGTTTGGTTAAGCATCTAACCAAAGGTCATCTGGGATTTCCTGCCAATGGAGTAAGATAGACTGCTTCAGCAAGCAGCTGAAGATATCTATGAAAGAATCGAGAATCTCTTGCTGGATATGCCCAGGGTTTTCTTACTTTCTCTCTGCTGTGATGCCTAAAACTAAGTGAAATGAGTTTTGAATTAAAACTGTCACTGTGGCTTGGCAGTCTGAACATGTAACACTATCCAGAGGCTGGAACAGGCTTACTCTTTAGGTCTTGTGGCTGAGTGTGTCATAAAGATGAATAATTATATTTGGTTACTGGGTTGCTTATCATTAAAATATTATATATTGCTTGTACTAAAAAATATTCATGAAAAGGTTCATTTTTCTAAACAACAAATATTTCTGAGTCATTTGTCAACTGTTCACATACTCCTTATCATGTGCCTTGACACATGTCCTAAGTCAAATATATTTCATTCTAGAAGACAATCACGTAAGAGCAGATTTCGGTGCATTGGCAGTAGGAAGGCCACTAATTCCTCTTATGCTATAACTGTTCAAAATAACTTTGCTAAGGTTGTAGAAAGGCAGCACAGATTTCAAATACATATGTGATAGTTGTTTGGGTGTTTTAAGGATCATGAAATTATGAACATCTATCTCATTTGCTTTAATTTTTCCTACTGTTTAAAATATTCCATACGTTAAAAATTTGTCACGGCTTTTAGTTATAAGAAGTCCAGGTTCATCTTACAGTAAAAAAAAAAAGCAAGAATAATGCAAGCTTTGAAGGTACAGAATAAAAATATACAGTCACTGGGTTTTATTAATCCCTCAATTCATTCTTCAAACAATAATTACAATAAATCTTCTTTTAAATTTTATTTAAGTTGCAGTTTATGTTACATTATTTTTCTTGACAGAAGGACTAACTGTACTGAAAAATAAGTAAATCAATAAATCAGAGGTGATGGAAACATTTTTAACATGTAGAGTGGAGTGAAAAAAGTCACACATTTGTTTTTAGTTTAAAAAGCCAGTGATCTACTTTTATTATTCATGAAATATCACAAAATATTCCCTCTCAAATGAAACCTTGATTTGTTTTGGCAATGGAAAATCTCGTCTTTCTGCTGTTCTGTGTCTCCCATTCTCTGCTTACTGCATGCCTCCGTTTGCAAAGTTCAGTTCTGGCCCATTAGTTTCCACCTGAAGACAAAGGTATTCATGTGTGCTCCCAGCCCAGGAGGACAAACACATCCTGGGCTGCATCCAAAGCAGCGTGGGCAGCAGGTCAGGGGAAGAGATTCTGCCCTTCTGCTCCACTCTGGCGACACCACCTCTGCAGTGCTGCGTCCACATATGGGTTTCCCAGTACATGAAAGACATTGACCTGTAGGAGTGGGCCCAGGGGAGGGACACAAAAGTATTCAGAAGGCTGAAACACCTCTCCTATGAGGAAAAGTTGGGACAATTGGGGTTGTTCAACCTGCGTAAGTGAAGACTCTGGGGTACCGTATTGCAGCCTTCCAGTACCTGAAGGGGGCTAAACTTTTTAGCAGGCCTGCAACTGACAGGACAAGGGGAAATGGTTTTAAACTGGAAGAGGGTAGTTTTAGATTGGCCATAAGGAAGAAATTTTTACAGTGAGGATAGTACGACACAGAAACGGGTTGCCTGGAGAAGCTGTGGATGCCCCATGCCTGAAAATGTTAAAAATGTTAAAAGTGAGGTTGGATGGGGCTTTGGTGCAACCTGGTCTAGTGAAAGATGTCTATATCCATGGCAGGGGGTTGGTGATCCTTAAAGGTCCCTTACAATTCAAATAATTTAATGGTTCTATGGATATCTTAATGTGAAAATGAAGGAAAAATAGCCTGGGGACATAATTTCGTCATTGTGAAAAGAGCCACAACAATGTTACCTGGAGTGGTGGGCAGAACTCTACACAACTGTAGAATGTTTGGCACTACCTTAGAGAAGAAAGGTGATAATGTTCCGTAAGAGACTTGTTTCACTATCACAGAAAGGTGTTTTCTGTTAGATTTTTCTCCATTCCTTGTGAAGCCTTTATCTTCTATGGTGCAGACAGCTAGAGTAATTCTATAACACATATATTCATTTTCTCAATTATGCATCTCAGATGCTGAGCACTCAGATAAAGAAATGACCAGTGATGTCAAAGACAAGTATTGAAAGGATGAAAATGGAAGAACAACCTCTTTTTTGTAGGCTGAGGGAAAATATGATAGAAGTGAGGAAAAGGATCATAAATATGTGGGAGTACAGTAACAGTTGCATACAGCTGAAATGAGTGGACTGACAAGAAAGTGAAGAAACAGAATTATACTAAGAACACTGCAGGGGCAAAAAAGGATTAGTATTAGGGAATAGATGAGTGAAGGCATTGAGCATTTGTGGAAGAACAGGAAGAAGTAGATTGATGTTTATACAGAAAAGTTGATGATAAAAGAGGAAAATGCAGGTTGCAAATGGGTGGTTTTCACCACTAGACAATCCACAGGTCTTCTGTGGTTGCACCTCTAGTAGTAAATTAAACAGTGTCTAGAGACTTTTCAGGGTGCTAGCAATACTGCTATATACTTTAGAATTATTTGAATGATCCTTGAAACAGCTTTCATGCATTTCCAAGTCCAGTAGGTGACCGTACATCAAGCATGGTTCCCAGTAGGCTGTCTTCATGAACACACCCTGTTTTGGAGATAAAACTATTTCATCAAGTCTCTATGAAGTGCTTTGTTCCAGATTGTGGTCCTGAGCACATTTCTTTAACCAGTATATATGTAACAAATCCATCTTATTCTGAAGTGTAGCAGTGGCCAAAAGCCATTGTTTTTCTTCCAAGACCCTGAAACATTTAGAGTTAGCCACAGGTAGACACATAGGAAAGGATCCAGGAGAGAATTTCCCTGAGAAAAACCCAAATAGACACGGCATATACACAGCAATCTGCTCTGTCAAATGGCGTAAAAAAATTGCAGTTTCTCACATGTCAGAGGGAAGTGATGCAACTGCTCTGATGTAAAGGCTGTGCTGCTGTTTAGGCAGTTGCACTAGATTGCTGTAGGTCCCTTCCAAATAAACCATTCTATTGTAATGGACACTGAAGAGGCTGCCCTACAGTCATGCAAAGATTTTCTTCCACCCTAAGCAAATAAAATGTGGTTATTTTCCCTCCTTACCATTCCAGAACTTAATATCTTTCAAACCCTTCAATTTTATGACTGTGGGTAGTCTCACATGCTGTGTGTACACTTACAAGGACCCTAGGAATAGAGGAATGTGTATGAAATCACTTTTTGCTTTATTCCTTTCTACATAACTTCACCTGCAGTTTTCAGCAGCTCTTTCACGTAGGCATAAAGGAAGGCTGAGTCAAAGAATTAAATGCATTTTATTCTTCGCAGCATGTAAAGCATGTGATTAGAAAGAAAAGGGCCTATTTGAGATCACAGATTGCAGAGGAAAACAGCATTTACTCTCAGCCCACAAAAGGTCTTGATTTTGATTGACTTAATTTGAACCCCTAAGGTTCTGGGGGAGAAGGAGAGTTCAGTTTCCTTTGTTTTGTTTTGGGGGTTTTTAAAGAGCTAATTCCCACAGAGTCATTTAGAATATTACAGAGAAAAAGTTAAAAAGCCTTTTTCAAATACTCTATTTGTTCCATAATGAAAATATCTCATCATTCAAAGCTCAATTAGCTCTACATTTTAAAAGTATTTTCTAAAATGACAATTTACAAGAGCTAAAGAAGCACTCTTTTCCTCTTTTTACACCAGGATTATCCTATTCACTTCAAGGAATTTACAGACTAGGTATGTAGAAATATATATGAGAGGAGAATTTGGATTTAGCTGTTTTCCCTAGATTACAAAATCTTGTGTCACACAGACTCCTAGATCTCCCCATTTCCACAAGACAAGATAAGTAGGCACATCCTTAAAATGTTCCATAGTGGTCAAAAAAAGTTAGGCAAGGATCCCCATATACTTAAAATCATATGAGTTTAGGTTGCAAAAGACCTTCTAGATCATCAAATGCAACTGTTAACCCAGCACTGCCAAGTCCACCACTTGTCCCTCAGTGCCACATCTACATGTCTTTTAAATGCCTCCAGGGATGGTGACTCTACCACTTCCCTGGGGAACATTTTCCAATGTTTGATAACCCTCTCCATGAAGAAACTTTTCCTGATAAAGTCTGAACCATCCCTGCTGAAACTTGAGGCCATTTCTGCATGTCCCATCACTTGATACTTGGGAGAAGAGACAAATATCCGCTTTGCTACAACTTCCTTTCAAGTAGTTGTAAAAAGCAATAAGGTCTCCTCTGCAATTCCTCTTCTCCAGACCAAATACTCCCAGCTCACTCAGCCACTCCTCATAGGACTTGTGCTCCAGACCCTTCACCAGCTCCATTGCCATTCTCTGGACTTGCTCCAGCACCTCAATGTCCTTCTTGTAGTGAGGGACCCAGAAGTGAACACAGGATTCGAGGTGTGGCTTCGCCAGTGCCAAGTACAGGGGGAAAACCACTGCCCTGGTCCTGCTGGCCACACTATTGCTGATACAGGCCAGGATGCCATTGGCCTTCTTGGCCACCTGGGCACACTGCTGGCTCATGTTCAGCTGCTGTTCACCCACACCTCTGAGTCCTTTTCTGCTGGGCAGCTTTCCAGTGCCTCTTCAGCCAACCTGTAGCACTGCATGGGGTTGTTATGACAAATAAACTTGTTACCTTGTATGTGTAGAATCAAATGCATCAACTCAAAACATTTAACACTGTAAATGTTGGACAAGACTGGTAGCAAATGAAGAAAAAACAGCTTTGGTCACAAGCCACAATACTTTTCAGTCATCTTCTCCCTAGGTGTCATATTTCCCATCGTTCAGCAATGTAGGCTCTTAGGACACCTATTGAATTTATCAGTTAAATCAACTTATTTAGGCACTATGGTGATCAGTAGATGCTGTAAGTTTGCAAATCAGATGATATGCACTGTGAATGTAGCCTACTCTCAGGATCTCACTCCCTTTTAGTACACAATGAACAAACAGCATAACGCTCTGCCTTCCACAGTTTTGTTGATTTATTCCACTAATCACTGAAACATCCCTGCAGGCTCATTGGTTAGTTTACAAATTGGGGTTACATGGCCAGGTTGTGCATCTTTCCTCTTCTCCTCTCAAGATGTCCCTAACCAATCTTAGACCTTGAGTCTGTTGGGTTCAGGCCTACACCCTATGAGGTGAGACACATTTCACGGCAAATATTTCTGTTTCATCTGTGAGACTCATGCTACCTCTGTACTGAGATGCCTTTTACTATTTATTTATTATATCCCCAAAACATCTTAAATTTTGTAATGAAAGAGAGGAGGAGAGGTCTCTTGAAAACATAATTTTAGAAAAGAAGCAAAAAAAACAGCCTAGGAGATTGAATTGTTGTATCTTTTTTAGTGTGCCATTGGAAGTTTTCTCTATAAAATAAAGTCCATTTATCTGAATCTGAGGAATAGATATTTTAGGTATATTTCTCTTGTTTTGAACTATTGCATTAATGGAAATCATATTCTGTTGTTCATGCCTTCCAGTTCCTGGAACAGCTAAGGACATATTGTAATAAAAGATTTCATGCTACATGCTTCTCAACAGGTGTCAGAGGGGCAGTTTACAAAGTAACGAAAGCCTAAGCAGGGCAAGGGCTTTTATGCCATGACTAAATGAATTTCTAGACAAAGTGTTTTAAAAGCATGAGGGCAGCTGAGTGCTGAGTAAATTTGCATTTGAAAATGTACCCATTTATTCTCTTCCTTCAGTTCTTCAGATACAATGAGTCAGGCCAAATGCTGACGTAAATGAAATCCAGGCTACTCAATTCAGAACATCCCACAGGTGATGGCTGTGCTAAGCCAACAGTGCTGGGAAGTTAATTAGAAGCTGGATCCAGCAAATACTTAGTCATAATTTCTCCAGGAAAATCGTGGATTGGAGGGCTCAAAATAGCATGGACAGATGCTGTCTTCTGGATCAAGCAGTGTGATTTTGGCCTATTCCAACTGCTCCTTATTTATTACCTTTTGGAGATTTCCTGTTCTGTAGCTTTTCTGATCGCAAGGGCTGCAGGGAAGCGGTTTCTAATGTGCACCAGGCATGCCCAAAACAGGAAAAGGATCATTGAAGTGGCACTGAAGCCAAGGGTTGGTTTTCCCTCCCTAGGTCTGCCAGGTAATTTCACACATTTTTTAAAATTCATGGATGTATATATTTATCTATAGTGAATGGTTTTCAATTATTCAAGGGAACAAAATGATGAAGACACTCCTGAAGTAGTTTGCAATTGTGACCTTAAAAGTACAACTTTCTCATACATGTGTTCTCATTTGAAAAGTACTGAGAAGGGATTAAGAAAAAAACACCCATCAAATGAGTATGTCAACATGATTGTTATCATTGACAGGACAAGTTGTTTGACACTGAAGCACACCAAAATGATGACGTGTTTTCATTTTAAAATCTTCCTTTTGGGAAAGAAAGAAAAAAAAATCACCTCATTCACTTGAAAGAAATTTCCTTTTCTTAAAATTTTAAATCACAAAAGTGTAATCATAACTATACCTTCTCAAAACAAAAAGAGTGATTTAGGGCAGCTTCTTTCTCACTGGAAATACACCATCACTTATAGGTAAAGTTGATAATTAAAAAGATTTTTTAGAGAGGCTGGAGCTCTGAAGATGAAGTCTAGCGATGCCCTAGAGTCAGAAAATTACTAATATATTGTACTGAAAATCAATTTTCACTATACTGTGTCCATGTTGCTTTAAAACACGGACATTAGTCTTGGTGTAAAACAGTATGAAAATTATGGTGATACAGACGTGTTATCTCTTAGAAAGAAAGATTCTTATTTGTAGTGCAAAATGCCCTGTTAAGTAGGCACTGGTTATTGGCACAGTTGGAAAAGTGTAGAGAGAGAAAAACATTAAATTTCTTTATGAAAGGAATCTTAATAGACCTTGTACACAATGTTTTGTAGAAATATAATATCCTTATATCTTTTGGAGTAGAAGGAGAAGAAAGAAATGAAAAATCACCACATTTCTAAGAGGGTTTTAAAGCATAAAACTTTTAAGATATCTACTCATGATCTGTCTCATAGAAAACAATATCTGTCATAATAACTTGCCAATCTATTAACAAATAGACATAGAATAATTATTTCAATCAAGGGTATTTGGGTTTTAAATTAACACCTAATTTAGAGAAAAATGCTGCTTTTTTCAACTTACACTACTCAAAAGTAATTTCAGGACTCACACGATCACAGACCTAAGTAGTCATTGCAGCTAAAGTTTATGTGAATTGCCAATACCTCACTGAAAGGGAGTGAGCAACCCCTTCACTGAGCATCCTGTGCAAGGCACTGGCAACCCCTAGGGTAGGGAAGACTTTCATTAACTTTACAGCTCTGAAGATGGGGGGAGAAAACCCACTTAAATCGCTAGTTTTAATGGTCTACTGTAATGAAAAAGCCGGAACAGAAAAGGAACGATAGAAACATTTTCCACATGCTTGGGATAGAATGTCTTAGTTTTGCTTCCATATGTATGATGAAAGACTTTCTGAAATTTCTATGTGGCCTAATGTTTTAAAAGTAGATTCTGCATACAAGTTAGCTGCTGTAACTATCAACAAGATCCACCAGGCAATCTGAATGGAAACACAGGATGAATTGAGACAGAGTATCACAACTTCTTCTCAGTTAAAAACCTTTTCTGTCAGTACATGCCAAAAAGTTGGTGTTACAGTAATGAGATTTAGCGCAAGAGCATATTTAAATTATTTGAACTCTGTTAATTTAGGATTTAAATACTCAGCATTTCCACAAAAAGGGTTGAACAATGCCCATATCAGAAACCCTAGTTATCACCAACTTTTTCACTATCCAGTAACATCTGGGGAGTAAAAAGGCATTAATAAGATATGTACCTCAGCCAGTGCTTCCAAACTGCATGTGTACAATTACAGATCTCTTTCAATATTCCACTACCTCACTAGAGGTGACTTACTTTTAGAAATGTGGAGTGAATTGTTACTACTAATTAAATGAAATTCAAACTACTTATTTGGTTATTAGAGACCAGTAGTGAAATTTCTGTCAATTTTGAACATGGGATAGATTCATTTTATAAGATGCTCAGCATCTGATGTTCTTTGTTGCCTACAAAAACTGCAATAATGATAGCTGCCTACTCAAACGAATGTTGGAGGACTGTGAACCATTACTTACATTTAGGTTTTAACTTTCAGCAGAAATATGTGGGTGATACAAAAGAAAATATGTTCTAAAGATATCATGGAACAAATATAGATTATCTGATGAGCTTGGAGAGCCTAGACCGCTTTGGTTTAGATGGATTTCTGTCAGAAATGGTTTAGGTGTATCCTGATGGTTTGAATGGGATTACCTGTAGTACTTGTATTCCCAGCAGCTTTATAATTCTACAGATAGGAGAATAAATATTTGGGGTTTGGATAAGAGTAGAATTGTCCAGTTTCCTCAGCAAGATCAAATTAAGCACCACAACAAGAATAGTTTTCTAACATTTAATGGTTTAATTTGGAAATAATGACATTTCATCCCAGTGTACTGAAAGGTGTGGCTGATGTTATTGAGAGACTTCTCTCAGTTATTTATCAACAGTCTTGGGAATATGCAGACATTCCAGATGACTGGAAGCTAGCAAATGTTATTTGAATATTTAAGAGGGCAAGAAAGAAGACCCTGGTAATTATAAGCCTGTCAGTCTCATTTCAGTGCCTGGTAAAATTATGGAGGAGATTATTGGGGGAGTTATTGAAAAAGACTTGAAAGACAATGCGGTCATCACTCAAAGCTAGCATAGGTTCATAAAGGCAAAATCATGCTTCACTAACTCAATTTCCTTTTATGAGAGGGTTACCTGACAAATGGATAAAGAGAAGGCAGCAGACATGGGGTTTTTATTTATTTTAGAAAGGTTTTCAATACTCTGTCTTACAGTATCCTTCTATACAACTCGTCCAGCACACATCTAGTCATGTATATAATACAATGTGTGACCAATAGGCTGAAGCGTTGGACCCAAAAAGTGTTGGGAGACACAGGTTAAAAAGCAGAGGTTGGTGAGGAGGCTGGCAATTGCTCAAATAATCATACAATTGGGAATAAATCTTGATTAGACTGTGTGGACAGCAGGCCAGGAATCCTCGATCATGGACCACGTTTAACAGTGCCTGTGTCTTTGCTTGTGAGACTCTGCCCAGGTGGTGCTTTACCTGGTTAACACGATAATGAAAATAAATTTACTCTCCATTCTAGCAACAAGTTTGTGGTTGTCCCAACTGCCTGCCTATGTTGACTCACACATAGAGTTGCAGTAAATGGGACAACTTTTGGTTAGTGGTCAGTCAGTAGTGCTGTTCTCCAGGGCTCAATTTTATGGCAAGTTCTCACAACATTTTTATCAGACCTGGATGCTGGAATTTAATGCACACTGAGCTTGTCAACTAAGCTAAATTAGGACAACTTGTTGACTTCCTCAAGGATAGAGAGGCCCTTATATAGAGACCTTAATTGATTAAAGGGCTGGGCAGTCAACAGACATGAATTTTAAAGAGGGCAAATGCCAGATCCTGCATGTGGGATGGTGTAATGCTGGAGGAAGGTATACACTGTGGGCAAAAGACTGGAGAGCAAAGCAGCAGAAAGAGATGTTCTGGTTGATGGCAAGCTCAGTACAAGTCAGCAATGTGCCCTGATAACCAAAAAGGCCAACTGTATCCTGGGGAGCATTAAGCCCAGTACAGCTAACCAGTTGTAAGAAGTGATTTTCGCACTCTAATCAGCATGGTTGCAGCCTCACCTCGAGTACTGTGTGCATTTTAATTTTCAAAACATAGGATGGATATAAAAATATTAGAATATACGCAATTTTTCCAGTTGCTCAGTAGGGAGTCGATTATCCTTGTGGGTCTTTTCAGGATATTCTATGATTCTATGAATCCTGGAACCTAGGGTGGAGAGAAAACATTTGTCAAGGAAACATAAAAGAAGAATTCATTCTTTTAAATGGCAGTTTTGAAACAAATAGCATGGTTTATTGCCTGAATTTTTTACTATGCATTTTTTAAGAATTTTAAACCTATGTATGTTCAGAAAAATGCATTTGTCAATGCTTAAGTGTACTAATTAAGCATCTCTTCCAGCCTGATGTTGTGAGAATGATATGAAATACTTCTATGCATCTGGAATGGAAATTTGATCAAAAATTAAAAGGAAAAAAACCCCACTACATAAAGCCACACTGAACTTGGTTTCTATGAACAGTAAGTTAAATATATATATATATATTTCTGTCTTAGAACAGATTTCGCTTTATTCTTTACTGTTTGAATTCCTTATACAAAGACTTAAAGCAGATCTTATTCTTCATTTATTTATTTATTACATTTATTCTCAGAATTCTTTTTATAACATTCACCTAGATACAATTTAAGTTTGTGATTTACTGTCATATTCATTATCTAGTATTTTGTGTTTTATAGTATAATGGTGTAGAGTTTATATCAAAACATTTATTGTGTTGACTGCACTGTATTTTCCTCAGTATTATGTATTTCAATCTATTTTTAAGTATGCATGAATATATGTAAAACCTTTAGAAATTTTCTTTTGTACTTTCTCATTTGACAAGTGTTTCTTATGAAGTATTCCATTTAGGTGATTGAAAGTGATTTTAAGGAAGAATTGATTTATTTATACTCATGAAAAAGTAACATTTCACTCTTTTTTTCCAATTAATTATGTTTGCTAGTCCACCCACTTCGGGGAAAAGAAAAAAGACTTTTCTTACTTCTTTTTTTCTTTTCATATTTAATTTTAATTTTGGGCTGTCTCACTGAGTTCTGATTATAGTGTAGCAAGTATTGTCTAAACCATGTGAATAAATTAGACCTCAAACTAAACTGTCATAGTTGATTAAAAAGAACTTATTATATGACTTGTATGCCTTAGTGGGCAAGTCAAGTTTGGAACCACCATTGTGCTTGCTTTTAACTAAAGATGCAGAATATGGTTTTTAATTAAACTCCTTTAGGATAGATTTATCCTTAAGAACATGTTGAGACAGTTACCCTGTGATATATCACAGAAGTGAGCAAAGACACTGCCTTATATGAAAAAAGAAGTTCTAGAGAACATTGCAGTGGGAAAGCTTAATGATTAATGCCTACCATTAAGATATACCCATCATCTGTATATAGTCCATCTTTCTTCTAGTAGACCATGAAGACCTATTCAACTCACCTGAGCATATTCTCAAACAAATCTATCTGTAAAACGAAGATGATACATTTCCAGACAACAGCAACAGAACAGATTGCCTAGCAGAGAGTAGGAGATAATTCAGCAGCCTTTTCCTTAGACAAATGAACCAACTTGCCAGCTTAGAAACATTTTACTGCTTTATCTCATTAGCAGTGTTTTCTCTTTGTGTCACAGAGTATATTTGCCCATGTACACCTCAGATCTGGCTAGAGTAATGAAAGCTCCAAACCCCTTAAAATATACAAAGTCCTTACATTATGTTCCAACTGACTTCACAACGAAAAAACCCGTAAAACTCAATGCATGGATACTTGGTTTCACAGCATTTGTGAAAATCTCACTTCTATCTCATCTTTTTCACAACTAATATTACAGAAGCATGGAGCAGTTTGGGTTTGAAGGGACCTTAAAGATCATCGTGTTCCAACCCACCTGCCATGGGCTGGGACACCTTCCACTAGACCTGATTTCTCAAGAACCCCATCCAACCTGGCCTTGAACAGTTCCAGGGATGAGACATTCATACCTTCTCAGGTCAGCCTGTTCCAGTGGAACATTATGATTCTCAGAAAAATATGGGATTGAAAGAAAACAGTTCTTTCCCTCTCCCCAGAAAATCATCACATTACTGCAGGCAGGGAATTCCAAAAAAACAAGCCTGTGTGGGACATACTCTAGAGGAACAAGTGCCTAGGTATTGAAAACTAGTTTAGTAGTTTTATCTCTCCCTTGCTATGTAGCCTCAGAGGTAAAAAGTGAACAAAACTGAGCCCAGCAGAGCACTAGACTCAGTAAGGATATGGAAAACCCCTTTACAGTAATTATGCAGGTAAAACAGAGGCCTGTAAGAAGACACCTGGGAATTACAGCTTGCTGATGACCATCTATCAAACACTGAAAAAGCATAGCCATGTGATATAGGGGAAACTATGCATCTACTTAAAAAAAAAAAAGCAGTAGTAACAATGCAATGGAAATAATAGACATGAAAAATCATTAAGGTTGATGAAATAAATAAAAGTAATAAAATAAAAAATATTTTTATATAATTATACTGTTTAATTAATATGGAATTAGAATCTATAATATGGAATTAATATGCCATATAATTATATAAATAGAATAAAATGGTATGTTGTTATATTATGTATTATCTTGTATTACGTATTCTATGTAATTATGTATAAAGTAGTATAATTCAAATTATAAATAAACCAGTCCACATCTGAATGAGGCATCAATTGTGACCTGTGGGAATTATTCCCTCTCCTCCTGCTCTAGGCATTATACCTAACATATTCTCAGGTGGAGGCCAAAGGCTGGGAACACTCCAGAAAGTCAAATATTGTACAAAGGGACAAGATCCCAAATTTAAGAGAGTGAGTGGAACTGAGCAGCCACATACACATTTAATGATTTCAGTTCTGTCTTCTCTTATTGATATGCTTGTGAAGCCGATCACCTTGACCTCAGGAACAAAGGGCTGTAGTATCAGTACTAAGAAGATTGGATTAGCCCCAAGGCATTTCAGGATTTGATTGGTAAGGGCTGACTGCTTTGATTTCATCACAATAATGAGTGAAGAATGAATAAGAACCATTACCATAGGGTGAGTTGTTGAGGAATTTCAGTCTTGCAAATGTTTATTTCAGACTTCAAATCTACTTTGATCTATCTGTCTTCTAATAATTCTTATCACAGAATATTAAAGTTCCTCAGCTGGTACACACAGACAGACACACATATATATGTACATGAATATCCATGTTTAATCTCCATGAACTAGAGTCAGAATTAAGACTTTCAATGTTCTAACTCAGTGAACTGTAGAGGGCTGGGCATATTTGACCATAGAACTATAAGGCCATCTTATCTTCAAAAATCTGAGCCCAGGAAAACTTAACATTTAATTATAATGCTTGGCTCAGAAATTCCTGAGTGTGGCGAACTGGGACTTAGAATCACAGAAGCACTAAGAATTGCTGGGGTCAGAAATGACCCTTAAGATCATCAAGTCCAACCATCAACCTAGCACCACCCCCATGTTCACCATTAAACCATATCCTCAGGTGCCATACCACACATTCTGAACACTTCCAGGAATGGTGACTCCACCACTTCACTGGACAGCCCGTTCCAGTGCTTTAAAACACTTCCCATGAAAAGAATTTTCACAATATCCAGTCTAAACTTCCCTTGGAGCAACTTGAGGCCATTTCTTCTCATCCTATTACTTGTTACCTGGGAGACGAGACGGACCTCTGCCTCACTACATCCTCCTTTTAGGTAGCTATGGAGAGCGATAAAGTCTCCCCTCTTTTTCTCCAGGCATGAGAAAAACTGGTGGGGAAACTGTCTAATAAACTCTTTTTCTATTACTTGAGTGTATTCTCATTTTATCTGTAAAGGGATCTTCATTCTCTATTTGTGAACTAGTACTCTGAATTAATGTTTTCTGTGTGAAAAAGAAATAATTGCATTAGAGAAAATGCATTATAATTTTGTCCTTTTTTTGCATATATTTTCATGGCATGCTCATATGCAACATTTATGTTTTGTATTACGAGACATTCTGTAAAGGTTTTATTTAATATTGCTTAGATTTGCAGCAAAACTTCGTTAGTACTCAGAAATACATTCATCTCATTGACATCCCTGCATACCAGTTCACCATCAGGAAAAGACAGCTGCACTTTAGAGGTAATTCAAATATTAGAATCATATTCTTCATATTTATGTCATCACTTATTTTCACCTCTGCCATCAGTAGTGCTTTGTGAAATGCCCTTTGCCATTCCAGATATTTGCTAGACTGAATGTTTTATGAATTGCATTGAAAATACTTTTGTAATTGATTTATTGCAATATTCACATAAAGTGGCAACAGAGGGGAGGAAGAAAGGAAATGGAGTGATTAATTGTACGTACTTCAGAGGTGAAAGCTTTTATTTTCTCCAGCTAATTGTTGCTTCCACAAAGTTCAAAAAAGGCTCTTAAACTGGATTAACACAAAGACATATTTCTGACTAAACAATGCTTTGGTCTTTTAGACATTTTATACTTTTCTGTCATGGCAAGGAGTCCAGTGTTCATGGGTGTGCCGTGCCCAGGTAGGGATTTGGGCATCTCTCTTGTATGACTGCAAAACTGCTTTTTTTAAATATCTGTGGTGAAGATATTGAAATCTCAGCTAGTCTTTCTAAATTTCCTGCATTCCCTGTATAGCAACAGAAGGTGCAGTAATTTCATTTCAAATTAAGAGTTTAAAATGAGTCTTTGTGATACTGTTTCTGCATCAGAAGGATTATGTTGATTAAATTGGGTACTATGCTGCAAGTGATTTTTTCCAAATGTAGGTGAGTTGTAGAAGCTGGAGAGAGCTCCATTAATGTAGAGACACAGAGGAGTAGGAAAAAACACTTTGAAATCAGGCTGATTTGTTCCTGATATATCTTTTGTTGTGACAAGAGATCATTTTGAAGTTATCTGGCATGCAGTTTTGATTGCCAAGGACTAAAGAACAAAACTTCAATAAAAGTATAATAAAAAGGCTCATTTCTGCATATTTCTGCCTGTGTGTATTTCCTCAGGAAATAGTTCAGCCATCTTGTACACATTCACTGATACTCCTGAAGATTGTTAGGCACTGGAAGAATTGCCAGCCTGAATAAAAGTCCTCAAAAAACAGCACACCAAATTTCTTGCTCTTATGTTATGATTAAAATCCAACAGAAACAGAATGTTCTTTGAGGTGTCCTTGTGACTAAGGGAGAAAAAATGCCATTGAGAAAAAGGTTATCATGAAACAGCACCATGCTTTTACAGGTTCTGTTGAAGGACAGACCTGAGGTGAGCCAGACAAAACTCCAAATCAGCAATGGCCACTAGATGCTAGATGAAAAAGGGTTAAAAAAATGAAATGCAGACCTTTTGCATGACAAAAAACCTGGAGGTTTTTAAGCAATAAAGAAGGATCTTGCACCCACATGGGCAATAGGGTGCTCTCTACAGTTATTCAGATCTGACTGCCTTGGAAATGGCTGATGGGACATCAATTTTCCCACCCAATATGTGATAGCCAGGACTTCGAGGAAACATTTTATTTGCCTAGGTATTCACCCATGGACCTTTCTTGTGGAGTTTAAAGTGCATTCCTTTCCTTTGCAAATGCATCAAAGGTTGCTCTTTTAAAACCTGATCTGAAATGTTGCGGCTGCCTTTTTCCACAATAGCTTGGGTGTTACAGCACTTAGGGAAAATGGGCGGAGCAGCACTGATTCATTCTGCTCTCTTTAGTTCACTTTTGTTTTCTCCTCATTGGCTGATCTCCTCACCAGGCTACCTAGCACGGGAGTGTTTTCTTCATTTTCCTCTGAAACTGAGACAATCCTTATAAATATTACTATGAACAGAGAAGAGATCATGATATAAGAAGGACATGGACCTGCTGAAGTGAGTCCCAAGGAGGGCCACAGAGATGATCAGAGGGATATAACATCTCTCCTATGTAGACAGTCTGAGAGAATTGGGGTTGTTCAGCCTGGAGAAGGCTCTGGGAAGACCTTATAACATCCTTCCTGTACCTAAAGGGGGCCTGCAAGAGAGCTGCATGGGAACTTTCTGCAAGGGCGTGTAGTGATAGGAAAAGGAATGGCTTTAAATGAACAGAGGTTGGGTTTAGAGTAAATATTGGGAAGACTTTTTTTACTGTGAGGGTGGTGAGACACTGCCACAGGTTGCCCAGAGAAGTTGTGGATGCCCCATCCCTGAAAGTGTTCCAGGCCAGGTTGGATGGGGCTTTGAGCAACCTGGTCTAGTGGAAGGTGTCCCTGGGACATCAAGGGAGCTCGGAACTAGGTGATCTTGAAGGTCTCTTCCAAGCCAAACCATTCCAGGACTCCATGATTTTATAATCCTATGAGGGAACATTGCCCTCTGATTCAGCTGCTACCCAGGCAGCAGTCACAGTTCTTTTCCTACCTTGAAGGGTTCAAAGACATTTTATGATCAGACACCATGTACTAGGCGTGAGTTAAGCACTCAACGGCACGATCACTATGTCAAACTGGGGCAGATTTGGGCACATATGGAACCAGGCCACGGTATCTGGTGGCATGCAGTGTTCAAAAATAGACAATAATATACTTTTTAACCATCTGTGGAGTCAAACAGATGCAGCTTAGCAGTTCTCAGGATCACTAGGGCACTAAATTCTTCCAAGTCTTTCTTAAGGCACACAAGTCCTTTTTTGGATCTGGCGCTCAGCTTCATCCAGATTTCTTTCAAAATCCATTTATTTATAGCTGCCCATTACAGCATAGGACATAGTGCATAAACATCAATTTGCTCAGATGGACGAAGTCTTCGTATTTTCCCGCTTTGACTTGAGGAGGAGAGAGTGACACAAAGTGTACTAAAAGTTTATAAAAGTTGCAGACAAAGTAACATTTACGTGATGTGCAGGCAAAATTCCTGGTGGTTTGTTCCTTCTACACCAGTTCAAGAGTCAAATTTCAGAGAATTAATCTATTGCCTGTTTCTTGGAAATTCTTCCTATGAATTAAGTTTTGAATATTAAATAAATTAGTTTTCTATAAATTTGAAAAATACTGAGCTTAAAAATAGTCACAGTTATATATTACGGTCTAGGTAATAGAACAATAGGTTACTATTGCTGCTTTTCCCTATATTATAATTACGTGTTTCATTTTGCTGCTTCAAATAGCCCTTGCACTATTTGCACCGAGAAAGGTGCAATAATACAATGACTCACGGCAGAGATAATGTTCATAATTGAAAGGGACTAGTTTATTTTCGGAACCAATACTTTAAAAAAATGCAAATGTATAGATATTATAGCTAAGTAAGATTATATGGGCTACGTATTTTCAACTTTAATACATTTTTCTTCCTTGTAATAAATCCAGATAAATGCCTACTAGATTTTTCATGAGACAGGAGGGATCTCATCCATAACAAAAATCTTTTCCTCACTTCCCCCCAAAACCCTGGTGGAATGCATCCTGTAAGTCAACAAATTGTCAACCTCGGATTTATAATGTGGATTGAAAATCAAGATTAAAAATCACATACTCATTTCACATTTTTCTTCAGGAGACACTTATTTTAAAATAATTGCCAGATCATTTTTGAGACTGCCTATATATATGGTATATGCTCTTTCTCTTGCATAGTCTTGACTCAGAGCCCCTCATTTTCCAGAACATTCAAACAAAACACATTCTGAAGTGATCACAGACTGAGAGGTGATCAGAATAATGTCACTACAATGTTAGAATGCCATTAAGCTACACAAAGAAGTTAATACCCGTTTGAAATAAATATTCAGATTAAACAATGGAATGCATGGAAGGCCCAGATAAATTATTTGCATAAAAGAAACTACTGGAAATATCACCGTGCGCTTGAATAAACATCAGATATTTTCCATCTAATTTTCTGCCTTATGTGTTGTTTACTTGAGCCTCACAATTACACAGTGATCTCTTTCAGCTTCACAGTTCATAGTTTTTTCTTCCAGTGATCGTTCTTATGGCACAACAGGTTTCTTCAACCTCATAGACATTCTGTTCTGTGCTGGTTTTCCACCCACCCTTCCCTGGTAACTAACTGCACAGCAGCCCACTCTCAGCAGCTCTTTTCACAGATGAAATATAGATCTTGTAATTGCAATACAACTTCAATTTCCTTGGACTTCTCATATATTCATCTGAAAATTTTGCTGCAGTAGTTATCAGCATCTTCAGTTTTACACTTAAGAAATAAAATACCCGTATTTAGATCACCACAGAATCACAGAACAGTTTAGGTTGGAAGGGACCTTAAAGATCATTTAGTTCCAATCCCCCTGACATGAGCAGGGACACCTTCCACTAGACCAGGTTGCTCAAACCACTATTTAATGTGACCATGAACACTTCCAGGGATGGGGCATCCACAGCTTCTCTGGGCAACCTGTGGCAGTATCTCACCACCCTCACAGCAAACAATTCCTTCCTTATATCTAAACCTACCCTCTGTCAGTTTAAAGCCATTCCCCCTTGACCTAGCCGGGTCACATCAAACTTCTCATTTACCAACACCCCAAGATGGTCAGTTTCTCTTGATTTTCCTAGATGGACCACACTATTTTATAGGAGATTTCTATCCTCTAAGTTACTTCTAGCACATAATAACTGAGTACTGTTCATTTCTTGAATTACCTAAGAACCAATAATCAAAAGCACACATATGTTGATTAAGCACTCTTTGAGATCAGTGCTAAAATGCTTATTTTAGAATATAAAGGGAACAATATTCGATCAAAAAACCCACTTATGAAACTTTTAACCTCAGGGGTTTTTTTTTAAGTTCACTGCCCTGAAAATACAGATATTACAGAAAATAGAGAAATTTTATTTCTAAAAGTGTATTTCTCCTACACGCTCCTTCAAACCTCACACCTCTAACCCCAAAATGGTGAAGACAACTGCATCCAGACAATTTCTGAAGCTCCATGGAACCTCCCATGAGGTACGTTATTACAAAGATACTGCTTTGTAGTCTCAGTGCACCCTCACATGTTGTTTCACATCTTTCATTTTTCAGTCTGAATCACAATATGCAACAGCAAAAAGACCTACCACAAGTGAAAAAGATTATCTTTCATGGGATGTTTGGACTACATGTCAAAAATAGTTTATCATATAGTATATCCAGAATAAACAATGGATTGTACCTTCAAGATATAAGATAGAGGGGATGAAAAGGCCACTGAAAGCAAAAGCACAGAGTTTAACAACAGCCAATCAGTAAATCACAAACTAGAAACATTCATGAGCCAGTCAGTACAATTATTTTTCAAAGAAATATTTGTTTAAACTTTTACATAGTACTTCTATTTATATACATTGATTTTATTTCTACAGGCTATTTACAGATTCTTTTCCTAACGCTGGGGTATGTTTGCTTAAACATCCATTTCTCACTAAGATGTTTTAAATCAAAGTTTGTGTCAAAGAAATATTCAGATGTTACTATATAGCACATGTATTACTGCATGTTACACTCATTTCTATTCCAGTCAGATTAAGGAAGCCCAAGCACTTTGCTATTTATGAAGGACATAAGTTCAAGAATAAAAAGACCGTACTTAACATACATGGCAGTTAATTTCTGTGATTTCTAGGGTGTCTAAATTCCGAACTGTGATTTAAACTAGATTTAGAGGTACATTTTCTGGTTTCATGTACATTCAATATATATTTAATAACATTAATCAGATTTTGGTCACAACATCTACTGATATGTTAATAATTCAGTATTTAAAAAAAAAAATTCACTTGGTGAGTCAAAATACGGGATAAAGAAGGGTGTTACAATTTGCAAAATCATTTCACTTATCTTGTTCTTGGTCAGATGGTCAGCTGACGAAAAAGAAATTCCAGGGCACATTCCACATATTTTAAAACACAAACCTTTCTTCTGTGATTCCTATTTCTTGCACAGTCGTGAAGAACACTTCCTCCCGTATTCTCTCTGTAAACAGAATCTCCCACTATCTAAATCACAGTTTTCTTTTATATTCATAACAAAACTGGGAAAAAAAAAAAAGAAATCAAGATATTTGGGGTTATATTAGAGCTATGCTTAATATTTACATGAACTACTAAATATTTTAAACTCCTGCATCTTTAAAAATACAGCAAAACATAAAGGGTCAGTCTTCCAAAAAAGTGCTATTTCAAAAAAAAAAAAGGACATAAATCAAAAATTGCAAAAAGTTTGAACAAGTTATTCTGACATTATTTTCTTTTTCACTTTTTCTCCAAAAAATATCTCATGTTCTTCACTGAAATGAAGGGTCTCAGTACACATTAGATCTTATATCCCCAAACCATGCCCAGACAGCCATGTGTGCAACCAGGGTCACACAGAATGAAAGCTGCCCACCACTGTCATTTGACTTCTAGAGCATCACACCAGAAATCAAATAGAAAAAGTATTAGCATTCATTTACTGGCTACATTGTGTCTGCTCCTAGGTGCATAGATATGCACTGAAAGACCAAATGGTTGGATTAAACTCAAGTCTATAATAAAGCAAAACTTAGAGGATTTTGTACTTTTATTTTTGGTAATTTTTTTTCCTTTTTTCACCCCATTTTTTCTTTTTTCTTTTTCTTCTTTATAATAGCTCTTCTGACTTTTCAGAGATCCATTATCTTTACATGCCAAGTTTTATTATTCTAATTTTTTCATCATTTTGACTGAGTGTCTCATAGCCTTTGTCAGACAAAAGCAGCAAGAGTGTGTTAAACGATAAGGTGAAATAAAAACAAGCATACAGAGAAAACCAAGTCAAAAACTTGTGGGTGAAAACCTTGGACATAATGCAAAAAATGCATGATTCATTAATGATTTTAAGCTTATGCTGGTAGCAGATGCTTGACAAGACAAGAAGGAACAGAAGCACTGAGAGGCCAATGATGAGCAGTGAAGGACTTTGAAAATCCAGCCTGGTTTATGTCTTGCTTTGGCACACATCAGGGACATTTCACTGCAGTTGATGGAGCAGTCTCACTGAAATCTGCGTGAGATCAGTTTGTTCTCTTCCATATTATCTCCTGGGCTTGTAAAACACATGTAAACAAGTACTGAAAAAAAACCCCATCAAAATTTCTTTGCAAATAATTTTTTCACAGAAACCAAATAATCTAACTAATATGACATGATTTGTGGAAGTTCAGTTCCTATTACTAGAATTCATAACCAACTAGGAAATTAAATATTGACTTAAAAATGCAAATTTTGCCTTGAAAGATAGAAAATCTTTGTCTGGAACGATGATTGATTGAAACCCTGGACTTGAACGACTGATTTTGACAGGACTGGAAAAGCAAGTTTTATAGATTCACTTTCATTAGGGCTAAATGGCTTTGATAATTTAAAAATAATTTTATTTTACTTTTTTTGCCAAAGATATGATTGTCCTAAGGAAAGACTGTCACAGTCAGAATGATTACACTCTGGTATATTTACCAAGTTGGGAATTTTTTTCTTAAATAATTTTTACATTTTGAGAAATGGAGTTCTACAACAAGGTTTTCCTAATTTTTAAGCAATTGTGGGTATCATTCTTATGGACTCTAGGCCTGTTGGAGTTGGGTATGTCATTGTAGAACTGCTGTTTTTTCTCCTAAAGATGCACAAGTGAATAAATGAGAAAAGAAAACATGGAAATTTGAAATTTTTATGATCAAATATTCTCACTGAAACTGCAGGGTTTTTTTCCCTTCAGACTTCAGTCTGATTATGTTCCAGCTGATGTGGTCAGTGGCTTTGTTCCCTAGTGAAAGGATAGCACAGTGTATCTTAGAATATGAAACCATTTCCATAGTAGACATGTTTATTTCACTTGGAAAGAAAAAAGATATTTGCCTTTGACTTCAAGAGATGCCTTCTAGCTCTAACAATTCCCATGTGGATAGACACCCAGCAATCTAATAAACCACAGAAATGCATTACTATCCTCAACTATTTGGTGTCTTCCTACTTCAGATCAGATCTATAATTTATAAAGGACTTCAGTTAATTCCAGACAGTAGGCTCATGTTTCACATGTCAAATACCTCATAATTTAATTTAGAAGAAATCAGCAGTGCTGAAAACTGAGTAGTCAGGAAAAGAAACTGGAGTGTACAGCATGACATAGCAGGAACTAGCACAAGTCCCATCATTTTCCACTTGTTATGTGTTGACTTTTTCTGTTAACTTTGCATGTCAGATCAGGAATTATGTGTTAGAAAGGAACATAAGAAAGACCATTCATCCAGGGTAAGCATGATCACAACATGTCAGAGAGACAGAATATGTTGACAGTGACATATCCCCGGAAGCCTACTTTTCAGTCACGATTCATTAAATCACATTCAACAGTACATTAAGTAGAGGCCAACTTACCTTAAAGCTGTTAATAGGAAAGCATGTGTTTCTGTGTGTGTACAGAGGCATACTTTTAACCCGTAAATGGAACCTCAGGAAAAAGATACATTAATTTGGTTGTTGTGTAATATAATCCTTATTTTGAGGTAATTCATTTAAGCATGAAAACAATTTTGATTGGAATTGTTGGAGCGAGTCCAGATTAGAGCTGTTAAGATGACCAGAGGGCTGGAGCACCTCTCCAGTGTAGACAGTTGGGAAAGTTGGGGCTTTTAATCAAGAAGAAAAGGCTCTGAGGAGACCTTGTATCATTTTCTAGTACCTAAAGAGAGCCTCCAAGAGAGCTGCACAGGGATTTTTTACGAGCGCGTAGAGCGATAGGATGAGGAGTAAAGGCTTTAAACTGAAAGAGGTCAGGTTTAGATTAGATATTAGGAAGAAATTCTTTAATGTGAGGGTGGTGAAACACTGGAACAGGCTGCTCAGAGAAGCTGTGGATGCCCCATCCCTGGCAGTGTTCAAGGTCAGGTTACATAGGTCCTTGACCTGCCTGGTCTAATGGAAGGTGTCCCCACCCCTGGCAGGGGGGTTTAACTAAATGATCTTTAAGGTCCCTTTCAAGCCAAACCATTCACAATGTAAACGGTATGGCGTAGTGCGATATAATCTGTTTCATTTCAACTGTACTTTAGAAAGATTTCCTTCAAATTTATGTCATGCTATTACCAGATACATTTGGTCATTGTGAAACCTTCAGGCATTTTAATGCAAATATTCATTATGGGGTAAAAAATCTCCTGATGAAATATTATTGTTAATGCAAGTGACAGCATACTAAGCAAAATGCAAAGAAGGAAAAGTTTGAGAAGCAATATCTCAATGCAGCATGCAATGGAACAGTCATTTGTACATATTTGCATTACCCAAATTGTTTGTATATAGTACGAAGCAGAGCTAAGCTTAATTTAATTATCCTTTAATTTCTCAGGCAGCTCACTGGACACCTAATTTTGCTTTCTGAAGCTCTACTTCTGCTTCCCATTCTCCATCTACTTCAAATGTAGAAGATTCCCCAAACCAGGTATATAAGCATGGTTTCATCTCACATTTAACTCTGGAAGAAGCACAATTCCACTTGAGGTTTGTTGTGATGTACATTCCTGAGCTACTTGACCTGACAGAAACACTGCCCTTCAGCCAGCATGAGTTACAGCACTTCAGTTCAATTCAAAGAAGAGAAGCACAGGCTGTAACCTGGAGATCTTTGTGCTGCCTAGCACTGCAAAGATTGCTTGTTAGCTGCTACTCTATTGCTAACTTTGTAGGAGGGAGACGAGGATATATGGAGAGCAAGGAAAAGTCTTTATTCTTTTTCAGTGTTTGAAGTTGTGTTACTTACACAGCCTTCTTTGCAGATTAAAGCCTGGATGGTGTGTAAAAATGTCATTACCAGTCCTACATTACCAGAAAGTATTTGCTTTGTTAGGAGATATAAAGTGAGTACACATTCTACTTTTACTCTGATGTACTGACTTTGCTTAGGATTTTATTCTTTGAAATTTGATTACATCAGCAGAAGAAGCTCAAAGTATTAGCCAAAACCTATGAACAAAGCTGTGTCTTCTCACCAGGGCTGCCAAAGAGAACTGTGTTTCTTTTGGATCTCTCCAGTCATCCTCTGGTTTGATGTGAAAGAATAGTCTAGAGAGAGTTTGATTTGACATTGGAACCATGAATGACACAGAGCATAATATTTCTTTCTTACTTGTTCATAATGTTGCAGCCTCTTTTTTTTTTTTTT